>CM070834.1:34766475-34956475 GCA_036326025.1 Chrosomus eos | reverse complement strand
ACAGGATGATGTATAGATAGATGGACTTCTGCTATGATCACGTGATAGAATAGATAGTGATAGAAGATTACATAGATTAGAAAATGATAGATAATAGATAGATGTTATAGTAGACACGAGTAAGGGCATGGATAGATATCTGAACGGACTGATAATAGATAGATACATAGAGTAGATAGAAGATAATAGCATGGATGATAGATAGATAGATAGATAGATGAAGATTGATGATAATAGATAGATAATTGAGTATTAGATAAGAGCGATACGATAGATATATAGATAATAGATGAAGGAAGATAGATATCGATGATGGATGAAAATGGATAGTAGATAAGATAGATAGATAGATAGATAGATAGAAGATAGATAGATAGATAGATAGAAGAAGATAGATAGATAGATAGATAGTAATAGATATGATAGTAGATAGATAGATAATATAGATAGATAGATAGATAGATAGATAGATAGATAAAGATAGATAGATAGATAGATAGATAGATAGATAGATAGATGAAGGATGGATGGATAGATAGATAGATAGATAGATAGATAGATAGATAGATAGATAGATAGATAGATAGATAGATAGATAGATAGATAGATAGATAGATAGATAGATAGATAGATAGATAGACATGAGGTTGAGAAAACAATCACAGAATTATCATCTTTAAGTCACTCTTACTTCATCATCCCTCTATACTCTGTTGAATACAGCTGAAAAGATACAACTTAAATAGAGGCAGTGAACCTTGGGTTAAAAGCGTAATTGCATGGCAAATGCAGTCTAGAGGACATATCCAAATGAAATGTGTCAGATCAAATTTCCAGAAACAAGTCTCACAAGTGCCATCCTTATATTAGAGTGTCAATCAAATCCTGAAGGTGAATAATCAGATTATGACCTTTAAAAACACCCAATGGCTTTAAGCTTGCCATAAATCAGACATACGAACACGTGATGGCAAATCAAGCATAATTAAGCAATTTAGCAATTCGACAAATGGCACCTTGTATAACCTAAAAGATAATGAGCTTAATGTGTATACCAAGGCATGAACAGGATTGTCATGAGTGCATGTGGCTTCTGCTCTTATTGTTCAATCCATCGGATGAAAGTGGATACAAGATTATCAAGCTTGACAAATACAGAACATTCCCTGTGTTTCTCTATTCAGTCCACACGCAGTCACAGGGCTTCTGTGTTGGATTTCCTTTTGACATCTCAAAAGATATTGAACAAGCAGTAATAGAAGCTCATCAGCTGGTGAAGCCTGTGCAAACCAACCCAGTTGGCCACACAAATCTAATTTGCCGCTTTGAATAAGCGTACAAGTCTTTTCTGTTGCCAAGGCAACATGTTCCTCGCTCTCTCTCTCCCCAAACGGTGAGACAGCAACAGATTTTTAGATTAACTTCATACTTGTTCTCACAGACTGAGATAATTACTATTCAAAATGTTTGCTGCACTGTATTTGCAGAGAAAAATATCCACTTTGCCAAAAAAAAGAGTTTGTCCTCACATGAAGATAAAGTAGTGGAAGGAACAATAATGAAATAATGACATAAGTTGAGACATAGCTTAATTACACCTGCTATTATAATCGAATATGACTCCTGTATCCGAATCCTAATTTGTTGTCACGTCTGAATCTGTATACACAGATATATATATATATAATATATATATGTCAAATATCATTTATAATATTTTTGAAAGGAGTCTTTAATGCTCATCAATGCTGATAAAAATACAGTAAAATATTTTTACAGTACAATAAAAACATCGTTAGTAATGTTGTGATTATATTGTAAAATGGGTATTTTCAGCATCATTACTCCAGTCTTCAGTGTCATATGATCCTTCAGAAATCATTATAATATGATAATTTGATGCTCAAGAAATATTTATGATTATTATCAGTGTTGAAAACATTTATGTTACAAATTATTTCTGTTTCAAATAAATGCTGTTATTTTGAGAAGAATCAAGGCCCTTAAAAATATATACTTTAAGTTAATTTTATTGAGTATACATAACATTTAAATATATTTATAACTAAACTTTATGTAGTAAGTATACTAATGATATTAATATACATTTATGTGTACTGTTTCAGTACTTGAAACTATTGTATATTGCCCAATTTTAGTGTATAAAAGTTGCTTTTAGGTATATTTAAGTGTAACAGTAGTAAACTTTGAGTACACAACTGGTGTACAACTACGTTTTAGTGAAACTAAGTTAACTTATAGGTATAGTGATAGTTACTCTCAGTAAATTACTAGTTTAGTAGTTTTGATCAGACTTTACTTTAGTTTAGGGTTCAATTCTCACTACTCTAACTATGAATTTTGCCTCAATAAACTCCTTTTTACTGCTTATTAATAGTTAGTAAGGAAGTTGTGGTATTGGGTAGATTAAGGGATGTATATGGTCATGCAGAATAAGGCATTAATATGTACTTAATAAGTACTGATAAATAGCCAATATCCTAGTAATATGCATGATACTAAGCAACTAGTTAATATAGTTAATAGTGAGAATTGGACCCTAAACTAAAGTGTAAAGTAAAAGCTTTGTTCTGCTAGTATAGTGAGTGAACATTAAAGTGAACATAACATCATACTACAAGCCAAGTACACTTAGAATATACTTGGTACTTAGTAAATGTACTTTTTAAGAATTGCACTTAAGTATACTTGACATATACTGACAGAAAAATCTAAGTATTTCTGAGAAGTACATAAAAAGTAGACTGAGACTATACTTTCTTATTTTAAGTTAAGGCGTTTTCACAGCTGAAAGTCCGCACCAAGGTCCGAACCAAAGTTCACGTTTTGATACATTTTATACTTTCAGAAAGATTTGGTTTGGTTTCTGCAATTATGCGAGCGCACTAAAGAACTTTACGTGACATACTTGCTGTCAGGGTTTGTGCAGGTGCTGAAGACGAGGACACGAAAGCTTCAATATAAATGTTTTAATAACAAAATGAAAACTTTCCAAACTTAAACATGAACAAAACTCCAGGAAATCAGAAACACACAACCACACATGGACGACCATCGACAACCACTGGGAGAAAACACAGGGCTTAAATACACATGAAATGATTGGATAATTAACAGAACACAGGTGATGAAACTGAACACAAACGAGGAGCGGGAAAACTTAACAGGACTAAACCAAAAACCACAAAGACAGGGGAAACCAAGATACAAAACAGAACTCAAACACATCAAAGCGTGACAGTACCTCCCCCCTCCCCGAAGGCGCGTCCTCGCGCCGTATAACATCCAAAGGGGTGGGAGGGTGGGCGCCCTGGAGGCTGACGAGGGCACGGTGCAGGTCCAGGAAGCCTCCAGGGCGGAGCAGGCTGTGGGCGTGGCCACGGCGGTGCAGGCTGTGGGCGTGGCCACGACGGTGCAGGCTGTGGGCGTGGCCACGACGGTGCAGGCTGTGGGCGTGGCCATGACGGTGCTGTGAGACTCTCGGGCGTCCAGGGCGGAGCTGTGAGACCCTCGGGCGTCCAGGGCGGAGCTGTGGGACCCTCGGGCGTCCAGGGCGGAGCTGTGGGACCCTCGGGCGTCCAGGGCGGAGCTGTGGGACCCTCGGGCGTCCAGGGCGGAGCTGTGGGACCCTCGGGCGTCCAGGGCGGAGCTGTGGGACCCTCGGGCGTCCAGGGCGGAGCTGTGGGACCCTCGGGCGTCCAAGGCTCTTCAGGTGGCCACGGCGGTGAAGACCCTTCAGGTGGCCGTGGTGGTGAAGACCCTTCAGGTGGCCGTGGCGGTGCAGACCCTTCAGGTGGCCATGGCGGTGCAGACCCTTCAGGTGGCCATGGCGGTGAGGACCCTTCAGGTGGCCATGGCGGTGCAAACCCTTCAGGTGGCCATGGCGGTGCAAACCCTTCAGGTGGCCATGGCGGTGCAGACCCTTCAGGTGGCCATGGCGGTGCAGACCCTTCAGGTGGCCATGGCGGTGCAGACCCTTCAGGTGGCCATGGCGGTGCAGACCCTTCAGGTGGCCATGGCGGTGCAGACCCTTCAGGTGGCCATGGCGGTGCAGACCCTTCAGGTGGCCATGGCGGTGCAGACCCTTCAGGTGGCCATGGCGGTGCAGACCCTTCAGGTGGCCACGGCGGTGAAGACCCTTCGGGTGGCCATGGCGGTATAGACCCTTCAGGTGGCCATGGCGGTGTTATCTTTTCGGGTCTCCGTGGATCTTTGGCCGGCCACGGCGAAGGCGTATGGCGCCCCCCCAAAATTTTCTTGGGGAGGACAGGCTCATGATCGGGAACTGACTTGACATCAACGGGCGCTGGGTCAACGGGCTCTGGGTCTGGGTCAACGGGCTCTGGGTCTGGCGCTGGGTCAACGGGCTCTGGCTCTGGCGCTGGGTCAACGGGCTCTGGCTCTGGCGCTGGGTCAACGGGCTCTGGCTCTGGCGCTGGGTCAACGGGCTCTGGCTCTGGCGCTGGGTCAACGGGCTCTGGCTCTGGCGCTGGGTCAACGGGCTCTGGCTCTGGCGCTGGGTCAACGGGCTCTGGCTCTGGCGCTGGGTCAATGGGCTCTGGCTCTGGGTCAACGGGCTCTGGCTCTGGCGCTGGGTCAACGGGCTCCGTGCTGGATTGGACCAGCATATCAGGAAACTCGGGGCTGGACGGGACCAGCATATCATGAAACTCGGGGCTGGACGGGACCAGCATATCAGGAAACTCGGGGCTGGACGGGACCAGCATATCAGGAAACTCGGGGCTGGGATCAGGCTCTGGCGGGCAGGTGACAGGCTCAGGCTCTGGCGGGCAGGCGACGGGCTCAGGCTCTGGCTGGATGTGGCTGACTTGAACCCCAGCCTCGGCCGCCTTCTTTTGGGCCAGTCGCACCGATATCAGTGGGGGATCAGTCATACCGGATATCAGCCGGGGAAGTCCAGGGACCGATCTGGCGGCAGGGCTGATGCGGTGTGCAGGCTCTGGTGGGCAGACGATGGGCTCTGGTGGGAGCGTGCAGGTGATGGGCTCAGGCGTTGGCGTGCAGGTGATGGGCTCTTGCTCTGGCTGGCCGTGGAGATCGGGCTGGATGTCTCCCACGGTGAGTGAGGAACCACACACCCACAGCGCACGGGCAATGAACTTAACTAAAGGGAGGTGGAGATCTCCCAACAACAGTCTCTGAGCGAGGGTATCGTCCATCCCACTCCAAAACTCGTGCGTAAGGGACTCCTCGTCCCAATTAAAGTCCCGGAGAAGATGGAGATATATCTCCGCATATTCCTCCAGAGACCGGCCATCTTGTGGGACACAAAGTTCGTAGTACATTCCTTTTTTTTTTTTTTTTGTTATGGTCGATCGTTCTGTCAGGGTTTGTGCAGGTGCTGAAGACGAGGACACGAAAGCTTCAATATAAATGTTTTAATAACAAAATGAAAACTTTCCAAACTTAAACATGAACAAAACTCCAGGAAATCAGAAACACACAACCACACATGGACGACCATCGACAACCACTGGGAGAAAACACAGGGCTTAAATACACATGAAATGATTGGATAATTAACAGAACACAGGTGATGAAACTGAACACAAACGAGGAGCGGGAAAACTTAACAGGACTAAACCAAAAACCACAAAGACAGGGGAAACCAAGATACAAAACAGAACTCAAACACATCAAAGCGTGACACTTGCGTCCTGTCGTCATCATCTATGTGGGCTGCATCTTGACATTGATTGGTTTGTAAATGGACATGCGTCTGACGTCAGCGTGTTGTCAATTCGGCGGGTAACTTTGACAACACGAATGAACAGACGCATATCGCGCGCCTTTGTATATTGCTGCCGCAGTTTCTTTATCTTCAGGTGGCATTGCTCTCCCGTCCTCTCATACCGTCTCTCTCTCATCCTCTCCGAGAATATTTGGAAAGTGTCTGCATTTTTGTGCGTTTTTTCCAGTTGACTTCTTATTATGTCACCAGACCGTACTTCAATTACAAACCTCGTCTCCTCCTCTCCCCATGTGCTACCACGGCTCATTTTGATATTTTACACCTTCTGTTTTTTTTTCGGCTATGCGGGAACCACCAGAACTTCCTGTAGAAAAGGTCTGAAAGTCAGAACCATACAGACATGCTTTCACACTAGAAAAGAACCAAACCTTTGTTTAGTTTGATCTGGACCGAGACTCCGTCGGACCAAATTTCATCTTTTTGGTCCGGACCGTGGTCCGTGGAAGGTTTCTAAACTGTAATTTTGATTCGGATTAAACTGAAAAGTCAGAAAGTTCGGACCAAACAAGGTAGGTGTGAAAGGGCCCTAAAAGAAGTATACGAATAGCACACTTGAATAAACTTATTTCTTTGGGAGGGTCCACAAAAATGACAACCCTTTTTAACATTACTGATTATAAGATTCATGTTTATATATATTTCTTAGAGCAAAAAAAAAAATTTAGGAAAGAAGGAAGATTCAAAGGAGGCAGAGAAAATAGAAACACCCCAGAAATAAAATGTAGATTAAATATGAACCCAGAGGCGACAGTATAAGTCTTATTATCACAGAGATGGAGGCTGACATGATCTGGCACGCAGTTTTCCTAGAGGTCATCACTAAACTCTCTCTCTCTCACACACACACACGGATCAGAGAGGTTGTTCTAGAGATCTAGGGGTCTTTTCAGGCATGACCTTCAGATGTGAGGTCGTGTTCACTGTGGAGAGAGGCGTCGGCGTCCGGACGTCCAGTGGCAGACACGAGCTTCATCAAGGCCGATGATTATGAGAGCTCAGCTGATGATGGCTTTCTGAGAGATTGATGTGGCTCTGGGGTTGTCTGCTATTAATAACTTCTTGCAAGAGTGGCGGAGACCGTAGCTCTGATTGGGATAGATTGGATTGGCCATCTGTGTGGTCGGCATGGTTACCAGAGTGTATCTCAGGTGTGATGATGCTTCTGTGTGTGAAGGGTTCATTTCACTTATCAAGTCATATTAATACTTTCACTCAAACAAGAAAATTCTCATCCTCATGTCGTTTTAAACCTGTTCTCTGGAACATGAACACATATTTTCATTGTTTCTTCAAAAATATCTTCAAAATATCTTCTTTTGTCATATCTCATATGTGTTAATTAACCTGCTCGTAGAGTGCTTCAGTTTACTGTTCATTCATATTTCAGATTTTATTTCAGATTTTTTTCAGCGGCTCCTAATTTAATAACAAATGATCATTTCGACGGAAGAGAATCAATCAAAACTAACATTAGCTGGAAATAACATTATTTAAGAACCGCTATAAATCCAAACCATTCTCTGTTACCTTAAATTATATGTTTATCTCTGTAAAGCTGCTTTGAAACAATCTATATTGTTAAAAGCGCTATATAGACATTTTTTGTTTTTTTGGTTTCAGGGATGACAGCGCACTGCTATCAGGAAAGGAGTGAGCTGGATTAATAGATTTATTTATGATTATTTTTATTGCACAAATTTCACAAGACAAACTTTTTACCATTTCAATCTGTGCAACCAAAAACAGACTGCCAACGATTAAAACGTTACAATGTGTAAAAAGGTATTATGTTTTATTTAGCAAGCCTGTAACCATTTTGATCATAGATGGAAAAGACCATTTACAGCCAATACCCGTAATTTACCATAAATATATGGTTTTTAATGCTTTTTAACAGTCACAGCGCCACCTATATTCCGATCTCCATATCAGTTTGCATGCTTCTGTATGACTCTTTTACACGAAGGGAAAACGCAGATATTTCCCTGCGGTTTGGCCTCTCATTTACACGAAATCCCGTTTTTATCACAGAAAACGATTATTTCTAAAAACTCCGGCCAAAGTCAAGATTTCTGATAACGCCGGTTATGTGTTGCCGTGTCGACTGGGAGAAACAGGGATTTAGGTTGTCAAACGTCACATTATGCGCCAGAAAATGCTTAACATCTCGTGAGCGCACAGTTTGGCAGTTATGATGGCGCACAACGGCGTATTTATTTGGGTTGCATAAAACTGACAACTTTTTTGAAAACGATGATGTGTGCACGATGTTATTATTGAAAACGGAGGGGGGGATTGGGGGGTATTCGTTTATCTAAATGCCTGGTTATGTGTAAATGTGGCCTTAGAATCATATGTCGCATGTTCTCACCACATTTCGTGAAGTTTTTATTTTTTGTTTAAGATTTATATTTTGCCACGGCCCTTTTCTAAAGCCACGTTTACACATAGCCGGGTATTTAGAGAAGCGAATATTTCCCCCTCCTCCGTTTTCAATAATAACATTGTGCACACACCCACATAAATACGCCGCGAGCGCCATCATAACTATGCCAAACCTATGGGGGGCAGTGTAGGGAGAAGGATAAAGCCATAGAAAGCCAATCAGAATCGACAAGAGAAAACCTAAAACCCCGTTTCTCCCAGTTGACACGGCAACACATAACCGGCGTTTTCAGAAATCTCCACTTTTGCCAGAGTTTTTAGAAATAATCGTTTTTTTGTGATAAAAATGGGGTTTTCGTGTAAATGAGAGGCCAAACCGCAGGGAAATATCTGTGTTTTTTCCTTCGTGTAAACGGGGCCTAAATTTCTTTTTTAAACATTTTTATTTATTTGTATAGCGCTTTTCACAATACACATTGTCTCAAAGCAGCTTTACAGAAAGTGCATTTCGGAAATGTACATAGAAAAATACAGTTTGTTAATCATGTATTAATTTAGGGCATAACATATCGCCGGTGTTTAGTCGTCTCTTCACAGGCGTCGAGTCGTCTCTCCACAGGCGTTTAGTCGTCTCATCACAGGTGTTGGGGCATCTGAAGTCTCCGTGAGAGGCTGGATACAAACTGGAGCTGACGAACGCTATTTACCTCGGGACTAGCATCCCGAGATAACAGCAGAAAGGCAGATAGGTCAGTAGTAATACTTTGTA
Source organism: Chrosomus eos (assembly GCA_036326025.1). Taxonomy (NCBI): domain Eukaryota; kingdom Metazoa; phylum Chordata; class Actinopteri; order Cypriniformes; family Leuciscidae; genus Chrosomus; species Chrosomus eos. The sequence continues at coordinate 34,947,527 of CM070834.1, read as the reverse complement.
ATTCATACGTAACTTAAATAGGTAACCAGTGTAGAGATGATAAAATTGGTGTTATATGATCATATTTTCTTGATCTAGTAAGAACTCTAGCGGCTGCATTTTGGACTAACTGTAGCTTGTTTATTGAGGATGCAGGACTACCAGCTAATAAAGCATTACAGTAATCTAGTCTCGAGGTCATGAATGCATGAACTAACTTTTCTGCATCAGAAGCAGATAGCATGTTACATAGCTTAGCAATGTTTCTAAGGTGGAAAAAATGACCCTGTTATTGTCACGGAGTCACTGGAAGCACCGGTCCAGCCATCAGCACCAGATCACTGCAATCTGCCCACTTCATCACTATCACCTGAATTTTGATCACCTGCACCTCATCATTACACACCCTTTATCGTCCACCGATCCCTTCTCCTCAGTGTCTGGTCTCGTCTATGACTAACGCCACAGACTACTCACCCAAGATTCCCTTATTCTGATTTACTTAGTTCTGTTCTTCCCGTCATCGCCGATCTTCATCACCCTTCTTACCGTCTTCTTCTGCCTACAAAGATATACATCATTACTGTCAGCTAAGTCTTCACCAGTTCAACGATCTTTATTCATCGTATCTGCATTCCTTCCCTGAATTGCTCTTCCCTCTGCACAACTAAATAAACTTTATACTCAATAAACCTTGTCTGTCCTCTTCTGATTGTGACAGTTATAGTTATCCAAAGGGTGAAGTTCAACATTTATTTTGATAAATGAGAGAACAGAGAATTGTACAGCAGGTTTATCAAAGTTGAGCAAAAAACCTATAGGACTAGTTTGCAAAAGTAGGTTTTTAAAATATTCTAATATCCACTGTGGTTCTTGAGGCAAAGTTGTTCAGAATGATCTTGTTAATCTTGTCTGTTAGGTGCTCAAACTTGATTTGCTGATGGCGGCCATGTTTTTGAGATGCGCTAATGTCGTCATCATGGACTATCACAGCATCCTTGTCAAAGACACTGCATGCCAATTTTCAAGTCAATCAGACTGACGGTTGCATGATTAATCCATGACGCCATTTTGTTTTTTCTCCCACTTCGAACATTTTGTTGCCCCTTTAGCCACCACCACTAATCAAAATTTCAACTTTTTTTGATAATAATTGAGAGTCAGACTCCAGAGAATCTTTCTGCACTGGTTTGGTTCAGATCGGGCCAAAAACCTAGGACTAGCAAAAGTAGGTTTTTCGAAAAATCCAAAATACGTGAAAATTTCACCAACAGGCAAATCCAAGGTATGTTCGAGCATTTGTCCGCCTTGATCCAAGGATTCCAACGATATAATACACCTACGCCTGATGGTTTAGGATTTATTAGCCATTTCATACTTTTGACTGCTGTAGCGCCCCAGTCAGGCCGATCGTGCCGAGCCGAGTACTACCAGCCCTCAAAGTTTCAAGTCTCTACGACTTACGGTTTGGTCTGCCTGATCATTTTAGATAATTAAAATGATTGTTACAGATGTGAAGGGGTAGGAGAATTTATATGTGCGTCCTCATAGGATACACCTCTGCATCCTCGCTCATAACTCCTCTGGACACCTCACTCCTCGTTCCTCGCGGTGCAATTAGAGAATTGAGATGTTTTTTAAGATGGCTGACTTTCCGGGCCACAGGTTGGAGAATGGAGGAGCTTGGAAACGAGGAAACATCAATTTGAGTATTGAGAAGACCCCTAGGAATTATGAGCACTTTCACATTTTTCATCGCTGCAGCGCCCTCTATTGGCCAGTTGGGGTGAAATCGTTTAAATTTCTCCCCAAATTGAGACCTGCCATCTGGCCAAGTCTCTAGGCCTTACATTTTTGGTCTGCACACTCAGTTTTACAGCAGAATTTTTTTTTTTTATAAAACTTATAATTGTGCGTTTATAGGGTAAATAGGGTAACTGCTTTGTGCGTAAACCCTAATAATAGTACATACATACAGTATACATGGCCTGAAATGAACACCAAGCGTCACATGTAAATGGTGAGTATATGAAATGGTGTCAATCGCCAATTGGCAAGCAACATTTTCATGAATGCGATCAATGCAATGTTGTGAGAACATGAGCATGAACAAACATGAACGACGCTCAGAAGAGTTAATGGGCGAGTGCTGCATCGTCATGAAAGTTTAAGCCTTGCCTATTTAAATATTCAACCGCAAGAAGACGCAAAATGGGTTTATTACTCGTGCGCTGTTGGAAGTTTTCAGCGTGCAAAAACGAAAGCCACGTCTCAGACAGCGCGTGAATGCTGAGTTGAGCTCTCTTTCACGTCTTATTGCACTTGAACTCACAAATTCGCTTAAAGTATAGCAAACATAGTCGTTTTTTATTATTGGATTGAACCCAATGGGTGAACACTGATTTATAAGCACATGTGGAATTTTCATGTTTTATATTTCTTAGAAATTCAGTTTGCATGTTGAATCTAACTCATTCATGCATTAAAAATGTACGTTTGGAAGAATGCCACCGCCATACTTACGCTATCAGGTCAAGAACTGGAAGACATGTGCAACTTCTTTGAAACAGTTTCGAATTCATAAAAAATGTCATGTGGTGCAACCAAGTAAAAACTAATAACATTTTTATTACTATTTGAATACTTGTGAGTGTATTATCACAATCATTTTAATCATTTAATGAAACACCAAGTAACTTTTCCTCTTCGGTCGCCCTACTGGTTGGAAACGAAATTGTCCATTGCCGCTGTCGTAAATAATTTAGCCTCGTCGCACACACGCTCGCTGTTTATCCAGCACCGGCTTTAGAATGAACGATGTCCACAGACAAGGTAGAGTATGTTACATGATTTCATGAAAGGATGATGTATTGCGACATCAGAAACGAAGAAAAACGAAATAATGACTATTGTAGCGCTTGACGTAAAGCAGTCGAATTTTGTAGTTGTTTTTGTGGTCGAGTTCCTACCCGAAACCCGAAGTTACATAGTGCCAGTAAAAGCGACACAGACCACGTCAGGCTATGGCAGACAAGTCATTTAACTTATTTTAAGTCGATGTACCATCACAAGGGTCTTGGAAATATATTATGAAGGTTGAAAAACTACTTAGTGTTACTTTAATCATTTTTTAACAAAGTAATTAAAACGTAACTATTAAATTCAAATATTACTTTGATTTTTGGAGAGTCACACCACATGACATTTTACAATGAGAATTATCAATGTCAAAATATCTGATATTTGAATAGATTTATTGACTGTTAAGGCCATTGCACACTGAGTCCGAATTTTTCGTATGCGTTTTTTCGTGTTCATCAGCCTGAAAATTCGTCACGCACAGAAACCTTGCACACTGAGTCCGATGCGTATTTATTAAACCTTTGCGGGAAAAAAACGCAAAAAATACAGAATGGATTCGTCAAGCAGTGAGGATGATTTTGTTGCCCTCTGTCTTCTTTAAAAGAGAAAAAGAAGAAAAAGAGGGTCCATCCAATCTTGTGCCGAGAGGAAGGAGAGTTTCAGCTCATCAGGAGTTGCGCAATTATCACGAGCGATTCAAAATTTACCTCAGAATGTCAATGGAACCGTTTGATGCTTTGCTAGCGATACTGGAGCCACATATTAAAAAGAAGACCACCAAAAAAGACACACACACACACACACACGGCCGGCAGAAACGCTGGGCATACAGAACAGCTGTATGGTTTGTTTATCATACAGTACTTTGTGCTGCGAGACGAAGTGTATCAACTTGTGAGATGCCATTCTGGATTGTGTCGTTCGCTTGTACGGTGGGTCTGAACAGTCAAAAAACCTCTCAAAATGCTGGCTGTGGATGCGAAAAACGCAGAAAATCGAACCTGATCCGAATTTTTTTTGACGGACGAAAGTTTCGGAGGCAATGTGCAAGCGTGATTGACATAACGTGAGGTCGATTTTTTTTTTTAACGTGCGAAAAATTCGGATGCGAATTTCGGACTCAGTGTGCAATGGCCTTTAGGCTATTTGTACCACATGACTTTGATTCCACAGTCAAAATTTTTCAAGTTGTGTTCAAATAATTTTTATTCTTAAGAAATAATAGTATTATAAATAATAGATTAGCTAAACTATTTAAGGTTTTTATTTTTACGAATTTTATTCTATCAATGAGGCATTTGTCTTCATTATGATTTCAGGACAACGCTGATATGTTTGACTTTATGCCCCTTTATAAATTTTAATTCAGACGTTAACATGTGCCCATCATTGAATAGCTGTATTTAAGTGTTGCTTGTATGAATATTTTTTAATTAAAATAGTGTCACCTAGCCAAATGAGGTGCCAAAAACAGTAATACTCACAACCCATTTTATTTTAATGTAACCTACAAACACATTTTATCTGCAAACCAACCTTCTTCTGTTCTCCTTTACTCCCTGATCTGCAGTGATTTCATTGAGACAGAGGTTATACAGCTTTACGCACCAAATACTGAGGATATGTCTTGGTGTGCACAGCTGCTGTTTTGTGGCAGTGTATATAATAACTGCACAGCTGCTTGTAATGCGCAGTGATCATGATTCACAGACTGCAATAAAGACAGATGAACCTGCTCTCATGTTACCTAGAGCTTAGAAAGAGTGGAGGATGACATACGCATTTATATATATATATATATATATATATATATATATATATATATATATATATATATATATATAAATAAATGCATACGAAAATTTGTAACAAAGGCAAATTTTAGTGCCACTACATACATTTTTGCAAAACTCCATTTTATTTTCCATCTGAAATAAACACTTGTGGCAATAATTTATGATTATAGGGGCAGATTATTGATTAATAAAGGCTTATTTCCACGTAATTCCTTCCACAATACTGTGCGAAAACTATTTAAGTACGGTCACCGTGATTTTACCAAGTAAGACATGTTCCTGGGTCAATATATTTAGTTGATCCGGTAACAAAATTCTCTATCTCTTCCCCTAAACCAAACCCTAATTTAACCCTAAAATAACCAGGAAATAATAGGTGATTTACACCAATGATGGTGTCATAAGCCTAAACATGACATAATCTGTAAACTTGTCTCTCAAATCTGATTGGTTGTTTTAACAAAGATGGTGATCTAAGAACATGTTGTACTTGGTGAAATCAGTTCCCCCTTTTAGTGCATGATTTGTAAACTAATAGATGTTTATCTATATGTATTCATATTCTGGTGTATTCAACTGGAACAGCGCTGCACTCCTGTGAAACATGAGTCATGATAAAAGAGCACAGAGACTTGTAGAAGCAGGCTGAAATGGCATGGTTGCTGTTGTTAACACTACCAGATAGGTTTAGAAATCTATGGTTATTTTCAAAAGCGATAGAGAATAAACCTTTTAGCACTCTGGCATATTTCTCTTTTCTGACAAGGGAAATCAATCTCTATATTTTTTTCTCTTGTCCTGAAAATGCTCTTCTGGATTTTTCTCTTTTACTATTAGAGGATAGTAGATGTGCTGTAGTCTCCCGTTCACACTGACGTTCACCCGTCTATTATGACTTTGTGGCTGGTGGTATTTAACATTCTCATCTTAGACACCATTTTATCGTTCATCTCTTTGTATAAGCCCCTAAATCCAAGATGAGTTATTAATCATTCAGGCCATTTTCTCAGTGAGTTTTTAAATGCATATTTGTGCTAAAAGTGTTGTTAGCTATATGAGTACTAGAAGCCACAAAACCCGTTTGTGATTTCATGGGATCTTTAATAGGATGTTGCCATGGTCACAGAATCCCACCATCTCATCATTCATACTGTGATACAACAACCAATTTGTCTGTGTTTAGGAACACACTGTTGACGATGGTCAAACCAACCAGATCTTAAGCCATTTTGTATGCGATTTACATTCTCTGTCGTGCGAGACTGAATCCGACGGGGTCTATCCATGTCTCTCGAGGAGGTTTTCCATTTGTTTTCTAACAAAGACGCCACGCCGCTCTGCATGAGAGTGTGAAAGATAATCACTCTTCTGCATCTCAAAGCCTCGCTCATCTCTACTTCACCTTCATCCGCAGGTGTCTTTGACAAAGTCAAGATGCTCTGCTTTCATTTTAGATTGAAATCGCTCAAAGCAGGAATAAAGTCACATCTGTAGGCATGATATGGATATGGAATTCAGATTTGGCAAATGTAAGGCAAGTAAGATAAAATCCTCCTGCAGAGAAGTGAAAACATAGAGAGATTATGTGCCTTGATTTCGTGAAACAAGCAAAGTCTTTACGAGCGAGTCATTGAATCGTTCACTTTTTTTTTTTAAGAAAATAATTTAAACGATTTAAACAACACAAACACACAAAACCAGTCTTCAGTAGCACGGGTATATTTGTGGGAATAGCCAACAATACATTGTATGGGTCAAAATTATCGATTATTCTTTTATGCCAAAAATCATTAGGATATTAAGTAAAGGTCATGTTCCATGAAGATATGTTGTAAATTTCCTAACGTAAATATATAAAACATTTATTTTTGTGAGTGGATGGAGCACAGTTGCAAACATAAATGCACAACTTTAAAGAAGATTTTCTCAATGTTTCGATTTTTTTGCACCCTCAGATTCCAGATTTTCAAATATTTGTATCTCGGCCAAATATTGTCCTATCCTAACAAACTATCGAGGGAAAGTTGATTTATTCAGCTAAATTTCCAAAAATTGACCCATGTGACTGGTTTTGTGGTCCAGGGTCACAAATGCAGAGATTATTCGCCTTTGTTTCATTACTGGATGAATCAGCGTTCTTGTATTTGTAATTCGCTCTGTGCACGAGAAAAATGCTAACTTCCGGCTTGAGGGCGGACGTTGGGTACTTCGTTTCCGGTTGCCGTCTTGTTTACATCAGTGGACCGGCGTTTACTTAGTTTAATCGTTCGCAATGGACCTAAAACATAAAAAAACTTACTGTGGCTGAGCTGGTTTAATGGTTAAAGCGTAAAGCCTTGTTTAACTCGACGGGTCCGCATGAGCCCAAAGGTGCGCGCCGCAAAAATGACGTGATTGTAACAGCAACATGGATTAGAACACCATTTACTACACACAATAGGCTTTTTTCTCTGATTTTGAAAACTCTTCGTGATCGACTTAAAATGCTTCCAAGATCGACTTGTCGACCGCGATCGAAGGGTTGGTGATTCCTGTAACGTTACTGTTTTCCGGTCAATGACAAGAGTACTAATCAGCTGTCTCACGAACGTAACCAGCACATGTATCCACACATAGCAAAGCCATAACACAGCAAGGGAGAAAAACTAAGTTACATGAAACAATCCAACTACATATTTTAAACCACTGACAAGGGAAAAGTCACTACTCACGGTGTCTATAGCCGCTTTCCGTCCGGAGGGACTTTTGCAGTGCCTAGAACCTTCCTATAACCATTTTTTTCGCGTGTTCCGACCGGACTAAGTTCCTATAACTCTTTCAGTACCTAGTCTAGAGCGAGGACTTTTTTTAGTTCCCTTTCCCAACGTCGGATACCTTTACTCCCTGTATTACATGTGTACTCCCTGTATGACATACTGAGAGATGTAATATTTAAACCCCTTTCTCTCTCTTGCTCTGGGGAGCTGGAGAAAAATCACTAACCAGTCGATGAACATCATCGACTCTAATATTATATTATAATATCGACTGAAATCTTCGGTTAATGTCCAAGACATCTGGAGAAATATACATAATCTGCGTTGTCCATCAGGCTACCGGAAACTAGACACCCCATATCGGTTTCGCAGCCGGAAGTAGCATATGCTAACGTGCACATAGTCTATTGAATCATTTATTCAAGAGATTCATTCATTTTTTAACAGCCACTTTTCGCCACCTACTGGTGTAATGATGTAATCCATACAATATTTCAAATGTCAAATATTACTTTTAAAAGGTGATTTACTGTATTTCGAAAGCTACCGTTGACATCTGTGTTTTTATCTGATCTACGTTCATCCCAGTTCTCATGTAATACTTTGAATTATTGTAGCACAGAAATATTGATACGGTGTGTGGAAAAGACAGTTTGTGAAGCCATTTCATACGCAAACATTCCGGTAGCCTATGATTTTGTCGAAGGTTTAATAGACCTTATGCACCAGAGAAACGAGGGCGCCGCCATCTTTAGAATATTGTCTTTGAACTTCCGTTTTTGCGGTCGCTCTGTATATTTCTATGGCATCGCTGTCCAGGAGTAATTAGGTGGTGAAGTGCCGTGGATTTACTTATTGTAGAGTTGACAAAAGTTATCATGAGTAGCATATGTCTTAACAAATGGACCATATTTTAAACGAGCCGTTCAATCATAACTACGCAAGATCGCTGTATACAGACCGGAAGTCAAAAGACAACGAGCTCAGCGCTGAAAAGGGGCGTGGCTACATAATCGTTGTTCTTCAGGAACAAGATCGATTTGAATTGAGATCACGAAATTAATTACTCACAATTTTACTTCCCCCAAATGGCCTAATGTAGATTATTAATCAAATAACTGTAGGATTGCGTGTTTATCAATATATGGACAGTAAAGGCTTGCTCACTATGTTTCTACATCATCTGGGGACATTTTTTTTTGAAAGTGATAATTATATCGTTTCTCTGTGCCATTATAGTTATAGCTGTGACTCATATTCTTCCAAATTAAGAATGTTTAAAAAAAAAAAAAAAAAAAAAAAACTATTTTATCATTATATTTCTCATCCCTATTGCAATCCATCAGAATAAAAAGCTTGAGTATTTGAGAATAAAAAATACTCAAGCTCTAAAAAGCTTGAGTATTTAATACAGCAGACGTCATCATAACTGCAGCGCAAGCTTAGAATAATATAAAGTTATCGTGAGTATGGATGCTAATATAGCTAGTATATCTTTATAATGATCGTTCTTGGTGTGAACAGGTCTTAAAGAGACAGATCATCCAAAAATGAAAACTCTGTCATCATTTACTCATACCCTCAAGTAGTTCCAAACATGTATGAATGTCTTTCTTCAAAAAATCTTTCTTCGTGTTCAGCAGAACAGGTGATGGACTTTTTTTGACTTCCATTTTTTTCTATACTAAGGAAGTCAATCGTGCGCCATTGCTCTTCTTTTGTGTTCAGAAGAACAAAGACAATTATAGGTTTGGATCAACTTTAGGGTGAGTGAACAATGAGAGTTTTCATTTTTGAATGAATATCTCTTTAAAGGGACTGATATCTGGCTCAGTGAAAGCCCTGTGACGAGCCCGAACACTAGAGGGAGTCTCTCTCCTCTCTTTCTCAGCTTCTGTCCGGTCTCTGTTTACAGTCTATGGTCCGGACACACAGCAGGATTCTTCACTCACTCTATTACACCATTATTAGGCTTTATGTACAGTAATAAAGATGACGTAGACTGCGCTATAGAGTGAGGGAAGCTTCAGTTTATTCCTTTTCTGGGTTGTACATCAGAAAATGATGTTTGGTGTTTTTAGCTATATGTTAGATAAACACTGTCCCTTAATGTGTTTTGTGTGTGTTCTGTTCCACATCAGAGGTTTTGATCTGAACTGTATTCAATAATTCATATGTCGTACAGTGCAATGCTTTTGAAAATCTGTTAAACTGATGTTCAATTCATCATAAAACTTGTAATTATTTAAAATTAATTAGTTATTATTTTTAATTATAAATTGTATTTATTAATAAAATGGCTAAAAAATTTGATAAATTCTAAATCTATAACATAAATTGTAAATAAAACTTATCTAATTTAAACTGTATTTTTATTAATTTCCTAATTATAAAGATAGATGCCTTAAATTGCAATTAACTTTTTTATTTTATTTTAAATTTACTATATATCAATATGCTATCATTCCAGTATAAGAATATAAAAAAACCTTAATTCTCAATATTTAAAGATTGTTTTTGATTTCTTCATCAACCCTTCTCATCAAACAATATTTTTTTAATTCATGAAAAAGATAGACCAGGCACCCGTTTAACCTTTTTATTTATTTTTATTTTTTTTATTTACTTTACTGATATATGAAACGCACAAAGCAAGGATATAAATCTTATTTAAACATTTCCCAAATGTTGGGAAATAAATGTAATATGTAAAATATTTATATTATAATATGATATATTTAGCAACCTCATATCAAATGAATTGATAATAGAACAGCTAATATAAACCAGTGCATTAAAAAAGCCCTCATTATTATGATTATTATAATGAAAGGGATTTTCTCTGTCTCCATGTATTAGGTGTTTAATGCTTGTTTTGTACTTTATTTAAAATGCTCAATCTTTCAGACGGGCAGTTATGAAAATATTGCTTGTGCTTTATATTGCTGTTCCTCTGTCTTCTATTCTTCTCTTTCTCTCTCTCTCCTCCATTCCCGGTCTCACCTCTTTTATATTCTTCTTTCACCCGTTTTCATGTGTTGTGCCCATCAATCATTTCCACGGTTTCTCACCTTCTCTGTCTAACCTCGTTCTCAAGTTCTCCCTCCGTGACTTTCAGCAATCTACCTTTTTCCTACGCCTTCGACTGCAGCTCTCTTCCCTCAGCACGAGTGTGTGTGTGTGTGTGTGTGTGTGTGTGTGTTTCTTTCAGATGGGAGTCTTTCTCTGCTCTTGGGAGGCTCTATAAATAGAGGCTTGCAGTGATAAGCAGGAACAGTGGTGCATTATGGGGCGTAACGTGTCATATGGCCAATAACATCAAATTTGCTAAATCGCTCATATACATATACTATTTCACCTTTGTTAATATATATAAACAGTAGTTAAATAATTCTGCAGCATTTAATAATCTTTGTTAATTTCTATATGAACACATTCTATATATTTTTAAAATTAAAAGTTAAATCTGTTAGCATAAATACACTGTGAACTAACATGGGGAGACAATGGACATTTTATAACTAACATTATCAAAAGTTAATAAATACTTTATAACACATTTTTCATTGTTAGTTGTTTGTTCAATGGTTTGTATAATACACAATTTGTGTATAATAACTGCTAAACTGTCTAAATTATATCGAATTAGATCATTGCACTGTATTTCTTCTTGTTCATCTTAAATCACGATTTACTTGAGATGCAAAATTACATTTATTAAGGATAAAAAAGTATAAAAATCAAGCATGTTTTATTATAAAACAAGAAACAAAGATCCGCCAATGGGGTGAGAAAAATGATCTTGTTTTTTCTTTTAATTAAGTGTGTTTCTTACCCCATTATTATATTATTTCTCGGTACAATAAGGTCCCATTAATGTTGATTAATGCATTATTTAACATTAACTAACAATAAGCAATACATGGGTTACAGATTTTATTATTATTTGTTTTGTAATATTTTTTAACCTAATAGTAAAGTGTCCCCTTTTGTCTTGTTTTAAGCATGAACTCTTGTATATTTTTTGTATGTTTTGTATGTAAAATGTATCTTGACTTATAGATGTTTAGATTTTTTTATTGGAATACAAAACAAAATACAAAAAAATACTAAATTATAATGTTTGTTGCAGTGATAGATAGATAGTTCATCCACATGTAATCTGCATGTAGCGTACACGAACACGAATACCGTTTCTCTGCTGGCACAGAAGCATTATGGAGTGTGTGTGTGTGCGTGATGCGTGCGTGGTGCGTGTGTGTGTGTGTGTGTGTGTGTGTGTGTGTGTGTGTGTGTGTGTGCGTGCGTGCGTGCGTGCGTGCGTGCGTGCGTGCGTGCGTGCGCGCGGTGTGTGTGTGTGTGTGTGTGTGTGTGTGTGTGTGTGTGTGTGTGTGTGTGTGTGTGTGTGTGTGTGTGTGTGTGTGTGTGTAAGTGGAGCTCTTGCTGCAATGAGACGCAGAACTCTGCTTCATGAATCTTTAAACATGCAGGGCTGGAGCCTCGGCTTTCTCACGCTACACACCACTGAAGGAGAGAGAGAGAGAGAGAGAGGAGAGAGAGAGAGAGAGAGAGAGAGGAGAGAGGAGAGAGAGAGAGAGAGAGAGAGAGAGATTTTCTCATCTTACACCCACACACTCTCTCTGTCTCTCTTCACGAGGGTATTCCCTGACTCCTCACGCCCCCCGCTCTACGTCACGCTCCCTCCATCCCTCCATCCCTCCATCCTCCGCCAACACCATTATATTCTCTCGGGAAAGGGAGGTGCGACTCTTCCCACTCCTTCTCTTCTGCTCTTTAGCTGTCCTTCGCTTTCCTCTTTGATATTTCTACCTCTACTACTCCTAAAAGAAAGAAAGCTGATGAAATCAAACATTATGATAGGAGGAGAGTGAGAGAGCAAGAGAAGAACAGAATGAGATGTGGCACAACGTTTCCCTCAGGATCTCTGAGGGGGAAAAGATGATGAAGATAGATTGAAAGAGAAGTACATCCCCAGAAGAAAGAAGGAAAGAGAAAGACAGAAATATAACACAGAACCGACTGTGGGAATACTCTATTTCTGCAGTACAGCATTTAATATAAGCCAGTTTTACGCATTTATTGAGGAATATTAGCTGCATACTATTTTTTTAAATAGCAAGAGGAGTAGTACGCATTATTCCTTAACACATATTCAAACAGTATTGTTGCACATTGATCAGATTGCATGTGAGTGAGTCCAGTTTTTATTTCAGCATTTTTAATTCAATTGTGAGTAAAGGCGTCATACATTTTGTCTGTCCTTGATATGATATTCCTCACAGTATGCTCTGTTGTATACTACACATTTTGGCAAATAATAATGATAATGATTTTGCCGAGTTAGACGTATTGAGTGAACATAATTTGTTGATCCTGGAACAACATTCCTGTCCGAACATTTTATGATAACCATAAACCTAAGCCTTTATTACCCATAACTTATTCCTAAAATCAAAGGAATTGATAGATGAATAAAACTGATGTTAAAGCACATAACTCTGCTTTTAAGCCTATAAACTTGACATAAACTGTAAACGTGTCCCTCAAACCTGACTGGTTGAATGTTGTTCCAGGATCAACAAACATGTCGATCCAGGAACATGTTGTACTTGCTCAAATCAGGTTTTGCAATTCACATAGTGTGTACAGTGTGCATATTATATTCTGTAGAAATAGTAAGAAAAGTTAGATTTTCTTATTTCTTATCATTTATTAGTAGTGCTGTTAGTATAATTCTCTTGACATTTCTTTAATCTGACTGTGAAAAGATATTTTTACAGAAACACAGATGATTTTAGAAATGTAAAATAGTACTGTTTATTTTCTAGATGATATAACTGGACACCACTTATTGAGTAAAGCATTCAGCATGATGAGGTCATGTGTCATCAATGCTATTATTTGAACTGTTTATCATAGCATATCATGTATATAGACCCGCACATCAACATATTAATACGGGAGCGCTGGGGCAACTGAACACATTTTGGTTTTGGCTCAAATATAAAAAAAAAATAATTAGGTTAGATTGATCTTTTTTTTTTTTACACATGCAACATACACATCTCTGCTACAAATGAACACTTTAAGTTTTTTTCCTAGGACCTATTATTTTCGTATAGTGACAGAAGTGCAAATGTTACAACTTACCCCATATGTGTGGTTTATTGTAACAGAAGAGGGGTTAGCTGTAACACTTGTGTTGTGTGTAACACACATAATTCAGTACTATTTTATCTGTGTAGTTTGATATTGTTATCCATACATCCATCCCTCATCCAATCATCCTATTATGATCAATATCATGGATAGAGATATCAGAAAGGACTGCACAGTTTTGTAATAAATAAATAAATAAAATAATCAAATATTGTAATTGCAATTGAATTATATATGTGTGTGGCAGCTGCATGCAAAAGTATTATTAATAATAATAACAGTAATAATAATAAAAAACGAGCTTAAAATCACATTTTAAAGGGTTTATTGCATGAAAAACAGGCTATATTCAAACAAACAAGTGATCAATGCATAGTGAACAAATGTGAAAAAAATCTTTGACATTTCAATTCCAACATTGTTTGTGAAAGTCCAAATGTGGCAAAATGAATATATAAATAAATAAATAAATACTCAAACCTAGGGCTGGGCGATATGGACCAAAAGTCATATCCCGATATATTTAGGCTGAATATCGATATACGATATATATCCCGATATTTTTTCCGCAAAGTGAGAGCAAATGTTCAAAGCCAAATATGGACGTCACTGTATAAATTATACATTGATTCTTATTAAAACTACTGTTGAAGTTCTCCGTCAAGAGGAGTGAGTGATTTCCTCTGTTATGTTGTTTTATTAACATTAAATGGATAGTTCTCCCAAAAATATTAATTGTCATCATTTACTCTCTCAAGTTTTTTAAACCTGAATAAGTTTCTTTCCTCTGTTGAAGTTATTTGGAAGAATGTGGGTAACCAAACAGTTGATGTACCCCAGTGACTTTTTTCCTATGGAAGTCAATGGGGACCAGCAACTGTCTGTTTACCCACATTCTTCAAAATATCTGTGTGTTCAACACAATAAATAAATTAATGCATGTTTGGAACAACATTACAGTGAGTAAATAATGACAGAATTATTTTTTTGGGGTGAACTATCCCTTTAAGGACAAGCGGCTGCATGTTTACTATTAGGACTACTGTCTCTTTAAGACAAGCGCCAGGTCTAATACACAAACAGATTTCTCTCAATTTTCTCGGTTTGCTTTCAGTTTAGACATAACCAACTTTCTTTATATAAACATTGTGTGTATTTGACAGTATTTGCGCAATAAGACTTGAAAGATGTGCATGTGCGTTTTTTTATGTGCGTTTAGTGCATGTCCGCGTCGGATGTATAGCGCTCAGAAAAGCGGATAGAACAGCGTATCATCGAATGACATGTTTTACCGGCAAGGCTTTTAAAGCACATGCAAACAATGCACTTTTGTGACCTGCAGTCTCCCATTCCTCAGCGTTAACATTTGATTATAAGTATTTATATAAGCGAGTATTTGTCGCATTGTACACTATAGGCTGTTAAGACGGAAGCGCCAGAACTGTTAGAATGCACGATACGACTTCTTCAAAAGCAGTCAGCAGCTGGAGCACGGATCACAGGGTCGGCGCCAGGACATACGGAAGGAGGGGGCCTCGATGCGTCACTGGGAGGGCCTACTATTAATGATTTTTTTTTAAAGATTAAAAAGCCGCGGGGGGGGGGGGGGGGGGGGGGGGGGGGGTGTGTTTCATAGGCGTAATTTGCGGGATTTTCTCAGGATCGATATATTGTCCCCCACCACTTTTTGAAACATGGAACGGATGCACCAAATACAAATACATAAAACATCTCCAGTTAACTAGCAGAGCATTAATTTAGTTCGCTATTAAATAAGAGATCTAGCGCCAAAATGTTTTGTTTTTGAACTCAAGCTGCGCGCTGGTTGCCGCTGCTATCAGTGTCATGGATACAGTTTCTCTTGTGGCTCGCGCAGTCTTCACTCGGACACGCTCTTCAATCTATCGCAGTAACGGAGACTCTATTCGTTCGGTGAGATCACAATATAAAATGGACGCAAACGTGTCCCTGCTTGATAAAAACTGTAACCAATGATGAACATATTCGGTTTTTGATGAGACAGAAAAAAAACTATACTGAGGGTGGATTAGAACCCGTAACCTCTGATATGCTTGGCAAATCTACCACTAGACCACTGAAGAACTCAAAACAAAATCAGCGGATCGATGGATATATTTACGGGTTGCAAAGCTGATTTAATCATGGTAAAACAAAATTAATTTACAAATAGTTATATGTAGTTATAGTTCAAATATAAAAAATATATACTTAAGTTAATTATAATGTCAGGAATACATGTATAATGTAATATGTCAGGAATAAAAGGGCACAGTGGTAGCGTGCCTGTTGCCGAATCTCAGCGGCTGAAATCGCGTTCCGAGGTTCCGAGGCAGGGTGGTGCGCTGACTAGAGGTGAGGGGGCACAGTGACCCAGGTGGCCGGGCCAGGCCCCCTGGGGCCCCCTCGTGGCGCCGACCCTGACGGATCACGGCGCAAATTTGAACTATATCGATATGTGCGATATGGTCTAATTCCATATCGCATTTAAAAATATATCGATATATCGCCCAGCCCTAGCTGAAAAGTTGTGTGGCTCCCAGTTTTCATTTCATTATAGTTACACTTATCGGCTCTTGTAACACTGTGCTACAACTAACCCGCTGTGTAAAACATATTTTTAGCCTAGCTAACAGTTGCTGATATGTTTCAAAACGGTGTTATGTTTTAGCCAACAAGACAGTGATTGAAGTAATATAAAGTTAGATTTGGTGACGTACACACCCAACCCAGAAACCCAAAAATTGTATGATGAAAAATTTGCACGTGTCAAAACACTCTTTATCCAGAATTTTCACGAAATCGTATCAAAACTTTCCACAAATCAGCGGGAGACTGTCTTCTGGCAGCGAGAGAAAAGAGCGGAAACACATTCTGCTTGACCCTGACTAACTATGTAAAAGGTCGGTGTTACATTTAACCCGCGGTTAGGTTGTTTCCCGCACTCCCTTATATCATGGGCATGAGGAAACAAGGGAACAAGTTAATACTCTAATAATGTTCAAAAATAACATATTACCTAAACTTTACCCTAAACAAAGGCAAACATGAGAGAAAAAATGCTTTGCAGAAGCAAACATATGATTTCAACCTGCATTTACATGTCTTTACAATGTGCAGTGCTGTATCAGGTGAGCTTCTGAGCAAGTTTACTGAATCAGAAAAGCCAGACATATGGAACTGGTTATGTGATGCAAACATGAAAATATATTCATTTAATATTCAAGCACTATCAAAAAACAAACAAACACATGTATGACACGGTGAAAATCAGAAGTACCACAAGTGTAACCGGCCCAAGCTGACAAACTCTGAGCGGAGGCGGGCGCTAACAAGGACGCTAAACACCACAGCCGCTAGCACACCTCTAGAGGCAAAGAGAGAGAGGTTTACACACACACACCTCTTACAGGCCTACGTCCATTACACACACCCCCATAAAACTCACTCCCAATCTGGGTCACGGCACCAGATGTAGCCGGTCTTCCTGAACCTGCTCCGACATTTGAACCGGGATCTCAGACGTGGGACGCGGGAGCGCTAACAAAAATAACGACTTTATTCAACAATTTTTCCTCTTCCCTGTCATACGCTGTTTACGTTGTAGTGTGTTTACTACGTCAACAACATATGAGACTGACATTGAAGAGAAGGAATTGTTGAATAAAGTCGTTTTTTTTTTTTTAGTTCTCGTCGCTTCATAACATTAACGTTGAACCACTGGAGTCACATGGACTATTTTAACGATGGTCTTAACTACCTTTCTGCGCCTTGAAAGTTGCAGTTGCTTTGTTGTCTATGAAGGGGTCAGAATTTCATCAAAAATATCTTCATTTGTGTTCTGAAGATAAACAAAGGTCTTACGGGTTTGAAACGACATGAGGGTGAGTAATTAATGAGACATTTTTTGGGTGAACTAACCCTTTAAATGCATGTTTCCCATGTCGGTGCAAAAGGGCTGCCTGGAGAAAATACAATAATGTGCACTTCTGTTCTCCAACAATCACCTTTATTGATTCATACATTCAGATTTGCTCCATTCCTGCCTGTTTCCCTCCTGTTTTTCCATTTTTCTTTTCCTCCTCGACTTCTCCATATTTCCTCGTCACTATCGGCCAATAGTAGAGCAGAAATGTGTGCCTGCAGCTCCCAGCCTGAGAAAATCAATGAGAAGTGTTTGTTTGTGAGTAATGTGTTTGTGTGTGTGTTCTTGTGGGCTGGTGTAAAGTCTGTGAATAGTCTGAATATGATGTGACTGATTATACGTGTGTGTGTGTGTGTGTGTGTGTGTGTGTGTGTGTGTGTGTGTGTGTGTGTGTGTGTGTGTGTGTGTGTGTGTGTGTGTGTGTGTGTGTGTGTGGTGTGTGTGGAATGAGTCGCAGCTGGAGAGGGAATCGATAGTGGCTGTAATTGATTGTCATTATGGCAAATGTCTACTAATGGTGTGGGACAGAGAGAATAAAATAAAGTTATATATTCTGTCTTTCTTTCTTTCTTTAGGTGTGTGATACAGCATTTTAATTGTGAATGGCTTACTAAAGCCTCAGAAAACAATAGACATTATGCGCCAGAGAAACAAACATGCATCCATCTTTAGACTTTTGTGTTTGATCTTCAGTTTTTGTGGTTTATTTCTATAGCGTCGCTGTCGAAGAGTTATTAGTTGATGAAGTGGATTTACTTTTTGTAGAGTTAATGAAAGTTATCATGAGCATTGTAACGTTACATTGTAACATAACTAATGTCGGTAGAACGGGAACATTTTAAAACGAGCGGTTCATTCATAAATCCGCAACATCTTATCATGTTTTGTGTATTTTGTTACAGTTAAGTAGTTCTGCGATGAACCATGTCATATCATAAGCTACCGTATGCTTCAATCCACCTATTTTTATGCGTATTGTAGGATATCGCTTAAAAAACGCTGGATGGAAACGCCAAGATGTTCATAAATTCTAAAAAAGTGAATAAAGAAATGTACACCACCGTTCAAAAGTTTGGGCTCGGTAAGATTTTTAATGTTTGTAAAAGAAGTCTCTTCTGCTCACCAAAGCTGAATTTATTTGATTAAAAATACAAAACAAACCCAGTAATATTGTGAAATATTTTTACAATGTAAAACAGCTGTTTTTATGTGAATATATTGTAAAGTGTAATTTATTCATGTGATCAAAGCTGAATTTTTAGCATCATTACTCCAGTCTTCAGTGTCACATGATCCTTCAGAAATCAGTATAATGATTATTTGATGCTCAAGAAACATTTATGATTATTATCACAGTCGAAAGTAATTGTGCTGCTTCATATTTTTGTGCAAACCGTGATTCATTATTTTTCAGGATTCTTTGATAGTTCATGAGAAAAGCATTTAATTAAAAAAGTAATATTTTGCATTATTATAAATGTCTTTACTGTCATTTTTGATCAATTTAATGCGTCCTTTCTAAAGAAAAGTATTCATTTCTTTTTAAAAAAAAATTATCGTATTGACCCCAAACTTTTGAACGGTAGTGTATGTGCTCAATTGAGGCGGATACCGTACTCGGTTACTAACGTAACCTCGGTTCTCTCTAGAGAGGGAACGAGTACTGCGTAATATCTTACGCTATGGGGAAAACTCTTTTCCACGAGATATTGAAGCCAAAAATTATCCTTAATTTTTTATTAATGTAAAACGCTTTGCGGCAGCAAGCAGACATAGGCGAGACAGCTCGCGCGCCTATTGGCTGCCCTGCGGCAACAGCAGCAGCCTATCGAGAGAGGCTCTGCGTGACGTCACGACGAATGGGGGCCTTTCGCGCCCATATCGTCACGTCCCGCCAGAAAGGGCGTGGTCTCGCCCTATAAATAGGCTCGATAGCTGCTCTTACGTTGGTTTTTCATCGCCGAAGCGAACCAGAGCGTATTCCCAAGCACGGCAAGATAAGCAGTACTCGTTCCCTCTCTAGAGAGAACCGAGGTTACGTTAGTAACCGAGTATGTTCTCTTACGAGAGTATCTCTCGTACTGCGTAATATCTTACGCTATGGGGAACACAATGCAACACGCCGTGCTGGTAGGGATCCAACACCAAAGTCCCAGGGCCGAAGCCCGGGGCGCATATAGTGCATAATCACCATAAACTCACAGAGAGTGAGGGAAGAGAGGCTAGAAGCATCATTCCCTGTAAAATAGCATCCGAAAGGAGCTAATCATGTGACAAATAGACCATACCCTCAGGGTGAATATTCAGCCTGAACTGGGTGGCCACATGTGTGTCAACATTTTAATGAGCTGCTGTACCGGTCAGTGAGCAATACGCAGGTCAAACTCAGTATCCGAGCCGCACAGCGGGCAGACAGCACTGCATTTTATACCGCCAAAAGCTTAGCTTGTAAGGCGGGAACCTCCAGGTTATAGTATTTTATAAATGTAGACGGCGAGGCCCAGCCCGCGGCCATACAAATATCTTGCAGGGTAACCCCGCTAGACCATGCCCACGAGGAGGCCATGCCTCTTGTGGAGTGCGCTCTAACACCCAAAGGGCACTGTAGGCCCTTAGAAGTGTAAGTCAGCGCTATGGCACCGACTATCCATCTGGATAGGCTCTGTTTCGAAGCGGCAAGTCCCTTAGCACGGCCGCCAAACGAAACGAAAAGCTGCTCAGTCTGTCTGAAACCAGACGAGCGGGACACATAAGCCCTTAGTGCCCTGACAGGGCAAAGGAGACTCGCGTCCTTCTCCTCATTGAGAACCGGAAGGGCAGACAGGGAAATCACCTGGGCCCTGAACGGTGTGTTGAGGGATTTTGGCACGTAGCCGTGCTTCGGTTTGAGTATGACCTTTGAGTCATTAGGTCCAAACTCCATGCATGACGCGCTCACTGAAAGCGCTTGCAAGTCCCCTACGCGCTTCACTCCATAAGAAACGCTGTCTTGAAAGACAAGTGTTTCATGTCTGACGACTGGATTGGCTCGAATGGGGCACCTTTCATGGCCTCCAAGACCGTGGAAAGGTCCCATGTCGGGACTGAAGGGGGCCTGGGAGGGGTTAGCCTCCGAGCTCCTCTAAGGAAACGCACGACTAAGTCGTTCTTTCCTAGTGACTGGCCAGACACCGGTTTTGCAAACGTTGCTATGGCCGCCACGTATACTTTGAGCGTGGAAGGGGTCCTGCCCTTATCCAGTAGCTCCTGAAGGAAGGAAAGTACTTCCGTAACCCCGCAGTCTACAGGTGAAAAGCCCTGCGCTTGACACCAAGCAGAGAACACCGACCACTTCGAGGAGTAGAGCCGTCTGGTAGACGGGGCTCTAGCCTGCGCGATCGTGTTTAACACTCCCTCTGGGAGGTCAGCGGGTACCCGTTGATGGCCCATGCGTGCAGGGACCACAAATCCGGGCGAGGATGCCAAATCGAGCCTTCCGCCTAAGAGAGAAGGTCTCTCCTCAACGGTAAAGGCCATGGGGCAGCGCTGGTCAGCTGCATCAGGACAGGGATCCACGACTGGTTTGTCTAGAGCGGAGCTATGAGTAGCACTGGGCATCCCTCCCTCCTGATTCGCTCCAACACCTGAGGCAGGAGTGAGACAGGGGGAAAAGCATATAGGGGGCGGCGGGGCCAAACATGGGCCAGCGCGCCCCGGCTTTTCGAGAAGAATCTCGGGCAGTGAGCGTTTTCCTGGGACGCGAACAGGTCCACCTGCGCTTTGCCAAACGTTTCCCACAGCAGCTGGATCGTCTGCGGGTGCAGAGACCATTCTCCTGCTGGTACGTTGCTTCTGGACAGCCTGTCTGGCCCCACATTTAGGTGACCAGGCACATGCGCCGCTCTCAGCGAGAGCAGGTTGTGCTGAGCCCAGACCAGGAGGCGTTCCGTCAGCCTGTAAAGGTTTCGGGACCTGACGCCGCCCTGGTGATTTATGTACGCCACCACTGACATGTTGTCCGACCGGACCAATACGTGGTGGCCTTTTATCTGGGGACAGAAGCGCTGTAGCGGTTTGTCGACTGCTATTAATTCCAAGCAGTTTATGTGAAGGAGCTTCTCCCGTACTGACCATAGGCCAGCTAGCGGTCTGCCCTCGAGCAGCGCTCCCCACCCCGATGTGGAGGCGTCCGTAGACACCACCTTCACACTCGAGGGGATCCCCAGACTCACACCTGACTGATACCAGTCGGTTGCTTTCCATGGTTTCGAAATGCACTGAAATGCACTGAAGGTCGACCCTGAGACGAAATAGACCTGCGGTCCACGCCCTGGGGGGAACTCGTGCTTTTAGCCATAGCTGCAGTGGGCGCATGCGGAGCAGGCCCAACTGGAGTACGGAGGCTGCTGAGGCCATCAGACCCGGCATTTTCTGAAACCTTCTGAGCGGGACTATAGAGCCGTGGCGGAAGGATTTCGCGACGTGCTGAATATTCAATCCGCACTCCGGTGACAGGCGTGCCGTCATGGATAGCGAGTCTAACACTGTTCCCAGAAAGGAAATTCTCCGACTGGGGAGCAGTGAGCTTTTCGCCCAATTGACTGTAAGGCCCAGCTCCTCGAGGTGCTCGAGTAATGCGGCCCTGTGCTCTATGAGCTCCGTTCGTGAACGAGCTAGAATCAGCCAATCGTCCAAGTAGTTCAAAACTCGCATGCCCCAAAGTCTCAGGGGGGCGAGGGCCGCGTCCATGCACTTCGTGAACGTACGGGGTGCTAGGGACAGGCCGAACGGCAGGACTGTGTATTGATATGCCTGGCCCTCGAAGGCGGATCTCAAGAATCGCCTGTGATGGGACGCTATTTGTATTTGAAAATAGGCGTCTTTCAGATCTATTGACATGAACCAGTCTCCTTGGCGCACTTGCGCGAGGAATTTCCTGGTCGTAAGCATTCTGAACTGGGGCTTCACGAGCGTTCTGTTCAGCAGTCGCAGATCTAGAATGGGTCTGAGCCCACCATCTTTTTTCGGTACCAGGAAATATCTGCTGTATAAGCCCCCTTCGCTCTGAGCCTGAGATAAAGGTTCGAGACCGGCGGAGCGAGACGCGGTCTCTGATCCCGGGCCTGGCGGCGCTGTGAGGCGGCGGCGGCGGGCGGTGCAGGCTGGGGCTGAGAGCTGCGAGCAGGCGGCTTGGTGCGACCTGTAGCGGAGCTCGAGCGCTTCGGCAGGAAGTGCTTCATAGCCTGAGAAGTCTTCTGCACCTCAACAAATCTGTACGCAAAGTCCTTGACGGCAGATCCGAAAAGGCCCGCAGGGGAAATGGGCGCGTCGAGGAACACAGAGCGCTCGGCTTCCGTCATCTCAGACAGCGTCAACCATAAGTGTCTCTCGGCGACGGCGAGAGAGGCCATATTCCGCCCCATGGCCTGTGCAGCGGCTTTAGAAGCGCGTAGAGCGAGGTCTGTAGCGCTTCTCAGGTCCGCTACGCAGATAGCGCCAGGTCCCTCCTCGTCCAGCTTGAGGAGAAGGTCTGCCTGGTAAATCGGCAGAATAGACATCGTGTGCAGCGCTGAAACTGCTTGCCCGGCTGCGGTGTAAGCGCGTCCGTGCAGCGATGATGTCACCCGACAGGCTTTGGACGGGAGCGTCGTCTGAACACGCCGTCCAGCAGAGGGCGGGCAGAGATGTGACGCAAACAGCCGTCTCCACCGGAGGAATGGCAAGGTATCCTCTATCTCCCGCACCGTCGACAGCGGAGAATGCCGCGGAGGTAGAGGTACGCATCCTGGCGGAAAAGGGGGCCTTCCACGACTTTGCAACCTCCTCGTGAAGTTCCGGGAGGAAGGGCGCGGGCCTAGACTTTGACGGAGCCTCGTCTTTCCCGAGAAAGCGTCCGTCCAATCTGTTGCGCGGCGGTAGCGTGGGCGCCTCCCAATCGAGGCCGATGCTTTCCACGGCCTGGGTGAGCAGACGCATCAGCTCAGCCTCAATGCCGGCTCTCTTCCCAGAGGGTTGGCGGGAAACGTTAGCGGAGGGGAGGTCCACGGAGCTCGCCCAATCCTCGCTATCCGAAGCCAAGAGAGAACATGCCTCAGTGTTATCGTCCAACTCGATGGCGGATGCGGCGGCAGACGGCGGCCGCTGTCCGTCCGGGAGCGACTCGAGCGAAGCCGGCGGGCGAACTGGCGAGCTTTGGCGGGCTGGAGATAGCTCGGGCGCGCGCTGGGCGCGGCGCTTCTTGGGATGCGGGCTCGGAGAACGAAGAAGCTAGGCGAGTCCGCAGAGTCACCATAGGCAAACGTTCACAATGATGGCATCCGCCGTCAGCGAGCGCGATGGCCGCGTGATCCTCACCCAGGCAGGACACGCAGATGACATGGCGGTCCTCATCGCTGAGTGGGGCTCGGCAAGAACCACAGGAAGGCATCTTTAAAAAGACGCCGCTCTTTTAGAGGGGTGGGAAAAAAGGCAAATAATGCAAACACACACACTCTAAGCAGAGGAAAGGATATGTACGCCGGAAAGCGCAGCAGGTACGGCGGCTGAAGGCGGCGAGGCCAGCAACTCCAGACTCGATGGCACGTCCCGCTGAAGGCTACAGGTCGACGGTGCGGCTTCTCACTCTGGATCCAGCGATGCGGGAGGCTTCGCTGAAGAGATGAAAAATCAACGTAAGAGCAGCTATCGAGCCTATTTATAGGGCGAGACCACACCCTTTCTGGCGGGACGTGACGATATGGGCGCGAAAGGCCCCCATTCGTCGTGACGTCACGCAGAGCCTCTCTCGATAGGCTGCTGCTGTTGCCGCAGGGCAGCCAATAGGCGCGCGAGCTGTCTCGCCTATGTCTGCTTGCTGCCGCAAAGCGTTTTACATTAATAAAAAATTAAGGATAATTTTTGGCTTCAATATCTCGTGGAAAAGAGTTTTCCCCATAGCGTAAGATATTACGCAGTACGAGAGATAGTCTCGTAAGAGAACTTTTTTTATCTCATAAAACTACGATGGAAACACATTTATTTACAGAATAAATGTCTCGATGCGCAATAAAAAAGTCATGTGACTTTGCTTCAACAGTGGATGTGATTGGATAACTGGACTAACCAGCAGACCAATCGCATCGCACAGAACCTCAAACGCTGGTTTGATCTTTCTGAAACGACTGTCATAAGAATGATTTGGTATTATGACTTCCCAGAAGCGTTTCGCATGATTGCATTTCCCAACACCAGGCATCCAAACTCAAGACAGCATGACAGCGTTTATTGCATTTCGTCTGTGTGATCTGAGACGCAAGTCATTTATGATGGAGGAAAAATTTCATTTATATGTAGATATTTTGCGCCAAGTTTCCAGGAAGTGACGATTTTATTCTCTTAAACACTTGCTAATGTTTTATGCGCATAAGTTAAATTCACAACTTTGTATGGAAACATTGCTATATTCGGTCATTCTACTCTACATTACGTTTAGTCATCAACAGGAATGAGAGTTGCACTAATGAATCAATAATAACATGCATGCACCATGCAAAAATTATTTAGATGATGCATGCATGTTATTATTGATTCATTAGTGCAACTCTCATTCCTGTTGATGACTAAACTAAAGATCAAACCAGCGATTTGACAACTATGTCAAATCGCAGTCATTAGAGTATTAGTAGACTGTCTACTTAATATCTGCTAACACTTTATTTTTATGAACCCCAACATTTAACTATACGAAACTTTGCAACTACATGTCAACCACTATTTAACAGTCTACCAATACTCTTATGAGAGTTAGCTGACATGTAGTTGCAAAGTTACTTATATTACGTAGAATATCTGAAGTGGACTATGAAAATAAAGTGTACACTACTTATGCATACTTTACTTGACAGACAGCTGACATCCACTCACCATCCACAACACCCTAGCAATGCCTTAGTAACTGGCCACAATATAAAATAATAATAATAATAACTCACAATACCTTAGAAACTGCATAGCAAGGCCTGGCAACCGGCCAGAGCAACACTGCATTTAGCTGGGAATGCACAACTTTTTTTCAGTAAGCTAAATATACAAATATAGACTTTTAATTTGTTCTCAAATTTAACTCATTATAATTATAATGCCTTAACCTAACTGACACATACATATGAAACATTATTTGGCCCATTTTATAAACCACACTTAATTTTTTAGAGGTCTGATTATATTTGTGAGAATATTTGTCTCATAGGTATGGTGAAACAAGCGCACTTCTCATCAGAGCAGAATGAGCTGATTCTCTCAGTTCACTGGGTCGTTAAACTTTCCCACACTTAATAAATGAGTCCAGGACTAATTAAGATCTCAGTGTTAGCTCTCGCTGCATGCGCCCCTGAAGGGAGGTCTGGATATATTAGGGTGTGTGTGTGTGTGGGATCTTGGCATGGGCATGTTCTTGGGGTGTTTCTGTAATATTTAATATGGTGTGAGGCTGCTAGTGTGTGTGTGTGTGTGTGTGTGTGTGTGTGTGTGTGTGTGTGTGTGTGTGTGTGTGTGTGTGTGTGTGTGTGTGTGTGTGTGTGTGTGTGTGTGTGTGTGTGTGTGCTTTTATAGACAGCCTTTTAGCAATGTTCAAACTTCATGCTGTGCTAGCAAACACACAAAAAGTGTTGTGCTGGTGTCATACAGTCATATATTAATATATGATGTATGCATGAAACTAAGTAAATGATTATCATGTTATTGAACATAAACTTACATAATTTAATTTTTCCCTATTCTATTCTATTTTATTATTCTATTCTATTCTATTCTATTCTATTCTATTCTATTCTATTCTATTCTATTGATTAGTCAAATATATGAATACAAATTTTTTGTTAGTGCACTTGTAAAATTTCTGTTCTGTTCTATTGATTTTTAAGAATTTGTCACTAAATACAAAAATTGTTATTGTTTTTTATTATGATCTATTAGTTTTACCTCTTAAATATTTAAACATGTTTTTTAGTGTATCAATAGAATAAGTATATATATTCTGTTATTGTCACAGTTTTCCTTTGTGTTTGTTTTGCACTGTCTACTCAAAAAGTTAGTTTTTGTTAGTTGACATTCCATTGTCTAAAATGTTTTATAAATCAAATATTTAAATACAACTTAATTTCTTCATTCACTTGTAGAATTTCTACTATTCTATTTAATTTATCACATTCTAGAATTTGCCTGTCATTTTTAAATAGATTTTGTGGTGAAATGTACTTAAATGTTCTATTTGATTTTTAATTGTTTTCTTAAATATCTTACCAGTCAAATATTTAAATGTAACTTTTTTTGTAGACTTATTAGTTATATTCTATTTTACTCTTATTTTTTCAATTTTTTATTATTATTTTATTTTAAATATTTTCGGTAAAATAAGAAATTCTTTAAGTTTAAGAAATTCTTGCGTTTTACAATATGACTGTCAGTGCACTATTTCTATCCTTTTTTTTAAAAATGCGTCTTTTTACCACAAATATTCAAATGAAACTGATTTCCTGGAGTTATTATCACACATATTCTCCCACTGGCTGCTATTACTGTCCTGAGCCGCATGCGAGAGTTGGCTCTTTATCTTTGCAGAAACATGCCTCCCTCTCTCCCCCTCGATCTCTCACACTCCCTCGCTCTGTCTTACAGTGATTAGAGCGCTATCTGTAACTTTCCTCTAGCTACACGTCACAATCTCATTCACACACACACTTTCATTTCACACCTCTCATTCAGAACATTACTTTTTCTGTCGAAAGCAAGTGGTCTGGTATAACGACAGTGTTATGTGCAAACTCTACTGACATACACTCATATATTTATATAGAGTTCAACAGCAGGTGGTAGTTATTAAGTGGTAGCCTACTCACTTAATAATGTGAGGTTAAAAATAACCCAACGAAAAATAACCCAAAAATGGGGTGGTATAGCACCTTCCCATATGTGGGTTATTTAACCCCAATGCATTGGGTTAAAAGTAACCCAACAGTTAAGTTAACTATTTTTTTTTATTTATGACATTATTTTAATAAATAAAATACACTTTGTTTTCGAAATACAGATTGTTCATTTGTGTCTCAACAAATATATTTTTTTTAAATTACAAACTAAATATTAGGGAGTCTAGAGTTTAATGTAAATATACATAATTGTGTACATACATTCAAAATACAATAATATATACATAAAGGTACATACATACGAATTTAACGCACCAGACGGGTTATTGCTAGAAATTACCCAACGATTTTAAAAATGGCCCAACATTTTTGGAAAAATAACCCAACACAGTGACCCAACCTATGTAACCCAAAAGTTGATTTAAAAAAAATAACCCATTGTTTTTTTTACTGTGACTTCATGGCTCTATAGTCATTAGGTTTGGGAGGTTACTAGTTTGTTTATGTATGAGAAGGAGAATGAAGGTTAAAAACATTATCTTTGCTGAAATTTTCATAAATTACCACTCTCCATTGTCTAACCTTGAGTGTTTCAGCACACAAACACGCAGACGTGCATTCACAGTAACCTCTCTGTGGACCAGCCGGTCTTTACCCATGATCATTTGCACATTAAAAGCCTCTCGCATGTGTCGTCTCTGCTGTTGTTATAGGCATGCTGCTATTTATGGCAGCTCATGTACGGCCGGCTTCCCATCAGGCCATAAACCTGCAGGTACAGCGTTTGCCACAGCAACCCAGCTGTAGCATTAACACACACTTCTGCTCACTAAAGCCAATGGGTAAAGATTCGTTTTTAGTAAATAAAATCAATTTATAGACCATACATTTCATGTTGCGTTCAAGTCATGCTGGAATTATTGTATTTACAAGATGTGACCACACAAGCCACTGCAGTAGTATCGCATTACCAGTTAGAAATCTGTGTATCGGTCTTCAACCGCTAATTTTCTGATTTGGGGACGTGTCTATTTAATAATCCTGGTGGAATCAAATAGATACTATATAAGATGCTACTCAATTAGCCAGTTTATAAGGGAACAACTCTAAGGTTGATAAAAATACAAACATAGGCCTATAGCTAGTTGCAGTCTTTGTCCTCTTAATTTTGTTGTGCTTGCACAAATAAAGCTTCATCGCATTGTTGAAAAGAGAAAAAGAAATTAATTTATTTCTGAAAAATGTACATCATTTGTACATCATGTCCTAACTCATAAGAATAAACTTTCATAGGGGACTTAAGGATAGCATTAGCTTAGAAGCTAACATGATATGCTAGTGTAGCTGCTACTAAAAGTTGACCAAATAAACTTACAGTCTTTCTTTTACTGGAAACCTGGTAATACTGATGATTAATGTTGGATTAGATTATAGTTTTGTTCAATACCCAGACTGAGATAATGTCCTAGTTATTAACTTATTAAAAAAAAATACAAAATACCCGCAACTCCCTGTTTCATCAGGAAACACAGGAGGGCCTTTACATGCATGGGTCTTTAGCTGAGAGCTTATTCACAGACCTTTCTATAATATACTTAAGTTCTGAGAGATTTACATTACATTTTTCATACAGAGGAGCAGCTAATTCGACTTCAGTGGGAGAATCAAATCTATAAAGACATATCAGGAGCATTTTGTATTGTCTCAGTCATTGCACATCTGAATGAATTTTGAACAGGAGTTTGGAGTGTATTCCAACAGCATGCTTTTACAAAACCACTCAGGCAGAGAGATGTGTGCTGGAATGTGTGGTAAAAGAAGAATCAGCATTTTGGGATGGAAAGAGAGAGAGAATAGTGGGTGGAAGAGAGAGAGAGAGGGGGGGGGGGGGGGGGGGTGGCCAAACAGAGGACGCTTGCCTCAGGCTGTCTATAACCAACCAATCAGAGCACTGTTATTGTCTATAACCAACCAATCAGAGCACTGTTATTGTCTATAACCAACCAATCAGAGCACGGTTACTGTTTATATACAACCAATCAGAGCAATGTTACTGTTTATAACCACCCAATCAGAGCAATGTTACTGTTTATAACCAACCAATCAGAGCACTGTTACTGTCTATAACCAACCAATCAGAGCAATGTAACTGTTTATAACCAACCAATCAGAGCAATGTTACTGTCTATAACCAACCAATCAGAGCAACGTTACTGTCTATAACCAACCAATCAGAGCAACGTTACTGTCTATAACCAACCAATCAGAGCAATGTTACTGTCTATAACCAACCAATCAGAGCAATGTTACTGTTTATAACCAACCAATCAGAGCAACGTTACTGTCTATAACCAACCAATCAGAGCAATGTTACTGTTTATAACCAACCAATCAGAGCAACGTTACTGTCTATAACCAACCAATCAGAGCAATGTTACTGTTTAGAACCAACCAATCAGAGCAACGTTACTGTCTATAACCAACCAATCAGAGCAATGTTACTGTTTATAACCAACCAATCAGAGCACTGTTATTGTCTATAACCAACCAATCAGAGCACTGTTACTGTTTATATACAACCAATCAGAGCAATGTTACTGTTTATAACCAACCAATCAGAGCACTGTTATTGTCTATAACCAACCAATCAGAGCACTGTTACTGTTTATATACAACCAATCAGAGCAATGTTACTGTTTATAACCAACCAATCAGAGCACTGTTATTGCCTATAACCAACCAATCAGAGCACGGTTACTGTTTATATAAAACTAATCAGAGCAATGTTACTGTTTATAACCAACCAATCAGAGCAATGTTACTGTTTATAACCAACCAATCAGAGCAACGTTATTGTCTATAACCAACCAATCAGAGCAATGTTACTGTTTATAACCAACCAATCAGAGCAACGTTATTGTCTATAACCAACCAATCAGAGCACTGTTACTGTCTATAACCAACCAATCAGAACACTGTTACTGTCTATAACCAACCAATCAGAGCAATGTTATTGTCTATATCCAACCAATCAGAGCAATGTTACTGTTTTAAAACCAACCAATCAGAACACTGTTACTGTCTATAACCAACCAATCAGAGCACGGTTACTGTTTATATACAACCAATCAGAATACTGTTACTGTCTATAACCAACCAATCAGAGCACTGTCTGTTACCATCTATAGTGGATCAATCAGGGCACTCTCCAAGTCTTTAACTGACCAATCAAAACACTGCTGATGTTTATTATGAACTAATCAGAGCTCAGTTACTCTCTATAACCCATGAAGGTATTTTTGGTGCATATAAACTGAACGCCTGTGCCAGTGAAGTGTGTTGTAGAGAACAGCCACACATGTTCCAGTAAATATGAAGTCACAGAGAGAAATGTTTTAAGAGTTGCAAACTTGTAGACTTTTTTTCTCTTCCACAAACACAACAACATTTACACCTTCTCAAATTCTTCATTGCAAGAGGACAAATCCTATTCTACAAATCACAAATGAAGAAAATCACATTTCTGCTACAGTTTCTGCAGTGAATATGATGCAAAACGCATTTACACACCCGCATCAAAACATGTGAAGTCACGGAGAAATTTTGCACATTTTAGTTCGCGCTCCTCGTTTCTCAGCAGGTTTAATGGATTATTTCAAAAAAGGTAAATATAGTTTCAGCACAAACTTAAACTACAATTGTGTATTATCTCATAAAGCTGGCATTCACTTCGTGTAGGCCTATAAAGCACAGCAAAATTCAACTCGTTCATCTTCTTGTGCTTTTCCTTTGTACATTGCAATAAAACTGTCTTTTGTTATGATTTGTTGAATGTCATAAAAAATATTAACATTTTTTACAAAAAAATTATACATTTACAAAAAAATATCACTAGGTTTAAGGTTCCACTTTTACCGTAAAACCAAAAATTCTCAGAACACCTGAATGATTATATCACTTATTTCCAGAAAAGATTCAGAATATTCCTAAATACATGAACCATTACCATTTAATTCATTTATTGCTGAGCTTTTCTGATAGCCCTTATCTTATGAAGCTTTAAAACTGTGTAATCTCTGGCAATAATCTCTGGGAAATAACTCCACAACCATATCAGTGTCCCATCTTGCACCTACACTGATGTTTCTGTCATGTTGTTTCTTTGAGCTTATGTGTTGCACTGTGTGCCTGGATGATACACAATGATGATGATCACTCATACAAACACATTATCTATTGTGTTGCACAACAAACACTCATTCAAAAGACATTTTTTAAAAGACATAAAGTTTCATAAACATGTATGTTCTTAATTGGGCTTTAATTAGAGGCACTTCTGATATGAACTCTTGAAAAATTAAACCTTTAAACTTTGTTGGATCGATGTTAAAACATGACATTCTGGCATTATAATCACTTAAGATTCGCATGACAAACGTTTGTAATCACTCTGATTTAAGAAATGTTATACTTTTCAAGGTCAAGGTCAAGGATGCCTTAAATTGATCACAAAAGACATTTATAATGTTACAAAAAAAATTATAATTTTAAATGAATGTTGTTCTTTTGTACTTGCTATTCATAAACAATCCTGAAAACATATGCTCCATAATGATTTCCACACTTCATTAAGCAGCACAAACATTTTCAGCTGTGATCATAATCAGAAATGTTTTTTGAGCAGCAAATCAGTATTAGAATGATTTCTGAAATTTTTAAACATTAAAATAGAAAAGAGTTGATACAAATATTTCACAATATTACTGTTTTTCAGATAAATGTAGTTTTGGTACCTTACCTTGAGAACCTTACTAATAGCAAACTTTTGAACTTTTGTCTATACAATTTTGTTTAATTTAAATTGTACTTATGTGTTAAAGCAACACATTCATACTTTTGTGTTGTCTAAAATGATTTGGCTTATTTAAATGAACAAGAATTTAAGAACAATCACACCAGGATATATATATATATATTCTATTTAATTTATTGCAATCAACAAATGATAACCATTAGTAAAAGACACAATTTTAAAGCTTCACAAGGTGCAATTAATACGACGAGTTGAAGTTTGCTGTGTTCCCATCTGAAGACCTTAGTCAGGTGGAAACAAATCTGTGAGGGAAAGACTGAATGGTTGAATCCCAAATCGCCCCCTAAACCCTCATTCACTATTCCCTGCGTTAGTCCACTAATATTGTTCACTTGAAGGAGTGAATGGAAACGAATGAGTGAATTCGGACAGCCGTTGAGCGTACGTCGTCTGTACACTCGTTTATGCAGTGCAATGATAGAATAAGTGCACACAATAATGTCCACTATAGTTTGGGACACACCACTATAAATGGCTGTCCCTTCAAAAAACCTCCTATTTAAGGGTATATGGGGCGATTTTGGATTCAGCCATAATCTTTCTTTACAAAGGCATACTGTATAAAGGTCCTAGATCACATCATTTTGGCCAACTCACAACTTTCAAAACTGTTTTATGGAGTTTTTGTCTACTAACGCACTGTACTTCTACCTCACAGCCTTGTCTTCATTCCTGTCAAAAATGTAACATGGTGTTTCCTTGATTGGATCAATCAAGGCAGTCTCCATGTCTTTAACTAACCAATTAGAACACTGTCCATCATGACCCAATAAGAGCACTGTTACTGCTATAACCAACCAATCAGAGAACTGTTACTGCCTATAACCAACCAATCAGAGAACTGTTACCATCTATAATGGATCAAGAACACTGCATGTCTTTATCAGTCCTGTCATTGTCATTCTCTATAACTGACCAATCAGAGCAGTGTTACGCTTTTAAACTGGCTAATCAGAGCATTGTTGCTGTCTATAACCAACCAATCAGAGCAGTGTTACGCTTTTAAACTGGCTAATCAGAGCATTGTTGCTGTCTATAACTGACCAATCAGAGCACTGCCTAGCCCCTGTCCACTAGTGTGGGAAAGGTGATTTCCAATGACTGCAAGTGATCTGTCTCAAACTATTTGAGCTTACAAGGAGGCTTAGTGTTAACCACTAACCCTTTCACTTTCTCTAAACACACACACACACACACACACACACACACACACACACACAACACACACACACACACACACACACACACACACACACACACACACACACACACACACACACACACACACACACACACACACACACACACACACACACACACACACACACACACACACACACACACCCCTCTCTTTCTCAGCCAATCATAGATGTCAAACGGGAGGAGTGGATATTCACAATCCTCCAAACTATTGGGCCCCATTAAAGTAAACAGTTTTCTCTCTCTCTCTCTCTCTCTCTCTCTCTCTCTCTCTCTCTCTCTCTCTCTCTCTCTCTCTCTCTCTCTCTCTCTCTCTCTCTCTCTCTCTCTCTCTCTCTCTCTCTCTCTCTCTCTCTCTCTCTCTCTCTCTCTCTGTATGTGTGTGTGCATGCATGCGTGCGTGTGTGTGTAAGAGATAGAGAGAGTTTGTCCTCACACACCTAAGAACACAATACATACCAGCTCTATGCTGATAACACCAGCTTTTGTGGAAGTATTGCATACTTTCCTCACTGATATTCAAAGAATGATGTTCGCTCTTGTGAACTCATAACAGTAAATGTAGAATTACATATTCACTCCACAACTACAGCATATAGCACTAATAAAATCATATACTGTATAAAAGCATACATACAGTGTATAAATATAAAGTTATACAGCCATGGGGAGGATACAATGCTGAAAATATTTAACACAAATAACAAAACTTTAAGCTACTCTTTTACATACAATGCATGCAGTGACCAGGAGCAGCCAAGCACCAACAAGATTATGAGATTATTCAACATTTTCTGAAAATCTTCTCCTCCACAGTCATGCTCATTCAAACCTTGTACTTCAAGATACATTGCGACAATTTGACCGTGTTCACTCTTAATAACACCACTCACATGGCTGTGCACTTGTAATGACATATCAAGGATGTTAAGAGGCTAAAGGCAGGTTTAAAACTTGCCCCGTTTAAGTCAACAGGGTGCAAATTTTAAAAAGAGGATAACACGGTGTAGGAAACACAGATTTTTGTCGTTTTCTCTGTACTGACAGCACTCCAAATTTACAAAAAAATGAGCTCAATGTTAAAATTGACCGTAATTCTCCTTTAATGGTGACGTTAATTTTTGTTAGGTATTTGCATATTTTGTGGGTATTGTATGGAAAAGAGCAGCTTGGACATTCCTCTAAACGGCTCCTTTGTGTTCCACTAAAAAGAAAGTTATACAGGTTTGAAATGACATGAGGGTGAGTAAGTGTTCTTTGCTTTATACGTTTGAATCATTTGAAACTGATGAAGAAAAACAAGCTCTGTATTTATGTAGGGTAAAACAATTAGATGACGTTTCTCATCTCAGAATTGTGGAATGTGGAATGCCGGATGAATTGTGGCAGGACTGACGTAAGCAGTTGTTTGTATATGCTAGTGTTATGAGGATGGGCTTGATTACACAAACATGCCCTACTTTCAGACCTGAAAAACATAACATTTACCCATTTTTCTCGTATTATTGTACAGTAAGAGGGCAGTAACCTGAGTCGGACAGGGCTTTACATTCACACAAACGTATAGCTATGGGGTGTGATCCTAATTCCACGGCCATGTGACAGAGTGAAAAACACAGCCCTGAGAATCACATGTATACTGATCATGTGATGAAGATAAGTATGATTACGGTGAGCATGACTGCACACACACACACACACACACACACACACCACACACAACACACACCACACACACACACACACACACACACACACACACACACACACACACACACACACACACACACACACACACACACACACACCACACACACACACACACACACGTTGTGTTTTCATGTTTTATGGGGACATAATAGTTTTTATACTGTACAAACTGTATATTCTCTCTCCTTACACTAAACCTAACCCAAAACCTACCAATCTCAGAAAACTTTCTTATGCATTCTCTTAAAGGATAATTCCGGTGTTTAGCACTTTGAGTCTATTTTCTAGTTTGTTTTGGATGAACTAGAGTGGTGGACACAGAAATTTTGTCTCGACTTTTTTACTCTTTTAGAATCGCCTCTGAGCGCTTCAGAGTGGCTGTCTATGGGCATGCACAAACATGTGCTTAAAACAACCCTTAACATTCGTTTTCAAAACTGTGCAACTCACCGAGTGGTTAGTGGTGTTCGTTGAAGTTCCTAAACAAGTAACGTAGTGAAATACAGTTTCTGTCGTGTTTTATTTGGCATTTTGTAAAGTTGCATGATTTCGGTTGGAGGACTCATTGCTCGTTGATATCACTGCGCTACCAGAAACGGAAAGGGGTCTGTTTAAATATCGAGTGGAAGTTTATACGCGATTGTGAGGTATCTGAAAAAATAGTTCCACTATAGCAAATAACACAGATTCAAATCATACATTGCGCCGATATATTTGTTTCTAATCATCAACGAACACCACTAACCACTCGGTGAGTTGCACAGTTTTGAAAACGAACGTTGGGTTGTTTTAAGGACATGTTTGTGCATGCCCATAGACAGCCACTCTGAAGCGCTCAGAGGCGATTCTAAAAGAGTCAAAAAGTCGAGACAGGACCCATCGTCAACATTTCTGTGTCCACCACTCTAGTTTATCCAAAACACACTAGAAAATACTGGAATTATCCTTTAATAAAACATAGTTCAGTACTAAGAGAATGTCCTCATAAACCATGGTTACGTTGTAATACCAGTGTAATATCCATGTCATTATACAAATTTGTGTCCTTATAAATCATTTAAACACACACATCATCTGACCCACTTCTCTCATATAAACAGACACGAGACAAACCCTTTTATTTATACCTAATATTATAATGCAATCTTATGTGAATTTGTCCAAACTTGTTTATAAACAAGACTTTCTGTAGTGCACTGGTGCTACTGTCACACTTTTGATGTATATACGCTTGTAAAGTAGAGTATATCAATCTTTTATATTCAATTACTGTTCCCTTTACGCATCTAGATCATCTGTAATACCAAAACAAACATTAACTCAGCTGAGAAATGATCCCATAAATGTGTTATAAAGTATCAGCTTCCTCTAAATCTGATGGGTTTATAAGTAAGCTCATACATCTACCTTTGCAATTTGAATTAAACAATGACTTGGACTTCCTCTGCGGTGCTCTTATCCAATCACAGTCCAGAAACCTCTGAAACCCGATCCCGATGACACATCTCACTAGCCAAACCCCCTGTGTTTGTATAAAGGAAAATACATCTCTGAGCAGGTCCTGGTTAGTGACTTCATGGGTGTGGGATTCCTTGATTGTGTGCGAACAGGTTTGAGTCCATCGTCACAGTTCAACACCCGGGGTGTGACTGATCGTGAGACATTCCAGTGCAAAGTGAATTAAAGCAGGAGGATTTTAAGTTGTTTTGTTGATAAGCTGGTGCACGTGAAGCCAAGGGCTGGTGATGCAACAGAATGAAATCACGAGTGCTGGATAAACTGAATTCAGCTCATGTTAGCTTAAAATTGTTTTGGTAGTTGACAAAATTGTGCTTTTTCAAATATCGGTGCTAGTGTAATTTTATTGCTCATTAGCAAGATATATGGCACATCCTACACAAAGGCTGTTTCTAAAGCAAGTGAGCTGCCTACGTAGGCATCATATGTGCGCACAAACGTAGGCAGGATAATTAAAATATACTTTAGGCCATATTTTAAGGCAGCATTGCATGTATTCTTAATGGTAAAGGCACTCCCATGATTCATTGCGACATCTAGCAAGAAGGTGGAATAACAAAAAAAGAAATGTTTTAACCTAACATTTGTGTGTGGTGCATACTAATGCTAAACACTATTGAAATCAATTGTGAATCAAGTCTCCAGTGCCCTTCATGTGCGATCACTATGCTTATGTTGAGCGTTTCAAACACATTACTCTTGATGTTTCATTCCAGTTAGGATGCTCTTTGACAGCAACGCACTTGCTAGGTTTAAGAGAGCCACATGCCTTTCACATACATGTGTTTATGCATAAGCAATTTCTATTGAGTGTGACTGTGCTATGCAATGTGTCATATGCAGTGCTGTAAACATTATTTCACAAGGATAGCAGCAGAAACTGTTCAAATTAAAGTTAGTTAAAATAGCCTCCTAATTTAGTGGAAGTCACGGATTGTGAAAGCAATCTAGAATACATAACCTCAAATTCAACTATATGCAAAACTTTTATTTGAATACAGACAGGGTCCAAAATCAACTTTTTGCCACAACGTCAAATGGCGGGTGGATGGTGACAAATATTTCTGCATAATTTTGCATGTTTCTTGTGCATTTTTTGAAAGTATTGTTTGCCCTTTTGTGCCATTTTTTGATTTATTTCAAAATGAAATGCATTTTTGTTCCTATGACAAAATGTGGTTTGTGTGTGTGTGTCATGGCAGATTTAGGGTTTGCATCACTTGGGGTGTGTGCTCCATAAGTGCTCCACACTTCAAATCTGAAGTTCGGTTCGAAGGGCACTGTAAACTCCATAGGGAATAAGAGGACATTTACTCACTAGTCATTGCACATCACCACAACAACTATACTGCAAATTTTGATAAAAATAAACGCCGTTAAAATGATTTGAGGCTTCAATTGTTTTTTTATTGAGTTTTATCAGTCCCATGTGTGGTTTGTATGCGATTGTTCTCGGGTGTAAAGGGCACAAGATGTGACAGTTACAATAAAGGCCCTTGCACACTGAGTCCCAAATTTTCGTATACGTTTTTTCGTATTCGTGATTCGGTGGCTCTGAATTGACAAAACACCATTGAAACTGCCTGCTACGGATGGGAAAAACGCAAAAATCGAACCCAATCTGATTTCTTTAATGACGGACGAAAGTTTCGGAGGCAAGCGTGATTGACATAACGTGAGGTCGTATTTATTTTTTAACGTGCGAAAATTTTGGATGCGAATTTCGGACTCACTGTGCAATGGCCTTAACTCCTGATTATGGTTAAATAATATAAAATACACATATAATATGACCAAATTACATTTATTTAATGTTATAATAAACATTGTAACAGACATTTATCACTTAGAAGCCGTTTACACAACACATTTTAAACGTTTTAAAAACGTAAATCTTTTTATGTGTTAAGTTCTTGAAAGCGAAACCATAATCACCTCCGTAAACTACAAAAAAGTGAATTTGTGAAAGCGGTGATTTCATGCGTATACGTATTACGTGTTCAGTCTATAGTTTTTCTTTACAAAGTCACATCGCCAACTACTGGCCTGGAGCAGAATACAGCGTTTTAGTCGTTTTCGCAGATCTGTGTGAACCGGGATCGTTTTGAAAATGTTGTCGTCTGTATGCGAAAAGTGCAAAGGAAGGGAGTAGTGAACACTGCGTAGTGACCCTGTCGACTGGAATGCAGGTCCGATTTCCTCATAAGTCAACAAACTAGTTAGGAACTCACTAAAGCCAAACTCACCAAATTTGTCCTCAACCCTTTCCAAAAAACTCACAATAACTCACAATATTTTGAGAAGTCTTACATAACTCCACCACTACCATTTCCACACCACTCAAATTTTCCAATTTAATAAAGCGGGCAGCCGGGACACGGTGTTC
Organism: Chrosomus eos; assembly: GCA_036326025.1. Classification (NCBI taxonomy): domain Eukaryota; kingdom Metazoa; phylum Chordata; class Actinopteri; order Cypriniformes; family Leuciscidae; genus Chrosomus; species Chrosomus eos. The sequence continues at coordinate 34,908,440 of CM070834.1, read as the reverse complement.
CTGTGTAGAGGTCAGCGGTGGTGATGGAACAGGCGAGCGCTGCCCTCCTGTAATCCTTTCCTCAGCTGGCATGGATGAACAAACATATTAGCAACTAACTGTAGTCGTGTTGTGCAACTCTGGGGAAAGGAAGACACAAGATGTGGAGAGTGTTTACTCCAGAAAACAAGGAATAAGTCAACCCGATCTCATAAGAAAATGTGTCTATCATTTTCTATCCTTAAAGTGTTACAAAAAAAAAGTCATCAATGAAGGTACATCCCTAAACATAACGGTCAGTGAGGCGTAAGCAGATACGAATGAAATGGTAAAAATTCATGCACTGTAAGAAAAACATCTATATAAACAGGGGTGCACATAACTTTTTCAGTGAGTTACTCAGGTGAGTACCAGGAGATGGTGTTTGGTACTCACCCCATGTAGCCTGGTCTTAATAAGTGCAGCCTTCCTCACTGTCCTCCTCAGTTTAGAAGCTGTCAATCATGATGTCACATTCCCGTTTTTATAGCATAACTAACTAAAGACCAAACTTATTAAAAAAAAAATGAACACTTAAATTTACATCAGCGTGAAAAAAAAAACTACATAAAATGACAAAACATATTTGGAAAAAATTAATTTGAAGTGTAATTTGATTGTTCAATTTCCATCGCGTTCTTTAGACTTCATGGGGATGATTTTCAACAACTCACTGTAGCTGTGGCAGCCGGTATGCGATTTGTCAGTTAAAAATAGTCGATCTCCGAATGCAACTTAACAGGGAGGAAAGTAACTATGGAAAGCTCCTAAAGCTTATAGTTCCATATAAATTCATGGATAATTTGTTGTTTTATCGTAAGTTAAAAACAAAATTGACCTTGTATTTGAAAAAGGATGCTCGTATAAGAAATAATACTAAAATTCAGAGTCAGTTCATTCGAATTCAGAGATCGACTATTTTTGCCTGACAAAATGCCTGCGGACACAGATACAGTGAGTTGTTCAAAATCTTTCTTTTTAGTAAACTCTGTGTACACAAACAATGTTCTCTTTCATAGGTTCTCTCAACGCTGCGGAAAGCGCAGTGGGATATTCTCTGAATGTGCCGATTGTCTGAAGCCTTATAGAATCACGCCAATTCATTGGCTGATGGCGTCCGCGCAATATGGCTCCGCCCCGACGCTCTTACGTCGCATCATACGTATTCGCCGCACTGCGCGCCATCTGCTCCTCAGATTTCTCTGCCTTCAGAACGAAGCGGTCACGTTTGCCCTTCGCTCGTGATTTTTCTGAGCTACAATTACATTTGGATTATTCTCGGCGCTTCTGCGACTGTTCAAGCGGAACTCTGTTTCTCCTTACGGTGAAGCTGCCATGGATTACAGACGCTGTACTCCGCCATGTGCTCGTTACATCGCTAACGACGACCCACACAGTAAGTGCGTTAAATGTTTGGGTTTTTCACATGCGCGTGAGGCAGTTATAGGATCGTCTAAATGCAAATTCTGTGAAAATTTGTTGCTCAAAACCCTCAAATTGCGGCTCGCGGTCTTTGAGAGGGAATCATTCGTCTCCCCCTGTCGCGCTCCCGAGGCCTCTCGAGGATCCGCGACCTGGGGTTCGGATGTAGAGCTTGAGGATGCGGAGTTCGAGCAGACGAGCCCCGCTCTTTCTCTCCCTCCCCTCCCCTCGGCACGCGCGAGACATGCCAGTCGAATTTTCACACGATTATTTGCGCCCCAGCCGGGAGCACGCGACGCGGTTTCTTTCGGGCTGGAGGATATACTTTTTACCGAGGCTTCCGACTCCGAGGATTTCGGGCCTACTCTCGCCGACGAGGTTATTCCGCCGAGCGGCCAGGAAGCGCGGCCTACTGCGGCCTACGCGGAGCTCGTTGACGTGCTTTCGCGCGCTACGGAGAAGCTCACTATTGATTGGCCCGACGAGCCACGTGAGTCTCAGTCGTCGAAACTCGACGAAAGGCTTCTCAGTGGCCCTAATTCTAGGCCTCAACGGAGGAAGCTGCCATTTTTCAGTGATCTGCATCATGAGATCTCCAGATCCTGGAAGCAGCCTTTCTCTTCGCGCCTCACTAATGCGGCTGCTGCTGATTTCACCAACCTGGTAGGTTCTGTGGAACAGGGCTATTCCGCCATTCCGGCGATTGAGGAAACTTTAGCCGACCATCTTGCTCCGTCGTCTGCGCCGTCCTGGAAGTCGCGCCCCCTTCTCCCTTCTAAAGCATGTAGGACTACTTCCTCTCTGATTGGGAAATCCTACATGGCGGCTGGGCAGGCAGGCATGACCCTGCACACTATGGCCATTCTTCAGGCCTACCAGGCGGACGTCCTGAAGGAAATGGACGAGGGTGACGGTGTGACCCCTGAAGCGGTCAAGGAGCTTCGTAAGGCTACGGATTTAGCCTTAAGAGCCACCAAGCATACCGCACGTGCTATAGGTCGCTCTATGGCTGGTTCTGTTGCGGTGGAGCGCCACTTGTGGCTTAATCTCACGGAGATCCGTGATAAAGAGAAGGTTTTCCTCTTGGACGCCCCCATTTCTCAAACAGGGTTGTTTGGTGAGGCGGTCAACACAGTGGTTGAGAAATTCCGCTCCTCCAAATCCCAATCGGCCGCGTTCAGACAGTTCATGCCCAGGAGGGCTAGGGAACCTTCTGCTCCCCCCCCGGTGCGACCCAGAGAACGTCCCTCTCATAGACCGGAGTTCTCTTCCAGAAGAAGCGAACCAGGGCATCCCCCACCTGCCACGGTTTGGGGAGCCCGCGGTCGCCCGTTTCCCCGTCAACGGCCTCACAAGCGCCTCCAGTTGAAGCGGTCCGACAAACCGACTGCTCCGGCGGCGCAGAGCCGTTCCTGACCCTCCGGTCAGAAAAGGAGAGCTCCTCTGGTTCCTCAGGGTTGGGTCAGACCGCGCAAGCGTTTCTGCCCACCTCCCAGCTCTCCTTTCCTTGCCCTGTCACCTTCGCCACTCAGAGTGTCTCGAAGTGCAGGCCATATTTCACCTTCTCTACTCAGTCTGGTGCGGGAGGAAGGAGACGCTTTCGGCTTTCTCCCCTCCACCCCCACGCTCTCTATAACTACCGGCCGCATCCTCGGAGGCACTTTCCGTTTTCCTCCGAAGCAGGCGGACCTGGTCACCATGACCCCAATCTCGAAGGAGCGTCAACACGGCACCCTTACTCAGGTATGTCGTCTGCATTACAACATCCCTCCTCCTCTATCACATTTCCTTCCAGAGTGGGAACGCTTACCAGGGGTATCGTCCTGGGTTCTTCGCACAATTCGGTTCGGCTACACTCTTCAGTTTTGCCGCAATCCCCCCTGTTTCAACGGGGTGTTTCCTACTGTAGTAGACAGCGCCGCTCAGGCTTCTGTACTGCAGCAGGAAATCTCTTCACTCCTTCTCAAAGGAGCAATAGAGGAGATTACTCCAGGGGAAACCGAGCGGGGCTTTTACAGCCGTTACTTCCTGGTCCCGAAGAAGGGCGGCGGTTTGCGTCCCATACTGGACCTCCGCCGGCTGAACTTCGCCCTTTACAAAGGGAAATTCAAGATGTTGACGCTGAAAGCTATCATATCTCAGATTCGGCCAGGGGATTGGTTCGTGACGATAGACCTAAAGGATGCTTATTTTCACATCCAGGTTGTACAGCGACACAGGCAATTCCTCAGGTTCGCCGTTGGAGAAAGGGCGTTCCAGTACAGGGTCCTTCCCTTCGGCCTATCTCTAGCTCCAAGGACATTCACAAAGTGCATGGATGCAGCTCTGGCCCCATTGCGGCTCCAGGGCATCCGTGTTCTAAATTACCTGGACGATTGGCTCATTTTTAGCCCAATCCAGGGAGCTAGTGGCCCACCACAGAGACGTCGTTCTGAGTCATATCCAGTCTCTCGGTTTGAGGTTGAACTCGGAGAAGAGTGTTCTTGCTCCGGCTCAAAGCACCGTTTTCTTGGGGGTGAACATGGATTCCGTTCTCATGCAGGCCCGTTTGGCCCCTGCACGGATTTCCAGCTTGACGACATGCTTGGCTCGTTTTTCACTAGGCCATCATGTGTCTGTGGGCACCTGCCGCAGGATGCTGGGCCTTATGGCTGCGGCCTCCTCCGTGCTACCGCTGGGCCTACTCCACATGAGACCCTTCATGTGGTGGGTGAAACTCTCAGGGGTTCGACCCTCCGGGTCAACCCTTCGCCTACTGAAGGTATCGCGCAGTTGCTTTCGAGCCCTGTCAGTTTGGCGGGACCCTCTTTTTCTTCGGAAAGGGGTCAGCATGGGTGCGGTATCTCGTCGCCAGATGATTACGACGGATGCCTCTCTCACCGGCTGGGGAGCGGTTTTCGAGGGCAGACCAGCGTGTGGGGTCTGGACCGGAGAGGCTCTCTCCTGGCACATAAACTGCCTGGAGTTAAGGGCCGTTTTTCTGGCTCTGCTTCATTTCCTCCCTCTTCTGGAGGGTCACCATGTCATTGTCAGAACGGACAATATGGCAGTGGTGTCTCATGTGAACCGGCAGGGAGGTTCTCGGTCGCGCACCCTAGACAGGCATGCGCGTCACCTTCTCCTGTGGTCTCAGAGCAGATTCCTATCTCTAAGAGCGGTTCATGTCCCAGGGGTTCTGAACCTCGCAGCAGACTTTCTGTCGAGACAGAAACTCCGATCGGGAGAATGGATGTTGAACCGCCAGACGATGGCTCTAATCTGGAAGGTTTTTGGAGAGGCGGAGGTGGACCTCTTTGCATCTCAAGAGTCATCCCAATGCCCTCTTTGGTTCTCCCTGAGTCCCCCGGCCCCATTGGGGATAGATGCGTTCGCTTACCCTTGGCCAACGCAGAAACTCTATGCCTTCCCGCCCATCAAACTGATCCCGGCGGTCTTGGCCAGAGTGAGAGAGAGCGGAGTCCGCCTCCTCCTGGTAGCTCCGTTCTGGCCATCTCAGCCATGGTTTTCGGAGCTAGTTCCTCTACTGGAGTCTCCCCCCTGGAGGATCCCGGTCAGGGAAGATCTGCTGTCCCAGCTACAGGGCAGGATATGGCATCCTCGCCCAGACATGTGGAAGCTGTATGTTTGGCCGATCAGAGGCCGTTAGCATTAAGTTCCGGTCTCCCAACTGACGTTCAGGAGACTATTGCGAGTGCTAGAGCTCCTTCTACAAGGAGATTATATTCTTCCAAATGGAAGGTTTTTGAGACTTGGTGTTTAGCACATGATAAGAGCCCAGTTAACTGCCCTGCTGGTTCAGTACTGGAATTCCTGCAGGAGAAGTTTGCGGCTGGAGCAGCCGCTACCACTCTCAGGGTTTATGTCGCGGCTGTTGCAGCGCATAGGGAATCGGATGAGATTCCCCTAGGCAAGTTAAGGTTAGTTTCTGCCTTTATGCGTGGGGTGAAGCGCCTGAAACCGGCTCGCTCCCCTAGAGTCCCCTCATGGGATCTTTCTGTTGTCCTAGAGGGTTTGACGAAAAGCCCCCTTTGAGCCCTTGGAGTCAGCTCCGGATAGGATTCTGACTCTTAAGGTTTCTCTTTTGTTAGCTTTGTCCTCGTTAAAGCGGGTGGGAGACTTACAAGCTCTTTCTGTTAGCGAGTCCTGCTTGGACTTTGCCCCTGGCCTGGTCAAAGTTTCCTTGAGGCCGAGACCAGGGTATGTCCCCAAGGTTCTTTCCTCAAGTTTCCGCTCTCAGGTAGTTAACCTTAATGCTTTCCACCCTCCTCCATTTTCATCTGAGGAAGATAGGGAGCTTAACTTGCTCTGCCCAGTTCGTTCTCTTAAGATATATGTAGACCGCTCAGGCGGTTGGAGGAAATCTAACCAGCTTCTGGTTTGTTTCGGTGCTAGCCGCCGTGGGCTTGCTGCATCGAAGCAGAGGATTTCTCACTGGGTCACAGAGGCTATCTCGTTGGCTTATGGGGTGCGTGGCTTGCCTTCACCTCTTAACATTAGAGCACATTCCACCAGAAGTGTAGCATCTTCTCAAGCTCTTTTCAGAGGAGCACTTTTGGAGGATATTTGTGTTGCGGCAGGCTGGTCCTCTCCGCATACTTTTGTAAGGTTCTATAGCTTGGATCTTGACATGACCCCGGGTTCCCAGGTTCTTTCTGTTTGAACTCGTTTCGGTCGTTGTCTCTTTATCTACCAGTCATAAAAGCGCTCTAGCTTGGCGAGTTTGGTAGTCCGTTCCCACTGCGCTTTCCGCAGCGTTGAGAGAACCTATGAAAGAGAACGTCTCTGGTTACTTACGTAACCTATGTTCTCTGAATAGGGAACGAGACGCTGCGTTAGCGGCCAAGCTCCTCGCGCTGCTGACAGTTTCTTTTCGGCAGAGAAATCTGAGGAGCAGATGGCGCGCGCGCGAATACGTATGATGCGACGTAAGAGCGTCGGGGCGGAGCCATATTGCGCGGACGCCATCAGCCAATGAATTGGCGTGATTCTATAAGGCTTCAGACAATCGGCACATTCAGAGAATATCCCACTGCGCTTTCCGCAGCGTCTCGTTCCCTATTCAGAGAACATAGGTTACGTAAGTAACCAGAGACGTTCTCAATGCTCGAGTTCATGTGTAGATCCCTGGTGATACTTCAAGCAAAGTTTCATGGTGTGTCAAGCCTTCTTAGTGTTTTAAAAATGGCGATTTTTGATGCTATCATATACGTGCCCCTAGCTCTCCCATTCAAAAGGCAATTTGACCGAAAACGAAAATACGGTCAAACTTAAGTGGCGTTTTTATTTTTAATTATGCTTTTAAACGAAAGTTTGCCTCGGGTAGATTAACAAATAGACATTAGGTTGCATTTTGGCGATAGTTACCCTTAAAGTACGCAAAGGCGCGTTGTAACACAAGTGGCATTACGCATTCCTGATTTTTGTCGCGCATGCGTAGCTGCGTACCAGTTATGTGCACTCCTGTATATAAAAACTGCAAATGTATTGGTAATTTTCAGCCAGGACATTATCTGATTATTTATGGACTTTTCCTTTAACCCTAAACCACAATGTAACACCTGTAAAAAAATCAATATGTAAAGTTCCTTCATGCTTTTCATAGAGTGTATGAATTAGCCATTAGCCACTATAACTGCCATAAGAGTGTGTTGAATATGTCACATCTACATCCGTTATGCGTGCCATGATGCAGACAGAGGTTGAAAGAGACTCACATGGCCTGAGAGTATATGGTCACATGGGTTTACCATGTGCAGCTGGCGAGTGTGTGTGTGTTTAGCTGAGCCTCTGTACCTGAAACATCAGTCGTCTGTATTACAGCAGTCAGCAGGTAAAGAGCGACTAGTTCACAAACACTGACGACGATCATTTATGGGTATTCTGTTTCACATATCTTCACCTTGGTTACGTAACATGTATTATGGCTGCTATTAATATTGTTACTAAAATGTGAGACACTACTCTGCATAATATGATGAATTACATTTTCTGAAGTAAATATGTTAGTTAGCGCAGTGTTATGCAGTTACTAGGGTGTGGGTGCTCGTCCGTAGTCCATATTATGCTACTTAAAAGATTCCTCATTTTATTTAATAAGGTCTCCTACAATAGGTTTACATGCATCCAAGATCAAAAAACACAATTTTTACAATGCATAAAATACATCGCACATCAGCTCTTTTCTCACAGTGTCTGAAACGGCTCAATAAAAGATTCCCTCTTTCCCGAGAGCTTACTCTGGAAACACACATATGCTTCGAAACGCACATTTCCATAACTGAATATCAGCTCCAAATCTTCCTAATTACTTTATAGACAGTGATACCAACAGAAACAATGGTGTCGCTTTTACCGTATTAATTCCAGTGCTAGTCCTCATCCTTTGGAAATGCATGCAAAGTGTATTTGCTTTCACAACCAGTAAACAGCGTCTTTCTTGAAATGTTGACAACACTAACCAAACCCTTCAAGGCCTAAGCTACAACTACAGTGTTTGAGGGTGTGTCAAAGTAAAAGGTAATATTCGAAAAAAGCATAATGGGCACTTTAAAGGTAGGGTAGGTCATTTTCGGAGCGCAAAATAGCAAGCTAGCTTTGAAAAGCATTAGCTCCAAACAAACCCTCCCTTCAGAGCGTCTCCAAAGCCACCACTAAACTTTTTAAGATTGATACTTAAAGTTGGATTAATAATAGTTTAATTTATAAATAGGATTGTAATTTATTAATATGCTAAAAATACTGAAACCCAGTGAAACAATGAGTAAAAAGGGAAAAATACTAAAGGCCTTGATACACTTCCAATAAACTGGTGTGACATAATTTTAAAACAAAAATAGCCCACAAATGAAGTTTGTTTGGCGAGTCTGTAACAGCGTGCCAAAGCGAACTTTCTGGATAAGTTTTCTCCGGCTAGTAACCACTTTCGAACTCTTCTTGGTCTGTGGTGATCATGTAGTCGTGTGTCTCTGAGGCTCCGCCTTCTTTGACGTGAAACTCTTCTCTGGTTCGTCTCTTCTGTCCAGCTCATTGAGGTCAGTCGTCCGTGAGTAAATGCATGAAAACAGTAGAGGGAAACTCTAAAGTAGAAACTGAAGTTGTAATTCTAATTTAAAGAGACACTAGTCCATTACAGATTTGCGCAAAACTTTTGCGATTTTTTCTAAATGTTGACAAAAAACAATTGGAAATGATGGCATTTCCATTAACCGATGTTATGCCACTAAAATTTAATTTTTTCCTCTCACAATAAGTCATTCCAAAAATGTTGGTAGATTTATGTATATCCCAGCCAAAGCACTGACCATTATTATTAATCGAAGGAGACGTATGTGTGTTATCCAAGCATTAACAGTAAAGAAAGACCCTGGAGCGGCTGGTGTTTCTGGGTGTTTCTCACTCATATCTGCTTCGAGGTCTCGATTGTGTCATTTCTTTTGAGGTTTAGAATCCTGTATTCCTGTAATTCTTTTATGAATTTAATAAAGAACTCTGTCTCGTCTTCTGTCCAAACACCCCATCATCTACGTCAGGTGACTGTAAATGCGCAAAAACTGTTTTCATGGCAGTTTTGCGAAATATTTATTTTTCGAATTGCCTAAATAACCCCCTCATGCGAGCGTAAAAAACTGTTTTGCGATATATGGGCGTTTTTGCGAAATTGACGTGTTTCCATTGGGCGTATTTTCAATTCGCAATTTCAATTTGCGCAATTTGAAGTGTAATGGAAATGCGGCTTCTGACATAATACTGAAAAACTGCTCGCTTTATTGTAAAGTGCTATATAAATAAATGTGACGTGACTTGATTTGACTGGAGTGCTGAACATATCCATATCAGATACTGACATCAACTGCTGTTTTCGCACCGCCGTCATTTTTGTAGCGTGTTTATTTTTGTTGTTGAGAGGGAAATGCGCAATACATATTTACATGTTCACCTAAACATCAGTCTCAGCTGTGTGGACGGCATCAGGATGTTCGTTAACAGTATTTTACTGCTCAAGTATTTGAAACATCTTTTTACCCCTACGGAAAGAACGAAAATAACTTTGCTGTGAGTATATTTGGGCCTATACTGTAAAGTACATGCTCTTAGAGGAAATCTGTGTTTCCTTTTCAGGGAAAAGGTGTTGGCCTTCTAAGTTACTTCTGTTTTGTAAGTGTGGTGTGTGTGTGTGTGTGTGTGTGTGTGTGTGTGTGTGTGTGTGTGTGTGTGTGTGTGTGTGTGTGTGGTGTGTGTGTGGTGTGTGTGTGTGTGTGTGTGTGTGTGTGTGTGTGTGTGTGTGTGCATAAAAATGCAAGGCGGATACTGTGAAATGGAAAATAAACAACATGAGACTGTAAACAGCATCTGTCAAAGGGCTTTTCTTTAAGTGCTGAGAGCTGATGCTGTAGCGTCGTCCTTCTTAAGGAGGGTGTGTCTTCTAACTTACAAAACCTGTATTGATCAGTGATACGGATACACTTGTGTTCACTCTAAAACCCAGATCCTGTTGCAAGTATATGGTGTTCATGTGTGTATTCCTGCATGTGTCTGTATATGGTATATTACATTGTTGCAGCTAAAAAAACATTTAGAATTTTTTAGAAGTTGTAACTAACATTTTCTTATCAAACTGCATTATTTTAGGTATTATTCATGATCCATGGTGTGGTTTGCATTACATTGCGTAGCAAGGGCCATACATCTAAAATGCATGATTACAAATCTTGTATAAATTAATGTATGAAGAAACATATAAGTTTTGTTTAGCTGTTTCCTAGTTTGACCAACAAAGGTAAACAGAGCTCTAAATTAAAGTGGCTATATCCTGAATTCTGTTCTCAGTTTTCCCACATTACCATCTCAACATTTTCTTATAAGTATAAATGGTTACAGGACCACAACATTGCACATTAATTATAGCAGAGTAGTCCACACCCTTCACCTTACCCACACTGAACTGTGAAAGTACACTCTTAAATAAATATTCTCTATTGGCATCTATGGTTCCGGTTATAAGACGCAGGAGATGAAAGTGAACCCAATCGCGGGAGTTTATTAAAGATGAAGGAGTATGGTATACAGGTAAGTTAGATGAACTAACACAGTGTCGTCTCAGAACAGCAGTGCAACAATGGGTAACAACACAGATGAATATCAGAATATTTTGTCTGTAGAATTCTAACACAATGTGCAACAAGCGTGCATGGTGTAATTTTTGGCAGAAAACAAATGGCTTTCAATAAATTACAGTTATTGACCACTAATGAGTGTGCTAAGTCTTTTTGTGACACTTGGTTGCACAGTTTTCACTAAGGGGCATTTTCATTTATACACACTTACACAGATGCATGCATATACATATAGGCTACACATAGGCATATACACATGCAGGCATACATATGAAAACACACATTATATACATGAACGCATATACCCATGCATGCACGCATACACATATACACACCACACGCCTAAGATGTGTAAAAGAGTCCCACTCAGCCCCCTCCCAAGTCTCATCAAACTTTATTCCAATTGCCTCTTCTGCTGTGTACTCGTCTTCGCCATATTTTATGCAATATAAAAACTCTCTGACCTGCCATGATCTGTATCTCTCCATTCAAATCCATTCCTCCCCGAAACCGCTGTCAGTTACTGACGGAAAGCATGACATTACTGTAATAAGTAATATATTGCCGAAAAGCACATGCTGTCTACTGTCTGGAGCAATTTGAATTATTTTGACAATGAATACAAATAGTAGGATGTGTCAGTGACGAAACACAGAGTTTAAAAGGTAAACTTCATGAGGGAATACAGGACTGTCTTGTAACATACAGGGTAGAACGAGAAGGTGACAAGGTTAAAAACGATTATCTTCTTAGAAATACTCATTGGAATAAACTGGAACAACGGAAATGCCACAATGTGTGGAGTCCAAAATTTCATAAATGTGTTGGAACTGGAGCTCTGCAGTTTCCAAGGAAGTAGGAAGTTGTTTCAGGGGGACAAGGCAACATGCTTTAAAGAAACTGTCTACAGCATCCAGAATTCAGGTATTTCCTCCCGAGTCAGGTAGGTCCGTGATGAAATCCACTCCCAGGTGTGACCACGGTTGTCTAGGTACGGGGCAGCGAGAGGAGTTTGCCAGCTGGTAAGTGGTGTGGAAACTTGGCTATGGCATACTCAGGACATCCTTGAACGACGTGACATACTTCTTGGGACATACAAGGCCACCAGTACTTGGCTTGGAGGAGTGATATGGTCTGTTGATTGCCAGGGTGCCCACTGAAGAATGAACAGATTGGAAGAGAGTAAAACTGGGAGAGCGGCTGGGATGTAAAGCTGATCCTCTAGACACCCTGGCGTGGTTGGATCAGTGGCAGTAGCTTGACGGATCTGTTCATCCAGGCTACATTCGACAGGGCTGGCAATGAGGTTAGGAGGGATTATGGGTTGTGATCCCTTGGTTGAGGATTTGGGGAAACACATATGAGAGAGGGCATCTGCTTTCACTTTCTTGGATCCTGGACAGAACGAGATATTGAATTCGGGTGAAGAATAGAGACCACCTTGGGCTGGCAAGGGTCCAGACTCCAAGATCAGACATATACTGTATGTCTGATCTTGGAGTCTGGACCCTTACTAGCCCTGGTAGTCTCTATCCAGGGCTGCATGAACGAGGTGTTGCTGGAGTACCTCATCTACATCGATGACATACCCCCACCACCTCATTCATGCAGCCCTGGAATACATAAGGAGCGTTGACCAGGCCATATGGCATGACCCGGTACTTGTAGTACCCATTAGGTGTCATAAATGCTGTTTTTCTCTCGCCCCCATTACACATATATAATGAGGGTATTGGCGCTGAGCAGATCTAGCTTTGTGAAGCCTGTTGCTCCTCTTAACAGCTCCAAGGCAGCAGGGAAGAGGAGAAGTGCAAAGTGGTGCTTTAATCAATGCATGACCGCACACCTGGGTCCTTCTTGGTCACGAAGAAGAAGATCGAAGCGGCAGGGGATGTAGACGGCTGGATGTAAACTTGCGCAAGGGCCTTGCCAGTCATACTCATATGCATATGGCCGTCTGTTCTGGGATTGAGAGCGGATATATACATCCTCTGGGCAATGGCGCACCCGACAGAAGGTCGATGGCACAATCCCATGGTCAGTGAGGGCATAATTGAGAGGCTATTTTGGGGCAGAAAAACATACAGGTATTGATGGTAGCAAGACAGGATTCCCATGGGGCTCTCTCTGGCTGGGCTGTCAATAGAAATTGAACCGATGATAACGTGATGATTATTGGACTGGGACTGTTTCTCCACAGATTTGCAGCGTAGAACTGGACAAAGACCGTTTTGAAAGCAACCCTTACTCCACTTTAAAACTTCACCAGACTTCCATGAGATGATGTTCACACAGCCAGGGATGACTCAGGATAATATCAGCTGTCGAACCCTCCAGAACCATTAATGGAATATACTTATAAATATAGGTATAAAAAACAGCAATGAGATTTAGTGGTTAGTTACAGTACTGATATACACTTTTTTTTATAACAATCTGTACCTAATTTAATTGATGTTTATTTAAAAAACAATTCTATTGATGCATATTAGGCCAACAACCCATCCTTATCAAGGAGAAAAGAACGAGAGAGTGAAAAACAAGACGGGCCCGAAACAGAACCCTGATGAACGCCCTTGTATGTGACCATGATGTTGAAACGTACCTCAGGGGCGAGTGAGTGAGGCCTCTGTATGGAGCTCATTGTTCGTAATCCAGTCATGAGAGCCGCCGAATCACATGGAGCAGCGGATTCTCTCACAGATACCAGCACATACACCACTAAACAGTGTTTCCAGACACTGTCGTTGCAGAAATATACTTATTAGCCAAATGCAGATCACCCATTTGAACATACATACATTAAAAGAGCTTTTCAGGGTACAATCTCAAACCATTATCATATCACATCCATATGTGTTTTAAAATTTGGTTTAAAATAATGTACCGGGATTAATATTATACCAATAATGAGCAAGCTACACACAAATTTTGTTATTAATTACTCTAAAGAAAAAATAGCTATGTGGCTACTTACATTTAAGGTAGATGCAATGAACATGATACTTCGACAATTTTAAATGAGTACCATATTAAAGTATGGTACTTTTATGGGTAAAATGTTTTATGGTATTGTTTTTAAATATTCCCCTTTAGCTAGCACTCTTTATACATCCTGTGTTGTAAAGTTTACTGTTATTATTGTACAGAGAATGTGCTCCAAACAAGGCAGCTGAGAGAACATGTTGAAAACTACTTGAATGGTTTTAATATTATCAGGAAAACTCAACCTGCTTGTCATGTGGACAAAATATAAATATTGTATCCAAGGCTACGTCTACATTAATCCGGATAAATTTGAAAACGGAGTTTTCGTTTAAAAACGCTCTCCGTCCACACTAGCGTTTTCAGTCGTTTCAGTGTGGATGAGAAACTTATAAATTCACCTTACTGCGCATGCGTGAAACCTCACAAAAGCTCACTGAGATGATACAGATGGAAAAATAAAGAAAGGTATCGCGCAATTCTTCATGATAATTTTATTTAGCAAAATATCTCACCATTCACTGATGCGTCCAGGTCGCACTCAGTCACCATATGTTTGGTCTAAAACGCGACTGCTCTCCTGTATTGACGCAGGACAGCAAATGTGAGTACATTTTCTGTCATCTTTGCAGTAGGCTACTGTGATATGAAGAGTGTGGAAAGTAACATATTTTAGCAACATTGTAAAAGTGAATCGCACATAATTAACAGGCACAATACCGGTAAACATGAATATCTATTGGTACAACATGGATCACATGACTAAACTTACGTCATCGTTTTCAAATACCTCCGGCTTCATAGTCCACACTACAACGCGAAAACGGCGTTTTCAAATTTATCCACTTTGGAGAGCGTTTTCCAAAAGCTACGTTTTTGTTGACTTAAAACGCCGTTTCAGTGTGGACGGAAGGCCAAAACGGAGAAAAAAATATACGTTTTCAAATGAAAACGTATTAGTGTGGACAGGGCCCAAGAATGAATCATCTGTCCCTATGACTTAATTCATGACCATGTTGTATTGCATAAAACAAGGTAACAAATTATTAAGTCATGGGAACAAATAATTAATTCTTGGCCACAATATATATTTTTGTGAAGGGTTCTGTACTTTTCCCCAAACCAAATGGCATTCATTGTTAGGTATGTGGCAATACAATTATTGTGATTTTTTTCCTCAGGATATTGCACCAAATTGATGTACATTAATGTACATTTTGCAAACTAGTGATGATGTGGTATTTACCACAGAAAAAACTGCCTGCACTGCACCTTCTCACACATCCGACTCAGCGCAGGTCACTAGAAAGGCTCTGTCTCTCTTCCTTCATCCTCCCCCACTGCCAGATGTGACCTATCACATGCCCCATCTGCTCAGAAAATCTGCATCATCGCTGCCATCTCCACAGCACAATCCAGAATACTGCTCTCTGAAGACACACACTTCACAGAATACAGACACAAATGCTCACCAAAGCAGAGATGTTTAGAGGTATTCTGATCTGCATATGCTTATGATGCCTCTTTGGATTAAAATGTATCTAATAAATGATTTTGATTAGACTATTAATCAATAATAGGATATTCCACATTGTACCCAATTAATGCTATCCTGCAAACATATACAAATATGCTTTACATTGCACACAAAAAAATGTGGAAGTTTAAATAAGAACAAATTAATTTCTGCAGAAATTCACCCATTTTCATAATGATCAATTGTACCTTTCCTGTAATGATCAAGGACTACTCTTTATTTTTCAGTAATGCATTTAAAGTTAATGCTCACATCAAATATTAGTTTATGAAATAAATGATAGAGATTTAAGGAAATCGTCTTTAATAATTAAATCTATAATTAACTCCCCAGGCGGAGACGGAGAGATGACGGAACCTCACAACATTAAAGGATCCGGTGGGACTGAGGACCAAGGCGGAGCCCGACGGAGCCGAAGGGGTGGAGGCTCAAGGCGCAGATGGAGACCCGGAAGTCCATGGTGTAGGAGAGCGACGTCTGACCAAGGTGGAGCCGGAGGGACGAGGGAGCCTGTTTAGGACGTAGGGGCGATGGTCCCAGGTGAAGGCGGAGGGACGAGGGAGCCTGTTTAGGACGTAGGGGCGATGGTCCCAGGTGAAGGCGGAGGGACGAGGGAGCCCGTTCAGGACATAGGGGCGATGGTCCCAGGTGAAGCCGGAGGGACGAGGGAGCCCGTTCAGGACGTAGGGGCGATGGTCCTAGGTGAAGGCGGAGGGACGAGGTAGCCCATTCAGGACGTAGGGGCGATGGTCTCAGGTGGAGTCGGAGGGACGAGGTAGCCCATTCAGGACGTAGGGGCGATGGTCTCAGGTGGAGTCGGAGGGACGAGGGAGCCCGTTCAGGACATAGGGGCGATGGTCCCAGGTGAAGCCGGAGGGACGAGGGAGCCCGTTTAGGACGTAGGGGCGATGGTCCCAGGTGAAGGCGGAGGGACGAGGTAGCCCATTCAGGACGTAGGGGCGATGGTCTCAGGTGGAGTCGGAGGGACGAGAGAGCCCGTTCAGGACGTAGGGGCGATGGTCTCAGGTGGAGTCGGAGGGACGAGAGAGCCCGTTCAGGACGTAGGGGCGATGGTCTCAGGTGGAGCCGGAGGGATGGAGGAGCCAAAGTGAAGCCGACTGGTCGGCGAACCAAGGTGGAGTGATGGCTCTGTGACTGGAGGTGGAGCCAGGGGATCGAGATTTCGGGAAATAGTCTTTAATAATTAAATAAAATGGGCACAGGAAAAATCAGGAGAAAGATACAACCACGAATAACACAAATATAGACAAAAGAACAAGGGAAACTGAGGGCTTACATATAAGGGAGAGGAATCAACGGAAACAGAAACAGGTGTAGAGCTAATTATTAACCAAGGAAACTAACTAGGGAACAGAACTCAGGCAAAGCAGAACAGGCAACAGAATGAAAACACAATGTAACCAAACAGACATCTACACATTACACAAATATTGATTTGATCAAAATTACTGTGCTCCCTTTCTGTTGCGCTCTGTTAGTTTGAAGTGCAAGTGTAAAGTCAATTAAGAATTTGAAGTATTGAAGTAGATGTTTCAAACTGTCAAGCTAAACATTTTGTGAACTGAACCCATGTTGTAATGTTAGCTTCAAGCTTTGCCATTTGATCTACAGGGAACGTGCAGCCGACAAAACATTAAAAATACATTTCTCACATTTTTTCCAATAGATAAACTTTATTTTCAACATTTGTTGGCTGAATGATCTATATCCTGCAATACAACATATAGAATGGACAGTTATTCTGTTCCTCGCACCTCATTTTTCTATTGCATTGAATAAAAAAAGGCATCTACTACAAATAAAGTCTAGATAGAAGATATAATCGCTCTAACATTAGCTCTAGTTTAAAATGGACATAAGAATAAGACATAAGAAGCATATTGATGTTTCGTCTCAGCTACCCCCTGAAGTCTGTATGCTGCTGCCATGCCACGTTTCTGTTGCCATGGCAAGCAAATGGGGACGACACTCGAACACACCCCCAGTGATCTGACCTTGTGTGCGAGCATCCAGCTGTGGAACAATGTTTCTGAATGTGACGCCATTGGATGATGAATCACATGGAGGCCATCGCCATAAACACACCCCCTCCCACCAGGTTGTCATTGTAATTATTGCTTTAGTAGTAACCTTAGGCACATCTAATGCATTATTGATGAATCAGAATAAAGGAAGTACGGCTAATGGGTCAAATAAAGTGTCCAGGATAAAAACGGTTTTTCATATTTATTTATTCATTAGTTGTGTTGCTAAAACTAAGGTACTGACCTTTTTGAGGGACAAAAAAGTAGTCATATTTTGTCGACGGATGGTCAGCTGCTATATAAAACTGCTATACTCCTTATAGGGTAATGTTCCTACAATCTTATCTTATGACTTATTACCCGAGCAGGGATGGTTGCCAGAGACAAAACTGGCCTTTTGTTGAGGACGACTATCCAATCTTTTGAGTGCTGTTTTCAAACTGGGTTTGAATGTGATAAGATTCTGAGTTTTATAGTTCGTTTTTATTAGGAGAAGTGTTCAGGGTCTATTGGGATCTACAACTTTGAAACATAGCCTTCAGGAAAGAGGTGCTTTATATTTCTAAGATGTGAAGAGTTCTCAGGGTTTCTAGGACAGAATTGGGGACAGGGCTTTAAGGATGATTACTTTTGCAGGAAGTGGCTATAGGGCCTTAACACTGTTCCTGTTGGATGGCTATTTAGGGCAGGCCCCCATGGTGCATCTTGGGTGATAACTTTCCCCTGGTGTGGTGCAAGCAGTCCATTTTCAAAGAACATACATTCACATTTCTTGTCTGAGACACCAGTGATTTCAGAAATATTGACTGTAATGGAGTGCTGGAGCAATTTTCCACAAGTATAGAATAATGTACCGTTCTCAACCTGAAAACACCACAGCAAAAAAAAACAACAACAAAAAAAAACATGCTATTCCATAAAACACTAATGCATTCTATGCTAGCACCATTATACAGTGGCTGCATCCAAAATCGCATACTCTTTAGTAGTAAGCTCTTAGTTAAAATGTACTTCGCAACCATGGCTGTGTCCAAAAACCTAAAAACGCTCCCTTCGGTGGATGCATTCCCAAGGTAGGAAGGCATCAAGGCACGTCTAAATACAATGCTAGCTTCACTTCCGGTCTCCTGATATCCCTTCATCTGATTGATTTTTGAAGGCAGCATTGATGTATCTTTCGCTGCCTTTGATATCCCACAATCCTCTGCTTTCCATTCTGTAAAAGTTGAGCCCAAAAATAAAGATGGCGTCTCAAACTTGCTGTTGATGGTCAACGTTTTTCACTTCTGTAGCGAGAAATTATATTGTATAAATTAAATATTCGCTTAGTTATCACCAAAGCTCACTCTGTTCTACTGTACATACTACTTCCGCCATGTCACGTGACCTAACAGTGTCAGCCGCTTTACTACCATTCACAAATCCTCTCCCGTGGCCTTATCCATTCTGGGCGATGAGCCAAGTCCGGGAAACCATCTTAGGCTGGTTTAAGCAGGTTTTTCAGCATGCATTTGAAATGGCTTGATTATACTTAAAGGATAATTCCGGTATTTAGCACTTTGAGTCTATTTTCTAGTGTGTTTTGGATGAACTAGAGTAGTGGACACAGACATTTTGACGATGGGTCCCGTCTCGACTTTTTGACTATTTTAGAATCACCTCTGATCGCTTCAGAGTGGCTGTCTATGGGCATGCACAAACATGTCCTTAAAACAACCCTTAACGTTCGTTTTCAAAACTGTGCAACTCACCGAGTGGTTAGTGGTGTTCGTTGATGATTAAAAACAAGTAGCGTAGCGAAATACAGTTTCTGTTGTGTTTTTGGCATTTTGTAAATTAGCATTGATGTCTGTTGGAGGACTCATTGCTCGTTGATATTACTGCCACCGGAGTGTGCTAACGCTTTAAAACTCAAATATCGACCGGAAGATTGTACGCGGTTGTGAGGTATCTGAAAAAAATAGTTCCACTATAGCAAATAACACGGATTGAAATCATACATTGCGCCGACATATTTGTTTTTAATCATCAACGAACACCACTAACCACTCGGTGAGTTGCACAGTTTTGAAAACGAACGTTAAGGGTTGTTTTAAGGACATGTTTGTGCATTCCCATAGACAGCCACTCTGAAGCGCTCAGAGGCGATTCTAAAAGAGTCAAAAAGTCGAGACAGGACCCATCGTCAAAATTTCGGTGTCCACCACTCTAGTTCATCCAAAACAAACTAGAAAATAGTCTCAAAGTGCTAAATACCGGAATTATCCTTTAATGAGTGGAACCAATATTTAATGATGGCTAGCTGGTCTTTGATGGTTTTAGAGGGATTTTGGGAACATTTCAGCTGGTCAAGCTGGGAAAACATATGGCTGGCAGACCAGCAAACAACCTTAGGTGGGTTTAGCTGTTTGGTTTTTCAGCAGGGAAGATACTCCTCTTAAAGCATATAGCATAACTAACACTCCTTTTTCCCGCTAACTGCCTACACAATCACATTGGCACTGTGATTAGCCGACTCTTTAGAAACTTTTTCATGAACTGATCTAGCACTTGCACAGTTTTGGCACTGTTTGCCATTGTGTTCTTCTTGTATTTTTAGATATCTGTTCTGGTAATTGCCACTTATGCAATATGTACAAAGCCACTTCGGTTAAAAAGCATCTGCTAAGAGCATAAATGATTTCTGCAGGGCTTTGAGCCAATTTTTTTAGAGACAATAACACACTTAACAGAAGATATATTTGACTATATTTAGAGCTTTTTTCATGAAGTGAACTGGATTTGGATATCAGCATTAATTTGAGACACTAGTACAGAGAGAACACGAGCATTTTTCTTTCCTTTTTTTGTGTGGATGTGGCATTTGGCAGCATTAGCCATGTTAGCATAACATATGAGAACAATGTGGAGGACTTTTTTGACTGTAGCTGGACTGGCCGTGTGCCGGTTGGCGTTGCTTTGAGCACAGGAGCTGAACTAATTACCCTCTGTCAGGAATTTGATTACGGTGCATTTGCCGGGCATCCGTTTGACGTGATAAGAGCCGTCCTTTGGAAAAAGCCAGTAACCCTTGGTAACGCAAGCCTTTTGTCATAGAAATGGATCCCTGAAGCTCACATTTCTCCTCATCCATTTTCCTCTGTGCAATGTCAATGGGGATAGTTTTATAAAAGGTCACAAGATATAGATTATGTTTAAAATAACATTTCATGTTCCTGAAAACGATTCAGTTCTGCACTTCCTGCCTTTTGTAAGTGTGTGTTAATCTGGTGTTTGGTGATTCATAATGATTATGTTCACTGAATGCAACTGGGTCAATCTTGTATGCAGTCACTTTTAAAACATAATTTGTTGTAATTTATAGAAGCACATGAATACCAGAATTTCAGAAATGTGCTCAAGCACTTATCATAAAAAAATAATGGGATGTAAATTAAAAATGTTAACGTTAGCCATTGCTCAATGTGATTGAAAGTTAGCTTACTGTACATGAGGGTGTCAACATGCAATTTATTAATATAACTTAATATCTATTAAATATATTATATATAAATATATTATAATATAATTTAATAATTTTTACAGTTGTTTGAAATGTGTGATATCACACTGATTGCTGTAATTTTATCAAACATGGAATGATTTAGAGACAAAACAAACCAACTGATATCACAAAACATCACACACATAATAAATCCCATTTCTAATAGTTATGATATATTGGATTATATATTTTAGCATTTTATATTGTAAGCTATATAGAGACATATGATGGGAAATGAATGCAGTTAATATACTACATGTGATTTCTGTCATTTTATCTAACAGAATGGAAAACGAGCGACACAAACCAACACATACATTACAGATTTTATGAATCCCATGGGAGCAATGTCATTTCCTGAGGATGGTGTTAAAAAAACTTAATAGTCGAAATGAATCGGAAGCTGCATTATAGTCTTTTCTTCCCTATATTGTGACGTATATCTGAGTAAAACAGCTTCCAAACAGGAAAAAATTTAGGGCGGTACTTGATTTTGTCTATGGGGAATTGATTGGATGGTTGTGGTTTGCTATTGGTTGATCTCATGTGAGTGACAGGTTGCCCCGCCCTCACGGCAGTAAACACAACATCGGGGAAGTGAAAGATTATGAGGGCACATTAATAAAAAAATAAAACCAAGAATTGTCCATTTTGATTTCATGGTGACTTTAAGGAACGAGTTGCAACAATAGTGATAATTGACTGTAACTAGTGTGTTCATAGCTTATTACCGCATTAGGTTATGTACTGAAAATGTAGAAATGACATGATGATTGTGTTTAAATCTGAAGGTGCAGTGTGGAAATAAATACAATACAAAACATGGCAATAAGAAAAGGCTAAAAAAATACAATGTGTGTGAGATGGCAATTTTCTACAACAGGGCAACGGTTACATATAACGCTTGGTGTTGTGAAAATGTTTCATGTAAGAATAACGTTAGTAGGTTAGCAATTATACCAAAACAAACTTTTGCATGGTTTTTTTTTTTTTGCGGTCAATTTGCACTACTGTATTTATATTTTACAGTAACTGATAATTTCCCAGAATGCATTGAAAATAACATATTGTCAACTGTGTGTACAGGACAGAACTGTTGAGAATACAATATAATACTGTGAAAACAACCAAATCTACAGGAACATACTGTCAACCATCTGTACAGTACATAAATGTTGAAAATACAATATAATACTCTAAAAACATAGTAACATACTGTCAACTGTGTATACAGTACATAACTGTTGAGAATACAATATAATACTGTAAAAACAAAATCTACAGTAACATACTGTACATAGGTTATACAGCAAGAAACTGTTGAGAAAAACAGTATAATATAGTGAAAAACAACAGAAATCATTTACAGTGTAGCTATAGCATAATTATCTAGATTACGTCGAGTCACTCATCCACAACTAGTCTGGCTGGCCTTGTCTCAGGTCAGCGTCGTGTGTGTCTGCAGAAGGCCCAGGGGACGAGGCTGTGTGTGTGAACGCCGAACGACACACACACGGGCCGCGGACCTCGCTGCATCCCACGCCTCACTCCCACTGCAGCCAGGAGACAGCATGCTTAACCAACACACACATTTCTCACTATAGTCGTCCTCTTATTCTGAATGGAATGAATTCGCATATTAATAAAACGATTCAGAAAAGTCGACATTTTAAGCATACTAATGAAGGGATTACAATGTGTGGCCATTGTAATGTGGAAATGTCACTGCATTAGTATGCTGTTGGAAATTATGCAGTCTGATAATTAATGCTTTAAAACAAGAAGGCGGGGTGCAGATATGGTTTTACTAACTTGAAAAGAAAGAGATGGACCTTTATATATTGGCTGATATTTGACCATTTTGAGATTATTGGCATCAGCTAATGGCTTGATTGGCAGTGTTGCTATTGTTAGAAAAAACAAAAACTATTAAAAATCACATTTTTGTCATTAAAATAAAGATGAAATAAAATAATATATAAATATTACATGAAAAACTTAAACATTTAAAAGACTACTAAAACTAATAAAATTACAAAAATTTTAATGTTTAATGCTTTTGAAAAATGTTTCTCATCCTCACAAAGGCTGCATTTATTTAATCAAAAATACAGTAAAAATAGTTCTGATGTAAACTATTATTACAATTTAAAATAACCGTTTTCTATTTGAATATATTTTAAAACGCAGTTTATTCCTGTGATCAAAGCTGAAAAAATATGCTGATTTGATGAAGAAACATTTATTATTATTATTATTATTATTATTATCAATGGTGAAAAAACTGATGGATAGAGCATGTTTTATTTGCAGATATTTTTTGTGAATTTTATATTAATATTGTTTAAATCAAATAAATATAAAACCCCCAAATGTATTTATGTAAACTTTATTTCAAAAGATGCTATAATGCAAAACGCTTTAAAGATTTCGATTTTTGTTTTGTTATAAAGAATTTACCTTGGACTGACATCGGGAACAGGAACAATATAAAGAAGGGAAAACGGTTCTCAAATACTTAAATATAAATAATTATAAAATATATAGTGTAACAATATTCAGTCTATTAAACAATCATCACAGCGGATTAATTAAGGAGTCAATTACAAATTTTAGGAAATGACAAAGAGAAGCACAGTCGTTTCTCTTAGAATCACAAATATCTTGACAAGCACAAATTCGACTGTAGATCATATAGATTGTATAGATCAGCCAATCTATTAACACATGACTTTATCCAGTAATTTGATTGGACCATGTGTTGTCGTATTGCTACACGGCCTCTGAATGACCCATTCAGGACAGATCCCACATGGGGGAGTCTTGAAACACTGCACCACTGAGCTTCCCGGGAGCTTTTTCAGGAGCCCAGGCTGGGGAAGGGAGAATCCACTGAAATCCGTGTGTGTGTGTGTGTGTGTGTGTGTGTGTGTGTGTGTGTGTGTGTGTGTGTGTGTGTGTGTGTGTGTAGTCTGAGATCAACTGAAATCCAGAGCTAAGTGAGAAGAGGACTGGATACACAGTGCACTTACTAGATATGTGAGTCTGTGTGTGTGTGTGTGTGTGTGTGTGTGTGTGTGTGTGTGTGTGTTGTGTGTGTGTGTGTGTGTGTGTGTGTGTGTGTGTGTGTGAGATAAACTATACGTTATCGGAATGGCAATATCCAAAATCCTTGTCGGATCCCATGAGGAAACCGGCTTATAAATCATACCAAGTGATGTTTTTTGAAAATGCAGAAAGTTTTGTATGATGGTTAGGGTTAATGTAAGGGGAGAGAATATAAAGATTGTACAGTATAAAAACCATAATGTCTATGGAAGTGCCCATAAAACATGAAACCCAACTGTGTGTGTGTGTGTGTGTGTGTGTGTGTGTGTGTGTGTGTGTGTGTGTGTGTGTGTGTGTGTGTGTGTGTGTGTGTGTGTGTGTGTGTGTGTGTGTGTGTGTGTGTGTGTGTGTGTGTGTGTTCTGCAAAGGGAGGTGAAGATGTGTAAATGTTTGATGGGAGTGCAGATTGCTTCTCTGATATATGGCGTCACACCATCTGTCTGTTGCCGAGGCCTACAAATTATAGAGAGAAAAATGGTGTGTAAGGTGGAATGAGAATAGCATTGAACACACCACTTATTTTACCGTGTGGACATGTATTAAAGCACAGAATATGTTAGTAGTCCTTTTTTTCAGTGTTGCACTAATGCTGTTCTCCCAAACCTTTTTAAATAATTGTGCCTCTATAATAAACCGAATACATTTACATTTAGAAACTGTAAGCATTTCAATAAATATGTACCAAAAAGCACCATGGTGTTTTGGACATATTTTGGACAATGGCAATACCATTGCATTATTTTACATCTAAAGACCATGTAAATACTACGGTACATGAATATGCTAATCTGACCATCACTATTAAACAACCACAGTTCTTTCTTGTAAAGGGCATATTTTGAGATTATTAAGTAGTGAGTTATTATATCCCTGCAAAAAGCAGAACATTAAAAATTGCTCCGCAGAATGAGTATCTGAATAGGCAATAGATTGATTTAAAGTATTTAGGAGACATAATGCTCTTTATTCTTTATGTAAACAAACACATAAGAATGGTCAACAAGGTAGCATTGTGAAAATCCATTTTCATGGCAAAGCCTCCAAATGTGAGCCTTGTTGAGCTGGATAGGAAGAATTACTCTAGCATGCTGGTCTCTCAGATATATTATGGCACTGAATGCACTACTAAAGCTGATTCATGACCCGTGTCCCATATCTTAGCCAGTCCAGCTAACCATCATGTCCTTATCCTGAACCCTGTGAACTGAGGCCTATATGAACATAGCGGGTGGAAAATCAATCTCTTAACCCAAGCCCTGATGACAATGAAAAGGTCACACTAGATGATCAATACATTGGAATGGGGATATGAAAAATACATTATATGGGATTAATGCATTTATCAAAATCAATGACATTTATCAAAAGTGATAGAACAAAGATTTACATTGTAATAATTGTCTTTTTGGCATCGATGGTTTCATGAAGAACCTTTAACACAGATGTTTCCATTCCACAAGTTTTTATAGTGAAAATGTAACACTTTACTTGAAGGGGTGTGCATAAGTCTAACATGACACCTTTATAATCACGTGTTGTATGAGGTTTTATGCATGTTTATGACAATGTCATTAAGTGTCATTCGCTCAATTATGACATTTTTTAATGCAAATATGACATTGTTTGAGATGTCTTTGTTATGACATCTTGACATAAACCAATACATCATAACCTGTCAGTGTCTTTGTCATGACAACTTGACATTTCTAAGACAACACAACCTGTCATAAACATGACATAGCAGATTAATTATCAAACTTAAGAAACCACTTAGCTTTATTGGTTAACATTACATTAAACTGTCAGGTGGTTGGTTTTGACATTGGCTGTCATGAAGCCATTATAACTTTTTAATGACAAATTCATTTTGTACCACTGTAGTTGAGGTCACGAAAAATATTAATGACACAGTTATAATGGCCTCATGACAGCCAATGTCTAACCCAACCACATGACAGTTTAACTCAATTCAATGTGAAGTTGTCATAACAAAGACATCTTAAACAATGTCATATTTGCATTCAAAATGTCATTATTGAGCGAAAGACACTTAATGACAGTTGTCATAAACATGCATAAACCCTCCTTCATATTCATAACATGTGTCATATCATGGTTATGAAGGTGTCATGTCAGTCTTATGCACACCCCTTCAAGTAAAGTGTTACTAAATGCTATTTTAAAATGTTCTTTACACTAAGAAAAAAAGAGGTTATTTTAAAAACCATGTCACCTTTTGGAAACGTCATTCTTAAATGGTTAGTTCACCCAAAAATATTAAATTCTGTCATTAATTTCTCATCCTCATGTCGTTCCAAACCTGTAAGACTTTCGTTCGCCTTCGGGAACCCAAATGAAGATATTTTTAATGAAATCTGAGAGATTTCTGTTCCTCCATTGACAGCTACGCAACTACCCCTTTAACACTTAAAAGAGAGAGAGAGAGAGAGAGAGAGAGAGAGAGAGAGAGAGAGAGAGAGAGAGAGAGAGAGAGAGAGAGAGAAGAAACTAATGCATGATTTGAGCGATTTAGTCAAAAATTTCTGAAGAGACTTGATCGTTTTATACACTCGGAGTGAAGGATCATGTGACTTTAATAATGCAATGTAAGTAATGGCTGATGAAAATTCAGCTTTGGCATTAGAAGATTAAAATACATTAAATATATATATTAAAACAGTTATTTTAAACTGCAAACGCAGTCAGGAACACCCATGTTTAAGTAGGGCACCAACAAACTTATGAAGGAAATTAGGCTGTATGAAGCCCGGGGAAACCCCTTGTTTTGCAGCTTTTTATACAGAAATTTCGAGGTGGGAACATCTGGAGCAAAACTAACTTACATGATAGGAGTGTGTTATTGATATTATGAGGCTGAATAACAGTTTTAATTATTCCACTCCCAAAATGCCCAACAGCACATTGCACATCAGCCGTCTGTTAAAGCCCACATGCGTTATTTCACCTCGCTGACACCCCTGATATGTTCGCTCCTGCAGTGTGTGTGTCGAGCTTCACGACCTGAGCTCTGGCTGAGGGAACGCTTCATTATTGATGAGCATCTCTGCTGTGGAGGAGGATGGTGCAGGCCAGGCTGACTCAGCGCTTTACACCCGCCACTCAGCCTGATCCGCCGTGTCAGCGTTTCACAGGGTTAGGAGCGCTTTAGAGGGAGAGGAAGAATGAGTTATCTCCGTTTGGAGGCCAGCCCATGTAATTGCTATTGTGTTTTGACACGCAGACATATGCGTGTTTGTATAACGTTGGTGTTGAACGTTCCTTTTAAAGGATTAGATCACTCGGAAATACATTTCTTCCAGTGTTACTGTATTTGGTCACCGTCACATCATTCTTATAGACAAAAGTAAACATTTTGAAGATTGTACGGGTCGCTCTTTTCCACATGATTGAAGAATGAGGGTTTTAAGCACAGAAAAGGACTCACCATAAATGTAGCATAAGTATAGTCTGTATGACTTGTGTGCTATATTTAAAGTCTTTTAGACAGGATATTTATCGTTAACTAAAACTAAAACATTCATTATTAAACGTATTACTTAAAAATAAAATAATGTGTAAAAAAATAATTTTATTTCAGCTAGTTGCCAAGGCTTTTTCTTATTTTTGTTCAGTTCAAGTTGAAGTACTAAAATAACTCAAACTAAAAACTTATTGTCAAGTGTTTTGAGCCATTTCTCATACAAAGCTATCGTATGATTTCAGAAGACTTGGAAAATAGCGTACAAGTTGTGTGGAGAACTTTTGTGACTCTTGTATTGCGTTTTTGACCCTTTTTGAATAAAATCCTCAATCCCATTCATTGTAACTGGACTGAAAACAGTGACCAGCTTTAGGCTATGTTTACACGGAAACGATCTGAAGAGAAAACGCAAAAGTGGCGTTGAGTTATCATTTTTTATTTTGCGTTTAGACGAGCGTTATGGTTGGGAAATCCGCGTGCATACGGTGACGCAAAAGTGTGTGAAATTCGATGTAGTATGCACTCCAGGTGGCTAGGTGGCAACGTGAAGCACTGCCACACAACAACACTAATATCTGAGAATATTTTGTACAACTGCAGAAAAGACTCTTGTATGTTTATCAGAGCTGCTAGCGCAACTTGAAGGTCCGATGTATGGAAATAATCCGACATGTTGGTAGTTATTTCCCTGTACTGGCCCATGCCTGTGACGTAAACGCGTACGCGACAAGAGCCAACGTGAGCAGATTTGCATTTTTACCGTTTAGACGGGAACGCGACGGTGGAGCGTTTTTCAGATTTCCAATTTGGAAGGTGGTTTCACTTTTTTTGCGTTTTTAAGCCCCCAAAACGCCGTCGCCGTGAAAACGAAAGGCACATCCGATAAAATATTTTTACGTTTTCACCCGGAATCGTTCTCGTGTAAACAGGGCCTTAGGGGCCATTTACACGACACCATATACTACCAAAAACTAAGAACTTTTTATGTGTTTTAGCAGTTATTTTTACACAACAACAGCGTTTTAGAGGCATGATCAAATAAAATAAAAAAAGGGTTTCAAAGTGCAAGTTTTTGAACACAATACCGTTATCGTCTGTGCAAACTACAAAAACGTGAATTTGTGAACACGGTGACGGCATGCGCATACATAATATGTGTTTAGTCTATAGCCACGTAGTTTTTCTGTACAAAGGGACATCGCCAACTACTGGTCTGGCAGCAGAATACAGCGTTTTTAGTCATTTTCAAGGATCCATGTGAACGGGGATCGTTTTGACAACGTTGTCGACGCCTGTGTGTGTGAAGGTGAAACTTTTCCGTTTTTGTATATCGTTGTCATATAATCATCCCCTTTGAATTTCTTCTTTGGTGTTCCACTGAAGAAATAAAGTCAAACAGGTTTGGATGACATCTGGGATGTCTGAGGTGAGTTTCATAATCACATGACAATGCAGAAATGCAATCTGTCAGTCAACGCACACTTTTTTTTGTCTCCCTCTCGTACATATGCACACACTCACAGGCATATAAATGCTGAGCGCCTCGTCTATAATTTATTCCTCTCAGGGCCCAGAGAGTAATGAAATGGCAAATGCTTTTCTGACGTGAACGCCCACCTAGCCGCATTCCTTCCCACAAGCAGGGCTGATGTGCTACTGACTGCTTCAGCCTCTTCAGCTTAATTAGGATTTTTTCCCTCAGGGATCCCAGCAAGAACAAATAGATGGCGAGCAATATGCACACGCTCTTTTTTTGCTCAAACTCCCTGTCTGTTTTAATGCAGTCGGATCATTCCTGTTAGAATCTGTATAGTTCTGTAGCAGACACTCACTTGGTCAAGCTCAATCACTTAAACTATAATGATAACTTGATTATTTGATGAATAAATCCATAATTTTAACTTACAGAAGGCAGTTCATTTTTATACTAAATGTACAATTTTTTATACATACATTTAAAATACATTTTCTTTTTATATAACAGTTATATATAAAATGGTATATTATATGGTTATATAAAATAACAGATATATAACAGGTTTCTCTGTGTGGACTTTTCACTTTGGTTCCCTTGTTTTCTTCCTGTGTTTATTTCCAATTTCATTTGATCCTGTTGCTAGTTGGTTTCTATGGTAACTCATTGATTATGTTCACCTGAGTCTGTTTTGATTCCTCATTTATTTAAGTATTTTGGTTCTTCTCTTTGTCCTAGTATTATCTTTACATGAGTGAAGCGGTTACGCTGATTCTTGCCTTCTGGATTTTGTTTTTGTAAATATAGTGAATCTGCTGCAGTTTAATTTCAGTTTCACAAAAGAGTGCGGCGCGGGACAAGTTTTGAAATGCTGAGTGCAGGTGCGGGA
The DNA here is from genome assembly GCA_036326025.1 of Chrosomus eos. Lineage (NCBI taxonomy): Eukaryota > Metazoa > Chordata > Actinopteri > Cypriniformes > Leuciscidae > Chrosomus > Chrosomus eos. Next base: position 34,878,824 of record CM070834.1, on the reverse strand, counting down.
AGGAACATATTGATATGTGTGCAGGAAGGGGGAGAAATAAATGACGTGTGGGCTCCCGCAAAATATAATTACCTAATAATAACTAAACGCATTGGTCTGTCACTGGAGATCTGAAGTGTCTGTGTGAAAAATCAGCGTAGACCTCTTCCCAGGGTCTTTTGAGGGTGGGAACGGGACAAAATATGAATGTTTTGCGTGGGAGCGGGATAAAATATAACTATAATTGTCGTTCCAAACCTGTAAGACTTTCATTCACCTTCGGAAACACAAATGAAGATATTTTTGATGAACCTTATGTACCTCCATTGACAGCTACGCAACTACCACTTTAACACATACACACAAAAAAAAAATCATAAAACTAATCCATGATTTGAATGATTTAGTCCAAATTTTCTGAAGAGACTCGAGGAGTGAAGGATCATGTGACATTAATAATGCAATGGCAGTAATGGCTTTGACAACTTTGTCACCTGTACGCGAAAAATGTAAAGGAACATTTTTTCCGTTTTCGTACATTGTTGTTGTGTGGAATATCCTGCTCCTCCTCATTTGCCTGCACTTTGACAACAATATTTTAAAATGAGAACTTATATGACAAAACATTAGGGGTGTAACGCTACTGTACATGTATTCATCCCGAACCGTCATGGTATGGACGTCATGTTTCAGTGCATATAGTCAGACGATGAATACAGTAAATCACAGGCGATCCACACTCCAATCCAGAAGGGGGCAAGCATGTTAATGCAACGCTGTTTGAAAACTGCAACTACAGGAAAAAGAGCAGAAGAAGAGACGATCTGCACTATCCCAAAATTATTGGCGAGATGGCACCATAGACATATAAGAAGTGGACCGACACAAACTAAGCTTGATGACGTGAGCAACCTGTCTGACAGACGTAAATCTTCTAGTAGCTGTGCGTGAAAACTGCCAACGTTAATCTTGCAGAGACGGGGAACTTGAGCAAAGAGTTCTTTGGCGTGAGTGAGCAGGATTATTTGTCCCGTTACTTTTATGGACTCATTATCTATGGGCTTCTCCCTCGACGGGACGTCCCCCCGATTGCCTGCGAGCTTCTCCTCCTGTCTGTACGGTAATCTCTGTACAGCGCGACAGAGAGTCGAGTGGTTATGTCGCAGTCGTTAGCCTATTTTTACAAAAACTGTTTCTACGGGGCCATAATGTAACATAGAAGGTAATGGAGCCCTTTATACATTGTTGTGTTTCTTTAGAAATAAATAATGGACAAATGGAGTCTTTAAAAACCTCAGATGTAAAGTTATTCGCCGTCAAAGTGACGCCAAAATGAATGGGAGTCAATGGAAATGCTAGCGCAAGTGAAGTTCTGCTACAAGATGGCGGCACCCGGCCGACTTCAACTTCCGGTCGATGGATTACACCCTTGGATGGCACACAAGAGCTTGCTAGTATATGCTGAGTTTCAATTAATTTTTGTGACTGACTACAAAAATTCACGGGAAGTAAACCAGGACTGCAGAAAGCAACATCCTGTTTGTTTTCTTTATTTTACAAAAGCACAATGTTTTGTTTTTGTGTATACAATATTGTTTCGAATGATGTCTTACTCTTATCTGCATGAACATAAATAATATAAGTATTGTAATTTTTTTCCGCTTTTATAATGAGACAGGCTGAGACATTGTTTGGCGATTTTTGTCATGGAAGGTTCACTACTGTCCAGTTCATCTTTCAGTGATTTCTTGAAAAAAAGCTTAATATCGAACTTTGTGCATTTTGTACTTTTATAACACAAGAGATTCTTTTCAGTTTTGTAGCGGATTGTAATCAAATACCTTTTGTTTTTTAGCAGCCAACAAAAAATATGAACTATGCAAGAGTGCATTTTTACTGCTTAGTGCTTAATACTCTATAGGAGACTGTATTGTACCAAATACCTCAGGGGGACTAAATGCCTCTAGGTGGAACAAACTGTAATTTCCACTACTGTCTGTTGTAAAATAAAATAAATAAAAATAAACCTAGCATTGGGGATTTGTTGTTCTTTCCTTTTGTACCAAATTAGTATCGAATCCTGACCCCAAAACCGAGGTACGTCCAGAACCATGATATATATATATATTCATTTTATACATATTTATTTTAATACATGATGATATATACTGCATAACCAGGATGATCCAGTCGCTTGCTGCTCTGGCTGAGAATACGATCCCAGTTGCGTGTTCAGCTTACAACGCTTTGTTTAGGATGTGTACACTAGCTAAATATTTCATGGCACACAAAATTAGCAGTATTACACAATACAATGCATCTTCGTTACAACTTCATTCTCCTCTCCTGAAGAACGCATTGTGCCAATTATGCCTTAGGTAGGGGTGATAAATTTTTTAATGGATTCAATGTTTTATTCATAGTCGAGCTGGCTCTTTGGCGAATGAAACCGGAGACCGAACCAGGGTTGCATTTGCAGTGGCTGAATCTTAACAGCGAGACGCAGGAGCACATCTGCTTGTTCAAATGCACCAACCTCATTCAAATTGCCTTTATACACGTAAATTCGCTTGACAGCCTGAATAATTTTGCATGGAGGTCATTGGAGCTGTGCTGCAAAGGTGTGTTTCCATTAAAGCCAGTCTGACTGGTTTTGTCTCTGCCTTTTAATCCCTCTACCAACATGGTGGCATCTTCATTCCACATTTAGAGAGAAGTGTCATCGCTCTGAACTACTGAACATCTGAGACTGTGTTGGCAGACACTGTAATGGAGAGGAAATTGGAGATTTAGGGATTAGGTATACAGCAACAATTTGGCAAATGACCAATTAGGGGTTACTATTAAACTTTCCGAATTAAAGTTAGATGAGTGAGGTGCTGTAATTATTTTTCAGTAACTGTACTAAAGCACAAAAATACCATATGTTAGGAGAGATTTAAGAAACATGCTAAGTTCACATACTTGTTTCTCAGAAGAACAATGCTACAGCCAGTTATTCTACTTTGAAATGTGCGTCCCGTGTCGGAATGTCTGTTTTTGTTTTGGTCTGCGTGACTCCGCCCACTGCCAATTTACCCAATAGTATATTGACACACTGGGTTGCCAGTTGTATACAACAATGTATTGCAGCCATGTAAGTCAGCAATAAAATAGGTCAAAGATCACAGATTCAACCCGACCTAAAAAGCATTGCCATCCATCTTAAAAGCTCTATGTTTAGAGGCATATTAAAACACGGATAAATCAACTCATCAACTTACAGTGTAAGGCTCGTCGCCTTCCATTGTCAAATGATCTCATTCCTGTTGCGTGTCCTCAATCTGGGAACCCGCGTGAGCGTCGGATCGTGTCGAGCGTCGGGCCGGGGATCCAATGTTTTGAATATGGACTGCAGTACCCATTTCAACCACTAGCTGTCAATATTACATACTCCACCTTTAATTAAGGAGTTTAATTAGATGCCAATCATTCTAGATGTCATTTCCCAATATCCTCCCTGGTACCTGACCATGCACACCAGGAACTCATCTAGCCCTCTTCACCAGCACTATATAGAGCGCACACAGTCATTGGCTGTGTTCAAAAGCTTAAAGACGGTCCCTTCGGAGGATTCATTCCCAGGTAGGAAGGCATCAAGGAACGTCTGAATCCAATGTTAGCTTCACTTCCGGTCTCCTGAGATGCCTTCTAGTGATGGGAAGTTCGGGTCATTTTACTGACTCTCTTGTTCGAACTCATTCATCAAAATGAACGAATCTTTTTTCGAGTCATTTCGTTCATTCAAGTGGCTTTAAACGTTATACTTCTAGCCGCCAAAATCCCCGAACACATCCACCTATGCAATCTTGATCATATTCTGAATAAAGAAATCATTATAATGCAGTCAAAATAATTTACAGGGAACATAAATAATTACTTTAACTTCCGAGTCTTTCGTTCATTTTTCGCGTGACAGACGCAATGAACAGGTTCATGAATGACCCATCACTAACATCTGATCGGTTGTTGAAGGCAGCATATATGTATCATTCTCTGCCTTTGATATGCTACAATCCTGTGCTTTCCATTCTGTGACAGATGAGCTAAAAAATAAAGATGGCGTCTGAAAGTTGCGGTTGATGGTCTGTGTTTTGTTTTGACCAATGTTTTCAACTTCTGATGTCATTTCTAGCAATAAATTACTATTAGAGTAATTAAATATTCACTTAGTTTTCACCAAAGCTCGCTCTATTTTGCCGTAGACCATTAAACCGTTACGCTGTCTCAAAAGTCGGTCTGAAATCAGTTTCCTGAGGTGCCTTCATGTTCAAACACTGCTTAAAGTTTTCGGACACAGTCACAGACCTCGTCTGATACTAAAGACTTTCCCTGCATCATGTTCCTGACTACCTTGCTAGCTATTGTGGTTTACCTCAACCAAGTCGTTCGCCAGTCATTCAAGTCGTCTTCCAGTCATCTCTCTCTCTGAGTGTGTGTGTGTGTGTGTTCTCCAACGATTCTGTAAGACAAAGTCTCAAAAGACTGTATTAACAATACAAGTCCATCTTATCTGCTAGCGATGTCAAGTATCATCACTTACCTGTTTGTGCACTGTGTTCTTGCCATATCTATAAAACCTGTTTGAGCTTTAGCCTAATTCTGGTTCAAGCCTGAGTGTGACAGTAGAAATATCTCTGGAAGAAACAATGCAAAGTTTTGTGCCTTTCGTTCATAATATCAGAGGACTGTTAGCTTAGGCAAAGACTATATAGTTATAGAGCACTGCAATGATGAATTTTTTTTGTAGGTCAACCGGAAGTTTGCATCACCCTGGTTCCCTCGACAAAAACCCAATAGGATTTTCCATTAGCTTTTGGATTATTGCAGAAAATAAGCTCTGCGACCGACAAGAGTTTATGATTCTTAAGTGTTTTGTTCATCAGGATAATCTTGAAGCTTACATACAATCATCAGAAGTAAAAAGCTAAATGTACAATTTACTAACAAACTACACTACAGTTGAATGACTTCACCACAACTAAGCTTCCAACAACTCTTTCTTTAAAAACAAAAAAACTTTTTTTAAACACAATGAGTAGTCTATAGATATGAGTTTACCTGTTCGGCATGATGACGTTCAAAGTCCCATTTAGCCACTTATTAGCAACAACAGCTTTGTTCAAGACAAGGAAAAGCTTTTATAAAATCAGAAGGGGTAGTACTGATGTATTTTATGTCAGAATAAAATGTGAAATTATCTTCAGCTTGTATTCACCACAGACCTTATTTCAGGCATTTAACCAAAAACCAATAAAAAAAACGTACTTGGTTATTAGCGTAACCTCGGTTCCCTGAGAGTAAGGAATGAGTATTGCGTAGCTAATACGCAGGTGGGGAAACTCCTTTCCTCGAGAAATATTGATGCCTATATTTTAAAAAGCAGTGCAGCTGCACAGCGAACACAGCAGAGCGTCCAGCTCGCCCATTGGCTGTGCTGCGGCAACTGTACATCCTATGGTGAAGCGCCTCTGACGTGCGAACCAATTACGTGACTTGGCTCCAGAGCACGTTAGAGCCCGCCAGAATGGGCGTGGCTTATGGCTATAAGAAGCCCCTATTTTCGCCTGTAGAACAGGTTAAAGCGACAAACACTGACAGATTGCAATAGTGCGGCAGGCTACTCAATACTCGTTCCCTACTCTCAGGGAACCGAGGTCACGCTAGTAACCGAGTACCTCCCCTTTCAAGAACGGTCACTTCGTATTGCGTAGCTAATACGCAGTGGGGATGCAACACAACGCACTATTAGCAACTGGCTCTAGTCTTACTGGAGCCTAGGGAAGCATCTCGAGGCTCTCAGAAACAAGCCATAATAAACCCTCACAAGAACAGGGACCAGACCCAAGTTCTCATGATAAGAGGGGCTGGAGCGCCTGAACCAGGCTCGTTCTTATAACACAGTCCTAGGACAACCTGTGCTTATGGACAGTAATCGTGTTAGACTGAAAAGACCGGACACCGTCGGGTCTAATTATCATATTGAGAGGACTTGAGCCTGCAGGCAAGATACCTCCATGTTAAAGAACCTAACAAATGTGGACGGCGAGGACCAGCCGGCCGCCGCACATATGTCTTGAATTGGCACACCACTAGACCAGGCCCACGAAGAGGCCATGCCTCAACTTGTGCTTATGGGTTTTGAGATAGGCAGGCTTTCGCAGAGAGAGCAGCTTCAGCGTGGGCGGCTCCCAGGCACGTGGCGTACTCCGTGTGCCCGTCCGCCTCGTGCAGAAGGAATCCGTACGAGGTTTATGAAGAGCGAGGCATTTGTAACAACGCTTGCGAATTTGCTCTTTTAGAACTGAGTGTCGCAGTACGATCACACAGTAGCAATGAAAGGATATAGCGTGTTCGCCGGATGGCCACAGGAGAACGGCGACAGAAGAGAGGCGGCTTCTAGGTGAGTGAAGAAGGAACTGTCCGCTGTTTGCAAGGCTCGCTCTAGCTGTATGGCTTGTTTCCAAGGCGAAGGCTTTAGAGGAGGCAGAGACGTGAAGGTCGCTGAAGGAGAAATCTGTTCTATAGGCGAAAATAAGGGGCTTCTTATAGCCATAAGCCACGCCCACTTTGACGTGCTCTGGCGCCAAGTCACCTGATTGGTTCGCGCTTCACATTAGGATGTGCAGTTGCCACAGCACAGCCAATGGGCGAGCTGGACGCTCTGCTGTGTTCGCTGTGCAGCTGCACTGCGTTTTAAAATATAGGCATCAATATTTCTAGAGGAAAGGAGTTTCCCCACCTGCGTATTAGCTACGCAATAGGAAGTGACCGTTCTCGAAAGGGAACGCTATTGACTTCAGGAACGATGGAATTGGAAGTGCTAAAATGCTAACTCATTTCAAGGTTTTGGCCTACTAAAAGCAGAAAGCTTTTGGACAAATTGGACTTTAGTGTTGATGGGGCTACCCAATGTGGCTCCATAGAAAAGACGGTTTCTTGATGTCTGTTGTGTATGTTAGGGGTAAAAACGTGTCAAGTGTCAAGCAGCTGGTCAGATAGAGTTTGAGTATTTCAGTTACTTTTGTTATTTAGTGACAATCATCACTTGTACATTAATTCCTGGGATACTTCATTTTGTTTAGACAAATATTTTAAATTCCCCCTGTGGTGAAAATCAAGGTTTTAATGTTGTTAAAAGTGGTATTTTTAATATGCTTTAAGACAAACCATGTGCAAATTCATGTCAACACCATTGCTGAGTATTTTCTCCTTAAAACTGCAGTGAACCAAAGACAGTCTGAAAAACGCGGTTTGAAATCGCTGGTGTTTCTGACATCACAAACCTTGTAACCAATCAGATCAACGTGTGTGTGATCGTCAACGAGTGGATCTCTGAACTGCTGTGAGTGAGTGGAGGCGGGGCTCATTTGCATATTCATAGAACTGCGTATACTAAATGAGGCAAGGGTGTAGAGTTACATTCAAGCTATTTTAAGGCATGTCAAGTTTTTTTTTCAAGAAAAAAACTTTTAAATATGTAATTTTGGTGATCAAATATGAGTTTTAAGGGATACAATTATTGACTACAGGGGGACTTTAAAATAGGCCTTATGATGTTTATTGTCGATCCTTCCACTGCCTCCTTCTAACATAATAAAATAATTTCAGTTCATCAACCAATATTTCATGTCTATTTGTTGTTTTATTTGTATTTGTGTTGTAAGCAGAATAATTGTACAGCTAGTCTGTCATTATTGCAGATTAGTGATACAACCTCCTGATTAATCTTTCTAGGTTTAGAAAAATCTGGTTTACTATGTTTGTGGCGACTTTCCACAGACGTAATGGTTTTTATACTGTACAAACTGTATATTCTCTCCTTTTACACTAACCCTACCCCTATTAGCCTGGTAATACCAGACTCTGCTACTTCACTTTGCTTCGTAGACAGAGTCTGGCATAGCATAATAGAGAAGTGTTTTCTCTCTCGCTAGGGGGCGATTTCTGAAGTTTAAAATCATTGGTTAACCGTAAGCCAATGAGATAAGTTTATTTATGACGTATGTTATGCGCTGACACAGCCGTATCGAACCACAGACATCATGCATCGAACTCAAATCTATGATCGAACTTCCACTGTAAACCTACTGTAAACACTTGATGATGCGAGCGAAATACCTGAGTGAACATGGCTGTGAACGACTTTTTTGATCGGTGAGTGATGTAATAGAATGACTGCTGCACTTGACAGGGCGCAAACTAGCAGAGAGAGAGAGAGCCGCGTGCGCACTCTCAGGTCTTCAAACAACACAAGCGCTATCTTGCTCTCTCTCCCTCGCAAATATTAATCAAAATCAATCGACAAGATAGTAAAAGATCGGAAGACCGCAGTTTCACGTGGAGCATTTGGAGATTTTTAGAGATTAGAGACTCTAGGAAAAACATCTCAATGAACAACATCTCAACACTATAAAGGCCTGTCTCATATAACTTTAGACGCCTGTCTCAAATACAAGCCGGTGCAGTTAGACGATTTGGGCAAATAAAAGCCTGGGCTATTATTTGAAGTTTTACGGTATTTAAGACCTGGAAAAGAAAGGAGACACTGACCTGTCAAAAGGCTCCCCAGTTTCTCGCTGACGATCGGCAATAGTTGATAAATTAAACTTTTCCCAAAGGGAGTAGGGCCACAACATCACCTCCATTCAAAATGTTTAATACACACTCTTCTTCGGGCTTCAGTTTGCTAATGCCGGGAATATTCTCCACAACAGAGCGAAATGCATCCGCGTCTCCCTATCCGCGGTCGTTTTCGATTTCTCTGACCTAACTCTTAAACTCGGCGCTTAGCGACTACGTCACGGCTTTCAGCCCGCCTTCTGTTCGTTGATTGGCCCGGCTGTTTTCAGGCCGGTGGAAAACAGAAAGATAGGCTGCTATCTCAGACTGACTACAGGAGCAAAATGAAATTAGCGGAAGTAGGAAGTCTGACGTAGTCAGGCTAACCCCTATACCCATCACACAAAACTTCATGCATTTTTACATTCGCAAAAAAACAAACAAACACTCATTCTGTATGCCAATAAGCTTGTTTTCTCATGGGGACCTTCATTTAGTCCCATTATGAGTCGGTGTGCATTCAGGTTGAAGTCCCCACCGGGATAGAAAAACATGCAGTACACACTCACACACACCCTCTGTGTAGTTTCGTACCTAAGATCTCATTGTTCTGCATTGTTGGTCCACATGAAAATGGTGGAGGAGCTCCATTATGGAGTGAAAACAGCAGCAGATCTTAATGAGACCTCTGTCTAAGGGCACAGATGACATATTCAGATCCTCTCTCTCCTCCCTGCTCTCTGACCCATCCGTTTGCTGGGACACGGGTAATGAGATTGATCCGGGTCGCTTAAAACAGAAAAGCTCACCCCTGCTGATTCAATTCCTACCAGTGTCTTAAGAAAGGACACACACACACACACGCACACACACATTTGCACGTGCCACAGTATTCTGACACCAGGGGACAGGAGAAATCAGGAGGATATTTACATTTAAACATATTGCATATGGTGATGCAAATATATACAAATACACAAACTAATCCTAATAGGCTCATTGACCTTATAGGGCGGAGATTTCAAAGCATAGGCTATGACCTTAAAGGGAAGACACATATTTATGAATCGCATTCAAATGAGAAAAAAGTGGGCGGGAATAACTTGCGTTCTGACCAATGAAATGCCTTGTTCTCAACCAGCGTGGGCGGAACAGACGCCTTGTGAGGTTACAGTGGGCGTGGCCTGAAGCGACGGGGCGTGGCTTTAGCCGGAAGTGTGTGTGGACTGTGTCTCCTTGTCATTTGGCTTCAGTAGATTGGAGAGGAAAAGGACAGCAGCGGCAGCACAGCGAAGGGAATAGAAGTGCGCTGGTGGAAAAAAATAATACAGAGAAACAAAAATCCAACAATGAAAAGGACGCACGAACGCATTGTAGTTCACCAGTAACTAAACTAGTCTTTGTATATTGAAGTCAATGACGTAGAATCGTCTACGCAAGTGATTTAAAGGTTAGCAGCTGGCTAAAGCGAGACAGGGCTGTGTCATTGAGAAGGCAGGACACGTCAAGACGAGGAAGGGAGAAAACAAATAGACACTCTTGACGGATTAAAGATCCCCACTTCATAATATCAGATCACCGGTTTATTCGAGCTCCTGCGGTAGTTTGCGTTGTGATATCTGGAACGAGTCCTCAGTCATCGCTCGGATCAGCCACTAAGGTGAAAAATGAATTTATTTATTGTCTTTGTGAACGTATATATGATCAATCCCTAATATTACATGTGTGTTGTGCTTTTATATGTGTTAAATCGTGCAGTATTGCGCGTATTGTAGCTTGCGAGCAGAAGACGTCATCATTTTTCTGATCGAGCGTTCGTTCGTTAAAAAGGGAAGAACCTTTTTTTCCCCTTTAAATTATTATAAATTATAATAACAGATGAGGTGATTTGTCGTGTAAGCTACCTGACCGTATTATTTTTTCGTCGGAAAAACACGGTCGAGTCGGCCTTTCGGTTGATATGAAGCCTTTTAGCAGTTCCTGTTGAATAAGCCGGTAGCCTGTTAGCTGTTAGCTGAAGAGACGTCACGAATCTATAATTAGAGCCCGAGAGACCTTTATAGCTTGTGTTATAGCCAGTATGGCATACATCGTCAACATTGTCAGGGAATTAAGGATATGACATGTTCATCAAATATATCTTTCCTGTCAGTATTTGTGACGTCGGGTGGCAGAGTGCCACATAGTCTAGTCTCTCACCAAAGGGTGTCCTCAGTGTTTCCACACTATTATAAATAAAGAACCTTTAACATCCATGGAACGTTTCCATTCCACAAAAGGCTCTGGACAAAGGTTCTTTAGATTATATAAAGTGTTCTTCACACTAAGTAAATAGCCTAATGGTTAATAACTGTTCTCTGAAAGGTTCTTTTGGTAACCAAATATGGTTCTTCAATGGCATCACTGTGAAACCCCCCCTTGGAGCCTTTGGGTGTGTTCACACTTGGCATGTTTGGTTAGATTAAAACGAAACCTGATGCAATTGTGCGAATCATTTGAATAAGTGTGAACGCTGCCATCCGAACAGAGACTCCTGAAAAGATGGGTCTCCCAAACGAAATCTGGTGCTGTTCGAATGATATATGAATACATAATCAACATGGACCAAAGACATGTAAACGAACCAATAAGAGACGTGATGTCACACGATACGACCCTAAACAGTTTTGTTCTCGTCATAGTCATGATGTTACCCATCACAGTTCGGTCCAGGCATCAGAACCGCATCTCCTCGCAGCAGATCTTCATGACGGAGGGATTCCTGCCACTATTTTGACTCCTTTACATATTTTATAAGCTGTTCACGAGATCTCAGCTGGTCAAAATATCATCATATGTATGCATGCTATGCATGCACATACAACGAGCGCGTTTAGCCCAGAACGGTCATAAAAGCCGACCAATCAGGTTGTGAACATATCGCTATGGCTTTAGTTTCGGTGTTAAAAATGCCAATGTGAACGTTAAGCGGACCAGAACTAAATGTTTTTTATTGGTCCGGACCAAACGAACCAAGCAAACTGAACTATAAATGTGAACACACCCTTTTATTTTTTTGGCAATATACACACCCTTTATTAGTGTAGTGTGTCATGTATGAATTATGTTGTGCAACTGCGTCATGGATTATTTTAACCATGGATATGCATTCTTTTTTAGGGCATAGGAAGCAAGAATAACTGTGTTGGAGCCAGGTTGAACTGGAGAACATAAATGGGGGATTACGGGTTTGGAGTCTTAGTGCAGAACAACACTGGCAACAAGTCTGCTTTCCCAGTACGAATCCACCCTCACCTGCAACCCCAACACCACCACCAAAATGCGACCGCCAGCCCTGCTACTTTCATAAACAGCACCCCGGCTGGGAATGGCTCCAACACCGGTTCGACATGGCTATTCCCGGCAGCCGGCGCTCACAACAACATGCAAGATGAAATCCTGGGCTCGGAAAAGCCAAAAGTCCAGCAGCAGGAGCTGCAAGATACCCAAGAGAAACAACAGCAGCTCTCGCCCGGACACCAGGAGAGTGGGATCATCTCCGAGCTGGAAAAGGCTCGCGCTGAAGAGATTAAAGTGGAGAGTGGGTCATCCGACGGCACCAACGGCAAGGAGAAGCTTCGTTTGGATTCCCCCGTGTTGACGCCCTTTGACTATCAGGAGCCCTCGGGACTGGGAACGGCTGCCCAATCCAGCACCTCCTCCTCCCTGACCAGTTTCAACAACTGGTCAGCTGCTATCCCCCCCACTCCTTCCACCATCATCAATGAGGACATCAGCTTCTTCAACCCGGCGGCCTCCGCCAACAACGGCCCTCTGCTGTTCCAGAATTTCTCCCACCATGTCAGCCCGGGCTTCGGAGGCAACTTCTCCCCTCAGATTGGCCCAATCTCCCAGCACCACCCCCCCCACCCCCACTTCCAGCACCCCACAGCCAGCACCAGCAGCATCGGCGTTCCCCGGCCAGTCCTCACCAGCCCCCGTTCCCGCACCGCAACGCCCCCTTCGGCCAGCTGCCGCATCTCTCCAACAGCCTGAGCAAGCCTCCCTCCCCGTGGGGCAGCTACCAGAGCCCCTCGCCCTCTCCCTCCTCCACCTCCTGGAGCCCGGGTGGGGGTTACGGCGGGTGGGGGGGGTCCCAGGGTCGCGAGTATCGCAGAGGCCTGAATGGAGGCATGACGCCTCTCAACTCCATCTCCCCACTGAAGAAGACCTTCCCCAACAACCACATGCCCCAGCAGAAGTACTCCCGCACCAGTCCCGGATTCAACCCTAAGTCCTGGATGGATGACAGCAGGAGCGAGAATATATTCCCTTTCCAGGTATGTGTAATATTGACATGATGCCTCAAAAATAGGTAATGATAATAACTGATATATTGGCGTGTCTGATAAAGGCCCCTTCACACCAAGGATGAGAACTGTAATGTTTTAAAGTGGGAATTCATAGCCCGCAAGATGGGCTTTTAATAAAATGTGCTTATGCCGTAGAGAGCATAAAAAAAAGGTGCCACATGACTAGAGAAAATGGAAGCGCTGTGGCGTTCCCTTTTGCCAAAAAGTTATTTTTATTTAAAGTAACACAAAAATGGACTGAAAATAGCCCTTTATTAAAATATTAAATGTAAATACAGTAGTCAACATTTGAAGTGGATCAAAAAAGGTCATCAAACAAGAACGGGTATTGTTCAAAATTCATGTATAACTTTGATGAAAGATGATCCACTTCAAATGTTGACTACTGTATAACAATATATTATTCTTCATTCAGTTCTATGCAATAGAATCGGATTTATTTTTTAACTAGTTATCAATGGGCGATCATTTTTCGGCGGCCGAAATATCGGTGCTTCCCTACCAAAAAGGTAGGGAAAGTACAACATGATGAACTGAACTCAATCTGTCTATCTGTGAGATGGATACTAGAAAGTGCAAATACAACCTGTAGTTTTCATGAAAGCCCTAGAGCTGATAAAAGACCACCTTTTCTGACTAACTTAAGATATTCTTGGTTTAGGTAACAAAGAAAGAGTACACATTGTTCATTTACATGCACTACTGACATTGCAACAATACAAAGCTGGTTGTACATCGCCGAAGCTGCGGTCACATGAGCAAAATTTTAGAAAAATTTGTCAATAGCATCACTTTCAAACCGAGCAGCTGTTTGTTGTTCAAAGTGGCGAATTTGAACATGAGCAAAATCTTTTGCACTCACGCACAACTTCCCGTTCACGTGGATTCTGGCTGTATTTTGCCTGTGAAATTTTGTCTAGCAACATTAAATGTGACCGCACCTTTACGAAAACAGGGAAATCCACACCACAACTATACCGATAACGACAAAGAGGAACGATCTCGCTTTCAGAAGGATTTTGTTTTTAGCTGATGAACAATAAAAACATTGATGGCCAATCAGAATGTAAGACTTTAAAGAGCTTGAACATTTAAAGTGGCAGACCGCACACATTTAAATTAAACAGTGTTATCATCCATTGGTGTGGACATTAACATAGTTATCGTTCTTGGTGTGAACAGGCCTAAAATGTGCCAAAATGCTTAATTGCAGCTATATAATGCTTGTATATAAAATGTTTATCAAGCATTCCTCTCTATATGAAAGGTGTTGTATGTCTCAACACTTCCATTTTTAGTCTTTGCAATGTCAGCTTTCTCACATTGCCAACATTCTCGGTTGCTCTTGTTGTCAGAAATCGGCAGTTTACATTGTCAATGAATGATGCCTGGTGGCTTTAAAGCTGCAGTTGCTGTCACTGTGAACCCCATACACTCATGGATCGTTTTGTGCATTTGCACAGCTCTAATTTGCCTGTTTCTGCTCTCTCATGGCACATTGTGACAAATTCTGCTTGAGTTTGGCCCAAAGCAATATGTGCCAGAGACTTGGATGACTAACTTTGCTCTCCCTGTTTTCCAAAAAGCTCTGTGAGATTAGTATCTGACAACAACAGCTCAAAAATGAAGTGTTGCCTACTGTCTGGGATGGTCAGATGCTAATCTTACAAAACGAATAATAGTAATGTAGACGTTGTCTTTTTGACCCATTTGGTTACATTTGCATAAGCCATTACATTAATCATAGCACTACAGATTTTAAAATGTCGGCCGACCTGTTTTATTCCTGGTAGTATATTTTTGGCCTTGTGTCATACGTAACTGGAACTAGAAAGATTGATGCTACCTTAACAGATCTTAAGATGGGTTAAAGTGGTATACAATACATAAGTATAAAGTTCAATTAATTTATGCTGCAGCAACTGTAGTACAACATGGTCGTAAGTGTCTATAAGCTGTACTAGAACCACTCGTGTGTGTGCACGTGGTGAAGGGTGGAGTGATGATTGTGAAAAGATCCTAGATTTTTATAATTTTTTTGTTTCAAACAGAGATCACGATTCTCCCACAGTTCTCAACAGACAACTAAACAAAATAACTGCTAGAGGTTCTGACAAAATGTTAATTTGCTGCAGTCTGTTTAAAATGTTTAATTAATCAGAATTAATTATTTTATTTGAGTCAATGAATGAATCACTCGTAAATACTTCTTGTTTCAGTACTGGATGAATCAGCAATTTTGAACAAATCTCTTGAACGATTCAATGACAAATACATTTAAGAGTCACTTCTCGGCCCCTACTGGCGTAACGATGTAGTTGATACAATCGTTATTTGAAGCACTAAGTTATGGTGCTATGGAAAATGATATTTTCCACTTGTGAACTGGTATTTTTCATTGTGTTGCGTTCAAGTGCTTTTGTTGTCGTAATGTGGTAAAAAGATGGAGATCCAGTTATTTAGCTAAAACTATTTTAGATTGCTTAAGTCATCTGCTACAGCAAGAAGATGATTTATCAAAACTCAAACGGTAAATAATATGCTGTATATTTTCTAGATCATGAATAGGACATATTTTTAACATTCAAGACTCTCCGCCATTTTGAAAAGGTCAAAGGTTATCTCATCTCGGCAACTCGTGCATCAAAATATTCTACGAGCTGCCCAGTGGAAAATACCTCATGAGGGGACGTTCATGTGCATTTTCCATGTTGGCTTTTGGTATTTACCATAATTACCATAGTGAATGCACCATTACTCTCAAAAGGTGATTTTGGTCTATTTTGTTCGCTTCCATTGACGTGTTTATATCTGAACTATAAACTTTTATTCTAGAACTTCTGTGTTGAATATTTGTAACATAGAAATGATGATACTGTGTGGTTGAAAAGACTTGTTTGTAAAGCTGTTTATACATGACAACTGTTCTCTCTGGGTCAACGGCAGTGCAAATTCAGATCTGAATATTTTGGTGTGTTTTTTGTCAAAGCTTTAATATCCGGAGCCGAATCGTTGTCATTTAGGAATGAGATTGTGTTTGAATCGAGATCGCAATCTTTTTGCGATTAATCATGCAGCTCTAATACTTTGGCATAGAGCTGGGTTTATGGCCATAAAAATCACAATACTATTTTTAATATCAGTCGATATTGATAATTATCATGATTAGTACTTCGGTACTAAAAAAATGTAACTGTTACGGTACCAGCTTTTCTTAAGTACCGGTGGTACCGAAGTACCGGGTTAATCCGGTTCTTGATGCGCTGTCTGAAAGGGACATAAAATCTTCTTCATAAAAACACTTTTAGACATGGCGCCCGGCGACGCGGCTATGTATTCCATTAGCCTACATATGGAAATATTTTGGATCAGGCTAATGTCACGTTGCCATAAGAGGCCGTTCACATGCAAATTCGCAATTTCGACTGTAGGCGTGCGGCAAGCGCGCTCATAATAAAAGCGGCGCGGCGTGGCACGCTCGTTTTTCCAAGCGCGCCACTGTTCACGGTTGTATAGCAAAAAGAATTTGCACGCGCAAAAAATTCGATATGTGAACAGTTTCTAAAGTGATAGGTGCGGTTGTATCGGGTAGTTTTACGAGTACATGAGCACAGTATCGGACCGACACCCGAGTACTGGTATCAGTATCGGTGCATCCCTATTTGTGTCATTAATATCAGTCCGTCAGAAAAGCAGTTCTAGACTTATTCTTGCCTGGATAACTCTTAGCAGGTTTAAAAATGTATTGGTACACTTTTAAATTAACCCCAAGGAGAATAATTGCTACAGTATATTATACATTATAAACTATTGTTTATTGTTAGGTCTTTTTATCTAATCTTATTGTAAAGTGTTTTTAATACAGATGTACAGTTTCCATCTTTGTAACTGTGATATACACTTTCATATATTTAAGTTTAATCTAAATTAAGCTTTGGTACCGAAATTGGTACAGAGAACCGTGGATTGTAGAAACTAGACCATTAATTGTGGTTTTAAACTGCTCTTTATTTCCAGAAATTGACAAACACTTCACGTTTTTGAATTCTAAGTCATTTTTCTTAACAAGTCATGAAACATGTTTGTGTTGCCTAATTTTGACGTGTCTTCAGCGATATGAATATCCACATATGTGCCTCAGTACCATGGTGCTGCTAGTGTTACTACAGTAAATCCATGGTAAATGACGGTGATTTGTAGACGGAAAAGTCTTCTGACTGTATTGTTGCACACAGTGTTTCTCCTGTTTGTCAGCGCCGTTTCATGTGGCTTTACCCTAGTTTTAATTCCTAGTTCTTCTTCGCTGAATTCAAGCACTTCTCATTGGATCTCACAGCACTGTTTAGTGGTCATGTGACCGGGACGATCAGCGATTAAACGCATCTGCACTAGTAAACTCGCGCTGTGCTGATGTTTCTTTGAGCCGAGCTGATGAATGGTCCGTGTGGCGCAGTTCAGATGAAGAGCGCTGTTGGGGCATAGACATTGTATCGAATGTTTATTGAACTCTTGTTATCGTAGTTGATCTGTGATCATACGGACCAGGCCCTACTGTTCGAAACACACGTGATTGGCGGATTAATTGCAAACTTTAACCATCATCGAGTGAAAGTTTATCATGTTTTAGGTCCTGTCAGTTTAAACATTCAAGCAATTTTAATCCATTCAAGCTCAAGAAGACACGAAAGAGAACTTGATTCTGAAAAAGAAAAAGGATGTGTATCAGTATATTGGATCCGCGCATTTATTTTCTTAAAGTGACGACAGCCTAGTATTGTAATATTCGTTCTGCTGTCTGACATTAATGTTAATAAAACAACAAAACAGAGAAAATCACTTTTGTAGTGTTAACAAAGATTAATTACATTTAATTTATACAGTGAAAACTATGCAGTGTTAACTTACATTTGATTATTTTAATTCTGTACCTGAATGCCTGAAAAACATTAAGCACAGTTTATTTAATTTGTATCTTTGTTCTATTGTATTTTTCTATGCTTGTAATTTGTTTATTATTTTTAATGCAGATTCACTCCCCTACAAAATCACACCAATCAATCTAGAAAGATTCATTCTTTCCAAATATCTTTTCAAGTCATCTGATGAATTTGTTTTCATATCGCAATATATAGCAGAAAAACTAAATTATCGATATTGTACAGCCCTACATATAGGAATATTATACATATAGTCATTGCTAAAGGGTGTTGTTAGCCATTGCCTTTATTAAAAGGTAAATTCTCAGTTTTCTAAAAAAAAAAAAAAAAGGAAAATATATACTCTTTTTTCCTTTTCTTTTTTTCTTTAAGCATAATTATATCAAGCAAATTAATTGAGTGTCATCTTTCCCCTAAAAGATATAGTCCCTGCGGATTGAGTCCCGATCCTGTTCCCCTCTCTTCTGTCTTGTCACTTTCTGTCTCTATTGAACAAAAAAAAAAAAATAACAAATTTGCTATGCAAAAAATATAAGCAAAACTGTAAATTGGTTTAAAATGGCAAGTTCCCTTACTAGGCTATACACGGTGACAATGGATCTAATAGGACATTAAGTAATTTTAGAGTAGAATAATGTAAAATGTACAGACTTTGTAAATTACAAGATGACTTCATTGTTACTTCCAGTGAAAAAATGTAAACTGATTTTCCCAAACATTTCTTAAGTGAGACTTTCCATTTGATGGCATTTTGTTAAAACAATTATGCTTCTTGTTAGTTTTTGTTGATCATTTATGTACATTTGACATCTTATGTTGTTTAATTAATGTGCATTGCATTATTTTAGTGTCACGATGGAGGTTTGTATTTGTGTGCGTGACACTGTGTGGACCTTCTGTATATTAATGTGTACCTCATTCTCTAGTTCATCATGTGTCTGTTTTACCGCCTGTGTTATTGCAGAGTGGTTATTAACTTATTATACAGGCCTAAAACAGAATATGTGTGTAATGATGTTACTATATCAGTGAATGAAAACTTTTATTTTACCGTGAATCTGAGTTAAAACCTAAAATGTTCTAGCTCAGAATGTGGTGAAAATGATTGAAGATATCTGAATTTTGTTCAATTTGAGCATGTCGGTTTAATTGTCATGTGACCTCGGCTAGTCCTTGTGTCTTGTTGCATTCAGGTCCTCCTGGGAAGTTCTTATTTATGACAGGAGAAGTCGTAATTACGTCATTGTGCGTTCAAATCCTTGAGCTAGCTATACCTTTTCTGCAATAAATAGCCCTACAGCAAGATTTTTAACTCTACTTTCTAACAAAATGAAACATCAAGTGCGTTTTTATTTAATTTATGAATACATTTACTTTGTGGTGGTTTTCATGTGCATTCAACTCTTAAATTCGATCTTTCTCTACATGACTTGAGCGCATCATTGCCTCTTGAGTTTCATTTCATACATGTAATGACATTGTGTCATTATATTTAAATATAGTGTTATAGTAACCAGTAGCTATGTTTCCATCAACCTATTTTTATATTCATTTTGGGATATTGCATAAATAACTCTGGATGGAAACGGCAAGATGTGCATGAAAAAAAAATGCGCATTACAAAAAACACTCTAAAGACGTCTGGGTTGTTTCTTTCAACCATGTTTGGGTCACACATGGACTAAACCAACCGTTGATTTATTTCTTTTTTTAATTTTTAAGCCTGGGATACACCATACCGACGCCAAAGAACTAGCGCTGATGTTGTGGCCTCGCGTCGTCTGCGTCGGGGGAAAGCTGCACTTGAACACATGAGATATCTACAGGCGACTGTCAGCTAGAATGCTCAATCTGCAACTGCGTGTAAATGAGACGACTGTCTTTTTCTGCAGATATATTCGTCTATATTCGTCATTCATAAAGGGAAACTGACGCTGCAGATACATAAACAAAGCAGTGTGTGCTTACCGTTTTGAATATCAATCCTGCTAAACACTTTCTTTATCCCACTACTCCGCTCATTTTAATATTGAAATATTCGCCAAGGAACACTTAGGTAAGATGACGTAACATTAGACCAGTCTTATCTGTACCGTTTTGACTTTTTTGCTCGCTGTTTTGCTATTAGGGTGTACTCACACTAGCCAGTTTGAACCGTGCCCGAGTGCGTTTGACCACCAAAGCGCGGTTCGTTTGACTAGTGTGAGTGCTCCGAACAGTGCCCGGGCGCGAATTTTTTTTTTGCAGGGTGGTAGGGGAAGACTCATTAATATTCATTGGGGAACTCATCCCTGATTGGTCTGATGACCTACACCTAACCCCGCCCTAAACCTACCCGTCACTGGGGGTTTGATGACCTACTACTAACCCCGCCCTAAACCTACCCGTCACTGGGGTTAAGACCAATCAGGGAATGAATATTAATGAGTCTTCCCTTACCACCCTGCAAAAAAAAAATTCGCTGCCCGGGCGCGGCTCGATTAGGCGGCCCTGGCCCGCTTGGAAGAGGTGGGCCAGAGCACGGTTTAGTTGGACTCGGGCGCGGTTCGCCTGCAGTGTGAGCGCTAACCGTGCTGGAGCACGGAACAGCATTGTGTTCAGAGAGCAGCCCGTTCTCATCCCAAGGCGTCATACAGGTGACGCGCGTCTAAATCCGACGCACATGGCATCCTTTAGCGTCAATATGAGACGCAGATCCCAAGGCGTCATAACCTAACGCTACCCCAGACCTAAACCTACCCATAACAGTGCGTGTTATATTGACGCTAAAGGGTGCCATGTGCGTAAGATTTTGACGAAATGTCATATGACGTCACATATATGACGCCAAAGGATGAGAATGCGTTGGTTCAGAGAGCCTCCGCTCTTCTTGTTTATCCCGACACCGTCGCACCATAATGACGTAAGCGTGCTCCGGCACGAATGCTGAAACCCTATGTGAGTGCAGGCCAGAGCAGGAGGGGGGACAATCGTACTCGGGCCCGGTTCATGGCAACCGTGCCTAGTGTGAGTACACCCTTATTCTCGTGCACCACCGACTCGTTCACTAAGCTGAACAGCCAATCAGACTAGAGTCAACGGTGCGGAACCGGGAAATCTTCGTCGACCGACACTCAAAAACGGTCCGACGTTCCCCAACGGCTTGGTGTGTCTCGGGCTTTAAACCCAACGGTTGGCAAATTAATTTTTTTTAATCCAACGGTTGGTTTATTTGTGTTTTTTTTAATTTATTTTTTTTATTTTTAAACCCAACGGTTGGTTTAATTTGTACAGATTTTAAACCCAAAGGTTGGTTTAATGTTTTTGTAATTTTTCATAAATTCAATGGTTGGTTTTTATTTATTTATTTATTTTGAAACCCAATGGTTGGTTTAATTTTTCAAAATTTTAAACCCAACAGTTAGTTTAACCGTTGGGTTTAAAATTGAGAAAAATTAAATCAACCGTTGGGTTTAAAATTTAGAAAAATTAAACCAATCGTTGGGTTTAAAATTTAGAAAAATTAAACCAATTGTTGGGTTTAAAATTTAGAAAAATTAATTTAATTTTTCTAAATTTTAAACCCAGTGGTCGGTTTACATTTTTACATTTTTAAACCCAACGGTTGGTTTTGTCCATATGTGACCCAAACATATGTGGTTGAAACAACCCAGCATTTTTTATAATGCATACATTCAGTTAAGTCTGATAAAAAAAATAAAAAAAATCCAATAAGAACACCTGCTCATAAACTATGATGGAAAAACATGCCAGAACTGTCTTACATGACGGCTTTCCCAAACACCAGGCATTCGAATGCAAGATAACACGATCGTGTTTCGTGTTTATACGAAAATTATTATATACAATGGCTTCTCGTACTGCTGCAACATAAATTTTTCTTATTGATATGCACCAAAGTATCAGGAAGTGACGATTTTGTTCTCTTCGGCTCACTGGATGGTTCTGTATCCGCAAATGTTTCATGCGATATTCCCATTTTGTGCATGAGTAAAATTCGCAAATTTGTATGGAAACATAGAGAGCTACTGACAACTCTATGGGCCGTCAGTCATTTGTGTCAGTGTATCTTAATTTTCGCTTGATTCCTGGGAACAGGTGCCGTCCAGATCCTCTTATCGAGGTGTTTGTGCGCAGAGCTCATCCTCTGCTATAGAGACTTGGGTCGGGCTGCAGTTTGGTGATCTAGATGTGTTCTGTTCTTTGTAAAACCAACAAACTAAAGGTATTGGATGGCACTTGGAACCTGTGGCTTCCACCGCTGAGAACAGGCAGCTCTTATTCCTGCTATTTGCTCCAGCTGGTTGAATACGTGATGTGATTCCCAGCACTGCATAATGTCGCTGGAAGTTTCCACAGGCACTGTGTACTCTCAGCCAAGAATATCTGATGTTTGGTGTGAAAGCAAAGGCTGTCTCCGGAGGGGGGTCAGGACACACAGACACACACACACACACACACACACACACACACACACACACACACACGAACAGGCGCTGCCGAGATGTGTAATTAAGCAGTTGCTCGGAGAGAAAATGAGAAATGGGACATGCAATGCGTGATGGTGAAGATGGATATTGTGACAAGGTTAGATGATGGAAGACACTGTAAAGAAAACAGAAAAACAAATATGGCTGTTGGAAAGTGTCTCTTTTTTATTCATTTGGGCTGTTATATGCCGACGGCTCAATTAATGATCAAGCTGACATGGAGACATTTTAAAGCTGTTTGTTTTATTTGCAAGGCCAGCTTTTGATTGGCTATTGTCATGGGGCGCCGGTGCCCACGGCAAATACTCGTCTGTCACTCGGCTTTATCATAAAGAAAAGAGGGTTAGTCAAGGATTTGACAGTGCTGTTACCTAATATGACACACTTTACATTTTTACACTGCATGCAAATCATTCTCTCACTTTTTTATCGCATTAATGCCTTTCTAGCTTAATTCTGTAACATTAGATGCATATTTTTGTTACAGCAATACTATGGTGTGTTTTTTAGGGCACTATGCAATGGGTCAGCCTGGTCTTTTGCTTTGCATGTTCTGGCCATCATCTTAACTCTCTATAATCTTCTTTAATGTCTCCTATGATTGTGTGGGCTTCAGGCCGCCTCAGCATGGACATTCACTTCATGAAACCGACTCTATTCTTGGTGGTCTTTGTGGTGTGATACAGAGTGTTTTTTGGTGTCAGAACCTTAAATGGGGAGCTGGGTGGTTAGCTCACCCAAAAATGAAAACAGAATCTGTTCAACCAGAACTGGTTTTTGCATTCCTCTGCATTGCTTTTCCATTGTTTTTCTATGTAAACCTGCACAAGATGGACGCCATATGATTGGAGTGCTATATTCCCTGGTCAATGTATGTGCTTTCGTTGTATGATCAATAGCAGTGGGACGTTTTTTGTGCATTGAACTGAAAAAAATTAGTGCATTTTAAATTTTAAATAAATTGTAAGAGGTTAAACTTAAACTTAAAACTTGAGATTAATTTGATCAGTCAAGTAATATGTAACATGGCATAGATTATTATTATTATATATGACTTACTCTAGCTTACATTTGAGAGCAGTAGCACCAGTGCCACCAAGTTCTACATATGGTGACACCAGCACCTGTTTTGGTAGCACTAAAAATAATTCATAACTATTAATTATATAACATAGGCCTATTTAGTATTACATGTTTGTTTGTTGGAAATGCACATTTTACAGTTGCATTATCTTGAGATGATATGATAGATGATCAATAAGCTTGAGATGCAGATGTAAATGTATTTATTATTAACAAAAACCTTAACATCTGTAAAAAATATAATAGCCTCATGTTTATAGGGTAAAATATAGGCTACTCTTATTGAAATTGGTCTTCCATCGTATCATGCATTTGTAGATCATAACCACACATAGCATCTCATTACCATGATAGCTTAAACACATTTAATATATTTATATATCTTAAAAGCTGTAATTACATTGCATTACTTAAATACATGTTATAATTATGATATTATGGTTATCCCACATTTCTGCCACAAAACCATGGTTACAGTTAGTGTTACTACAGTAAATGTATGGTAAATGTTGGTGATCTATGGGTTGAAAAGCCTTCTAACTGGATTGTCATGGCACAAACAATGTTTCTCCTGTTTTCAGCATCAGTGTTGTAAAAGTCAGCAGTGTTTCATCATCTGGGTTTAATGGAGGAGAGACATTAGTGAGATCTCGAATGCTTCTCACTGGATCTCACAGCGCTGTTTAGTGGCTGCGTCACTCGCGCGATCGAGACCGGTCAGCAAGTGAACACATTCGCTCCAGCTCATCTAGTCTTTTGAGCCGAGCTGATAAATGCTCTGTGTGTTACGGTTTAATGCGTGTAGCGCTGTTTCGTTTCCGTTTTTGGCGAAAAAAATTCACAAATGAGAAACGGGACAGACCATTTAGTCGCAGTCTAGAGCGTTTTAGGTATTTAATATCTAAAATCAATATTTTTATTCATAAATAAAATATGTCCTCAATGGTGTACAAATACCTCTGCCAATTATCGGACTTATCCTCGTAAATGAAGAAATTATTATCTTTATTTACATGGGACTGGTAGGTCCACGGAGGCTTCCATGTTGTTCCGCCATCTTGAAAAACTATAATGGCAGAGAGGGACAAAAAGTACTAGGCCAACCCGTTTCCACAATGTGTTTTCGTTCAGAGCCAGCGTCACGTGACTGAAAGCAGCAGAAACGGAGTAGAGCAGTGAGAGGCGCTGGTCACTGTCCCGGCAAGTTTAAAATGCTGCATTGGACTGTTATTTTTAATGGCGGACCATACATATGTCGAGCCTCAGGAGAAGAAATCCTCATCGCCAAAAAAGTCCAAAATAGAACGTAAAAGGAAACGTGACTGGAGATTACAAAAGCTTAGCTTTTTGGTACATAACGGCTACCGTAGATCCAACACGCATTCGAAAAAGCTAGGCGCTGGAGAGCACAATGCGTTTGAATGCAAAAAACAATTTCACCGCTAGATGGGAGAAATTCCTACAAAATGTCCCTTTAAAGTAACACTGGGTAACTTTTAACTTTTGCTCTCGGGGTCCCCCTACAGTTGGGAAACAGTATTGTCCTCTACTACTGTCGTAAACTGTCATCCTACATGCACGTGCATTTGTTGACAACCATGATAGCCCTGAACACTGTAGGAGGAGGTCACATGCAGCTGTTCTGCTTGTGTCGCGTGTGAAATGTCTTCATCCCAGGTACAGTGGCATATATTTCAGCATGTCATATGAATATAATTTCATGTTTTTTTTTATTTTTTTCTAACGACAAATGATCGCGATGCTCACGTTTACAAGCCAGCGTCATTATAGTAGCCTAGTCAATGGTTACATTTTTATTGAATCTATATGATACTTCAATGCAATGTTTGAGTGGTAGATAATAACCATATATCGTCAATATTATAATATCAAGCTATATTATTATATCAATAATGCGCGCGCGGTGCATATTAATGCGTAGGCTACTCTAGCACACACGCAAGGTCTCTCGCGCTCTCCTTCTCTCTGTCGTGCGCATATAACGAAACATGTAATATATAAAAATATATATATATTAACGATGAAATACGGGACAAAACATGATTTTTTCATAATAAGTCGGGACACTAAAATTAGAGTTGAAATACGGGACTGTCCCGGGAAAAACGGGACGTCAGGTCACCCTAGCTAGTATGCAAGCAATATACTTACTAGTACAAAAGCATGACAGCCAAGTCCGCATCGGTCAGGCACCCCTCCTCCTCCTTCAGCTCACGCCAGCGAGAAAACGCTGGCCCAATGTTGATCCTTGTTCTGCCTTTAACGCGATCACTTTCTCTTTTTCTCTTTTTGCTCTGCTCCGATAAAACCTTTGCTTTCTTGTCTTTCTGTGCTGCTTCGGCCATGACTATAACATTTGGCTCGCATGTCCGATGTTAAGGAAGTGGGGGCGGTGGTGGAAGTGACGTATATGCCGTAAAGCGGTCGAATTTTGTAGTTCTCTTTGTTCGCCGGTTACGACCCGAAACCCGAAGTTTAAAAACGCTACAGACCCCGTCAGGCTATGGCAGACGTGTCATTCAACCTATTGTAAGTCGATGTACCATCACAAGAGACTTGGAAATATATTATGAAGGTTGAAAAGTTACCCGGTGCTGCTTTAAAGGTCAACTAACAATTACATTTGTCATCATTTACTCAGGTCATGTTGTTCCAAAACCAATTATGTTTTGTTTAAAAACTCAAACCGGAGAGGTTTCTGTCCCTTCAATGATATTCCAGGTAATCAAAACTGGGCTTTCCTTGCTTTATATGATGAACAGATTTAATTTAGGCTTTTATTCTTGTGTGTGTGTGTGTGTGTGTGTGTGTGTGTGTAATAGAGCGCAAAACATATGGTGATCACGGAAGCTTGTGTGTCGTGTGTGAAACTCATCGATTCTTGTGCATCACACAGGCATATTTGGCCTTCCATGTTTACCATATGTGATTTGCTCTATGTATGTGTGTCGATCATCGTTTAGATGTTAATAAAAGCTTAAATTTAATCTGCTAATCTTATTAAGTGATCGAATGTCTTCACAAGACTTGGATGAAGCTGCTTGATTCATATGTATTTGTTATACGACACGTTTTATGACCTTTTTGGATCTTCTTCGTTTTGGTTACCTGGACTTTAGGTGGAGGGAAATAAACCTCAGGTTTCATTAGAACATCTTAAATTATGTCTTGTGGGTTTGGAACGACATGAGGGTGAGTAAATGACCGAATTTTCATTCTTGGCTGTTTCATATTTACCTTCAACTCTGAGTTCTGAAGTTGTATTTATTTATTTTTGGAATGCTGCTGTAGTAATTTACTGTAATGATACTGTAGTAATATAATTTTTTTCAGTTGTCAGTTGAAATCCAAAATACAACTGTATTTTGTCTAAAGTTCTCCAAAAGGTCTACGATTGGGATATGACCATGGTTATTTGACCATCTATCTGACCGAGAGCTCTTTCTACGCTTTAATTACTTTATCAGCGGAGTCAGTTGCGCTCCCCTGTGGAAAGTTTCCATACCCCCTGCCTTCCCAACCGTGCGGAAAGGCCGGATTAATAGGCTTTAGAGTGATTTGATGTGGAAGGCTTTGAAATACCTTTTGCTGCAACATAAAAAACAATGTCAAGCCTTCGCCGCTCATTCTCCCCGTCTCCCCTTTTCATTAGTTTAGCCGTGACATTTCAGATTAATGTCGTTCCTAAAATCACCCGTAACATGCCACACTTAATCACTCGCATCAGGGTGTTCCATCAAGGTCCCTTTCTGAAAAGCTCACCGCAGACTTTTTCCATATCGCTTGAACTATGATGACCTGAAAACATGCCCCTGGTGGGTAAAGGCCTTTGAGTCAGCAAGCCCTGTGCACAGTCTAATTATAGCTAAACCCCGAATAGCTCTCGCGTTAAGGAGTGGGACCTGCTTATTAACACCTTTTTAATAAGACATGGCGTATAGAAGAATGCCAGTTTTTCAATGGGGTTGGTCTATGGGGTCGGTTGTTCATCAAAGGGCTCTCAGGAGAATGTACTGTGCAGTTATTCTGAATGCGGCCTTTGGCCTGCTCTCGTGTTCAGCATCGGCATAAGTGCCCTGCGTGAGCACACGGCTCTCTAAGCTGAGGGGGATGAGTGGTGCTCTGAAGGTCCCGCGGTTGCCAGATCTGACGGAGCACGAGCAGATTGTGCCGTTAATCACGGCTCCAGCCCGTTCAGATGGAAGCTGCGGTATGTTGGAGGTCAGGTACAACACGTTAGCTATTTATATAAATAGCCAGCTGAACCCGGCCGCGTCGTGTGTGTAGCTGTGAGCACGGTTCTTGTGTTTAAAACATTGATAAAGGTGGCGTAATTGGTGTTAAAGCCAAAAACAGCATTATCATGACTTTAACGGTAAAAAACTGTTAACTGGTTCAAGTTTCAGCACTATATACGGTGAATTTTTGGACATGAAAAAGAACAAAAAATTTTAACGTAAATTGACATTCCCACAATTCCCAGCTTGACACTTCACATTTGTATTTTTTTTCTTGAAATAACTTTTTCTTCATAGTTTTTTTTCTTTTTTAATCTGTTACATACATTACTGTTTTATGTTACATTTAGTGTTCTTCAATGAATGTTTATTGCACTTAAAATTTCATGCATGTTATCATGATGGTGTTTGTGTGAA
Organism: Chrosomus eos; assembly: GCA_036326025.1. Classification (NCBI taxonomy): domain Eukaryota; kingdom Metazoa; phylum Chordata; class Actinopteri; order Cypriniformes; family Leuciscidae; genus Chrosomus; species Chrosomus eos. The sequence goes on along the minus strand of CM070834.1, from coordinate 34,850,706 downwards.
TGACACTGTGCAGTTTCTATATATTATCAGTAACTTTCTCGGCTTGTGGAAAAGCTGCTTGTATGAGCTTTTATTCATCATGTGACTCTAATCACCACTGTGGTTGTCACAGTGTATTACAATGGTACAAAACCGATATTAGTACTTCAATATGACGGTAAATTAACATTATATCAGATTTTGATTTTTTTTTTTACTGTAAATTTAAGTCTGTAAAACCTAAAATGTTGCTGCTGTATTTTTTACGGTACATTTATGGCAACCACCACTGTCGTTTTTACCGTAAATTTACGGTAATAATTTTTTTTTTTTTTACAGTGTAGTTTGTTTATTTCTTTATTTGATCCGGGACAATGCACAAAAAAACATTAGTCTAAAAAATAAGCGATGTCATGTGCAAGGTTATAGAAAAACATGCTAATTTCCACCCGCTGTCCCTGGACAGGTTGATGTTATACTTACAAAAATTCATAAAATATACAGAATAATACACGGAAGCATTACTTCACTCACTCAATCATAAAAAACACTCTCCACTTAAGGAAACTATCACTCACTCATTCACAGTTTACATTGTTCATATCACAGTATTAATTAAGATTAGTCAGGGCTCGAAATTAACTTTTTTACTTGGTAGCACTGGTGCTCACAACTTCAAAAAGTTAGGAGCACCAGCAAAAATTTAGGAGCACCACAACTACAAATTATATATTAACAGATTTCATTTCACTGGGGCTTTACACATCCTGTGGCCGAGATTTGAAATTTGGTCTTCTGGCTCTATCATCTCACCCCGATGATATTGGCACATGATTTGTCATTTGCATACGTCATGTTAATCGCAACTCCGTTCTTTTCCCATGAGCTGCAACATAGGTTTAAATTGAGTGAAGGCAAGCTCTTCTTTGGCGATGGTGTATGCGGTTGTATATTTGACGTGGAACGACCAGCAGCCTCCTGCCGATTAAAAGCCTTAATAATCGAACCTGATGAACCTGATATTATGACTTTGATTGGCACTCTATTGCTATTAATATGCTGTATTAATATTTGTTAATCTTAGTTAATAAAAATACAGCTGTTCATTGTTCGTTCATGTTACTTCACAGTGCATATGTTAACAAATAAAAAAAACAAATAAAAAACAATTATTTCAATAATGTAGCCTAAATGTTGAAATTAACAATGGTTAACAGATTAACAAAGTGCAGTTTATTAATAGTACATGTAATGTAGTTAACTAGAATTTAATAAATGGAACATTAAATTGTAAAGTGTTAAACGATTTGTTATACACAGATTCAGACGTCTCGTGAGTTCAGTGTTGGACAGATCAGTTGTTTTAACCATTCATTAAAGTGAATCGGTTCAAATGAGTCATTAGTTTGCGAATCGGACGTGTCATTAGTGGAGTGTGTAGCCTACGGCACAGGCTGTGTGATTATCCCGGCAGTTTATTTTTTAGCCCAATTCACACTACGCAGTAATTCAGGAGAAAAAAAATCTCTGAATACTCCACGTGACACTTTGGTCTTCCGCCCTTTTTCTATCGTGCCAAATGGTTTTGATTAATGCGCGAGGGAGAGAAGACAGCGCTCGTGTTGTTTGAAGACGTGAGAGAGCGCGCGCGCGGCCGGGGAGATGCGCCCTGTCAAGCGTAGCAGTTATTCTATTCTACATCACTCATCGATCAAATAAGGCTTTGGCGGCTGCCAAAAAAAATTAATGCAGGAAAAACCCTGGATTGGTTATATAACGTTGGATAGAATGATGGTCAGGCCATCGCGTATCAGCGCACAAGGTACACACTGTGAAGTAATTTGCAAACGTTTTTTTTTAGAGGAATGAAAACAGGTCGCATCACAACCATTATTTGCACTCGCACAAATGCTCCCAAATATATTTTTAGGTTGCACAGATTAAATTTCAGGAGCATATGCGACCAAAATGGTCGCAATTTCGAGCCTTGTTAGTTCTAAATGGGCTATGGGTTGTTTTAGCTCTGAATCACACTATGCAAGAATGGGAATACAAAGCATGATCATCATCACATGATGAGCATCACTTGCGCTTCAGCCTAGTTCGTGCTCACGGAACAGGACACCGAGTTACTAAGAAGAAAGACCCAAGGTCTAGCTAAGACCGGAGCACAGAACGTTTTAAATGATCTTTATTACAAAATGACTAACGTTTCGACGCCCATGCGTCTTCTTCAGAGTCAAAACTCCTTGGTCCTAGCTAGACCTTGGGTCTTTCTTCTTAGATTTCGGTCCCCATTATACACTTTTGGCAAATATTGTCAAGACGTCTAGACTGCAGATCTGGGCTAAAGTGAAGTCATGTAGTGTGTAGGAGCTTTAAGGGACCGTTCACACAGAAAAGGTTTTTGCATTCCACTATTTTTTATTGTTTTTCTATATTTACGTTGAAGGATGTGTTTGACCTATGTGTCAGAGTCTCGTGTGTGACACAGTGATCTAAAAATGCAGCGCTCCCATTAAAGTAGTTCAAATTTTACAAAAAAAAAAAAAACATGTCTAGACCTTGTGTTTCCCCATTCCCCTGCCCTGCCCTGGTGACCTTCTCAGTCAAGTGGATAGTTCAGAAAAACTGAAGATTCTGTCATTTACCCTCATGTCATTTGAAACCGGTTTGAAAAAGTCTGTTTTTGACCCTATTGACTTTCATTTCGAGGACAAAATTGTCTTTAACAGCAGAAAGTAAGTCATGCAGATTTAACCATGTGAGTGTGAGTCACTGATGACAGAATCTACAGTTTTGAGTGATTTATTCCATTATTGGCGCTAGGGATGCTAATCAAACAATTAATTGTCGATAATAATTTAATCCTTAAAGGGTTAGTTCACCCAAAAATGAAAATTAAGTCATTAATTACTCACCCTCATGCTGTACCAACCCCGTAAGACCTTCGTTCATCTTCAGAACACAAATGAAGATATTTTTGATTAAATCTGAGAGGTACATCACTGCTACATAGGCTGCCTAAGGGAATGAAACTTGACGGCCCAGAAAGTCATTAAAGAAAATGTTTAAATATTGAATGTGCCTACAGTGGCTCCACTATAAGTTTATCAAGCGACAAGAATACTTTTTGTGCGAAAAACAAAACAAAAATAACGACTTTATTCGACCATCTCTTTTCTTCCGTGTCTTTCTCCTAAGCTGTTGACGTAGTGTAACTGCGCAGCGCTTCTGTGTTATACAGGGTTTTTCCTGCATAGACAATTATGAGGCGGCTGCCTCCGTCAAATTTCGTGCCGCCTCTCGACAAAACTCGGACAGACAGTCACGTGCTCATATACACTTTATCCACCGTGACAGTTCTGTCGCGATTCCTGCTTGTGTCCATTCTCTAACCGATAGTGCTGCACGGATCATAATCCGCGGGTCGAGCGGGCCGAGTAATAAAAACATTCCATTCAATCGAGGGTGGATGACAGCTAAATGAGTGTAATAAAGACACGGAACTCCCATCATGGTACCTAATGTACGGACGGTAACAAAGTTGCGCGGTTGAGTCTCGCGCAGTTATTTAAAACATTAATTATAGTTAAGAAACAATATATAGGCTACACACGACCAGAGTGCTGTTTTCCTGAATGCCATCACGATTGAAACCGAGATATTAATTTCATAACAGTTCAATAAACAAATAGTTAAAATTAAGTTACTTACATTTTTAGACTGTTTTTGTTCTGTTTTAGCAGCGAAAATAGTTCCAAACAATAGAACCATATCGCGTCTCACAGCAACACTCATCCATGATTCATTACTGAATCATTCAGCGTTTTGAACTAATCGCTTGAGTCAAAGATTCAATTGCCCATTATTAAACCGCCTCATTCTGAATCAGTCAGCCGTTTGAACGAATCGTTTACATTAATGACTCAATGACTCGCTCATTAAGACGGCCGCCTGCCCCCTCCTACTGGCGGTTTAGTTTCAAAGTATCATTCTTTTCAACATTACTTGTATATTCAAAAAATATTCAAAATAATCTCATTTAATACAGTTATAATTTTTCAATGTAAATTATTTAATTTGATTGGTAACAGCCTAGTGTCTTATTATTTTAATTGAATGTATTGATAAAATGTAAGAATTTTAAATGAAATTTAGAGCATACATTAAATAAAATTAGGGGGAAAATGCCCTTTATAAAGGTACAAAAAATTATTCCGATAAGAGTGTTTTCAAAAATGAAACATTGACAATAAGTTTAAAGGGAGTAAAGCCTCTGTTTAGGCTATAAAGAAAATGTAATTTTGCCAAAAGAAGAACTTTTAATTTAAATAAATGTTAATTGTGTGATATGTTACCATATTATCATGCTTAATTGAATAATTGTAATGTGATGATCAGATGCAGATATCTAAATCAAAGAATATGGGTGGTTGGCGGGTGGATTATTATTTATTTTTAACAACAGATTCGAGTGACTCAAAGTGCACCAGATTAATGAATTTATCTTTAAAATATACAAAATTTTCTCCGGGGGGCATGCCCCCTGACCCCCCTAATGTTACAATTTTACCACCTCCGCCTCATTTTGAGCCAGGAAAAACCCGGTGTGTTATACATCACACGTAGGCTCACTATTGGTCGACTCTGGTCATGTGTGTGATGCGTGTGACGTTCAACCAGAAGCGTTGCGCAATAACAATGCATGAAATCTCCAGGCCCAAAGAGAATACTTGAATAGAGTCGCTATTTTTGTTTGTTTTTTGCGCTCAAATAGTATTCTCGTAGCTTGATAAACTTAAGATCTAGCCACTGTAGTCAGTTGGACTCTTTTAACGATTTCTTTAATAACTTTTCGGGGCCGTCAAGTTTCATTCCCTGGCAGCCTATGTAGCAGTGATGTACCTCTCAGATTTAATCAAAAATATCTTCATTTGTGTTCCGAAGATGAACGAAGGTCTTACGGGGTTGGTACAGCATGGGGGTGAGTAATTAATGACTTAATTTTCATTTTTGGGTGAACTAACCCTTTAAAACATATAGATCGTTTTTTAAGCGAGGTCATGACACGAGCGCGCCGGAGTTATGTTTGGGACCATCTTACATTAAGGCTAGAGTTACACCTTTATGACTATAAGCTTGTGTGTGCATTCACAGCCTTCTGTTTTGTGCAAATATAAATTATAATATTATAATTTTGTGTAGTCCTATATATTAATCTGATTTACTTCGTATAGGATGCATTTGTTTAATAATGAACGAGGCATAAAGCGCATCAGAGATCATCCTCAGCTTCAGAGCGTGCAGCACACACAGCAATGCACAACATTAATAACTATGATTGAGAGTGTCATACTACATAACATTATAAAAAGAACAATATTGGAAAAAAGCGTTGTGAATTCTTCGTTTTTTTATGTGCCTTTTCAGCGTGTTGCTCCAGGAAGAGCAGACGTTCTGACAAGCACATAACTAGTTCAAGTTCACATGTGCATTCGTGTCATTTCGTGCAGATATAATTTGTAATATTATGTTTATTTTGTATCAGATTAATGTGTCGTTGAGTTAAATAACCCGCTTGCAAAGGGCTACCGGTGTTCATTCAGCGTTCGCAGCTCGAACAGCAATGGACGACTAATAATCATTTTGATTGGGACTGTCATATTACATAACATTATAAAGAGAACACTATTGTATTAGAAGGTTGTGAATTCATTGGGTTTAGTTGCAGCGTTTCAGTGTGTTGCTCCAGGAAAAGCACGTCCACAACAAGGGTTACACATTCTGGCGAGCACGCATCTGAGGTGGCATTAAATGACCAATCACATCCGCTTATTTTACAATCGTACTCGCCCTTTATTTACACTTACAACCCTTCTCTTCAGTTAGTGAGGAACGTGTGGCTTTAAGCAGCATTTGCACACTCTGTCGTGCTGTTGGCTGTATGCCACTGCTGGAGATATTGCAGTGTTAAGACTATCGATTAATTGATCGTAATTTAAACGACCATTGATCATGGGAGTTTGTGTAAATCGACATCATCCCTAATTGTTGCAGACATTTGAAGGGAACTCGGTCACCCTTTACGTGCGGAGGTTTGTTACTCTAATGCTTCGGTCATGCGTTTGCGTGTGTGTTGACGTAAATGTGTTGAAAATGTCTTTCTGACCTTCAAAAAACAGGAAGACCTAGATTCTGTTATTGTTTGCTTTTGGTGGACAATAGAAAGAACAATCTTGAGTCTGAGGTGTGTTTAATATAAGTCTGTTTTGAGATAGTTTAAAACTATTAAATCATGAGGTAAAGGGAATATCCTAATCCATTTATTTACCTTGTGCAACAGTTAGGCTCTCCTGCATTTTTTTTACTTTATCCAATAATAAATCTTGTAGTTTATCTGGTACAGCATGATATTATCAATGCTAAAACCATGAAATTAGTTTCCAGGGATTGCACACACACTGAAAGTCTTTTTGGTTAATGTCAAATACAACTGTTCAATTATGCTATTTTGATCTAGGTACGAATATTCTTGAAATCACAATTGTTTTTTCATGTTCTGTATGAGCCATTTGTCATGTAAACAGCTAATCTCAGGCTTTATCTCTTTGTTAAAGATGGCTTTCTCCCTTTTAAATATGATTATGTGCACAGTATGAGTTGTTCACATTGCTTGTTGGTCATTGTAACCCAACCGTATAAACCCAGAGGATCCGTCAAGTGGAATCTTCATTGCTAGTGTTTTGTTATCATGCTTTCTCAGCCAGTTTTTCAACCTTTGTGTTTATAAGTCATGTCAATCATTAGACTTGTCACACAGACATTAGCCACATGATCTAGGGGTCAAGTGAGTAGTGAGCACCAAATTGGATTTATACTTTGGTCTCTGTTGAGCCTTTCATTTGTGACTTCCTTTCAACAGGATATAGTTCTTTGAGATGAACAAAAGCTCAACAGCTTGAACTCTATTGTAGATGAAAGGGATACTCCCGCAGAGCTGAGGGATATGAGAAATGCCATCATAGTTTGTTTTTCTCTCCCTGATACCCATCCTCCTTTTCTCCCCTCACAGGATCGTCCCCGTTCATTCGACGGCTTTAACATGCATTCTCTGGAGAACTCTCTGATTGACATCATGAGGGCTGAGCAAGACACTCTGAAAGGTAAGATAAGAGTCCAGGAAAGGAGATTGTGTGTCAAAGTACCGTATTGATGTCCCAAAACCTTTGTCCTGCTCACGTGGTTTAAGTTGCATTGCTGTAGCTGGCTTGTTCTCCAGCGAGGGGTCGTTCACACAGCGGTTCTGCTTTTCTTTTTCAATGCAGACATGCACTAAACAAATGCGTGACCATTGTGGTCGCATATAACTTCCTTTGACGACTCATGACAAAGTCTTTTTGACGAAAAAACATTATTTTCTCAGCTTTTTGTTGGAAATCATATCAGGGTCTCCGCGGGTCCTTAAAAAGTCTTAAAACGTCTTAAATAAAATTTTCGCTTTTTAAGGCCTGAAAATGTCTTAAAATCTGAAATTTCAGATAAGGAGGTCTTAAATTTCACGTACGGGCCTTAAATTTCTTGTCAATATCGTTGACCAAAAAAGACGAGACTAAAGTGTGATTAAAAAAATACAAACTTGACTAAAACCACTTTTTTTGTCGAATAAAGGAGACAACAACACATTACAGACTGTGTTTACGAGCGTTCATGCTTACGGTTGCCAGATTTAAATAATTAAATCCCCAGTCAGAGCTTTTCTGTTAAAATAACACGTTTTCTAGCCGGTCTTGTCAAAAGTATCTGGCAACCATGCTCGCGCGCGCGCTCTCTACACTGCTGAAGAAGCGCGGATGATCTGAAAACACAGGCAAGCTGGAGTTTAGTGATCTTCATCTGATATTTTCTACTTAAATTAATTAAAGTCTCATTCAGTTGGTCTTTATTCTGTCACGAGCCGCTTGCGCTGTTTGTGCGACTAAATCTGCGATCAATACAGGCTGATATCTAGCATTGTTTTTAATGTTGATCATATTCTTGCTATTTTGCAACGAAAGCCAAGGCAGAACTGCAGCACACTGCGGTTATTCAAGAACAAATCTGTGGCTTTGAACGAATCGTGAGATTCAATGACCCGTTCAAATACAGCCACTTGCTTTGTTACCATTGGTTGTGTTTGTCATAGTGTTTGTTACTGAATGAATGAATGACTCGATGACGGATGACTCGCTCATAAAGACAGTGACTTACCGCCTCCTACTGCGATTTTAATTTAATGTTTAAAAGTATCACCTCGTTTTTACCATCATTGCATATTTATTGCACATTGTTTTATTTAAAGCATTATTTATTTTATACAAGTATTTATAAAGGTAAAAAATGAACTGGAAAAAATCTATTAAAAGGGGCAGATATTGTCCCTTAATGGAAAAGGTATGACTGTAGTCTGAGTGCAAGAGGGGTTACGGCACTCCAAAAGATTGGAGATCCACTGAACTAAGGAACAGGGATATGTAGAATTGCACAAGTGCTACTGCTAAAGAGTGCATTGTCAATACAGCCTGTTACCTTGATTCAAATGTCTCATAAGCTTAACTGAATTGGCCTAAAGCGAAAAATTATAATGTCATTTTTTGTCTAAAGACTACATATAAAATAGCTACCAAAATTAATGTCGGTAACTGAAGTTTGACTTTGTCAACTAAAATTATAAAATTACTAAAATGTGACCAATAAGACCAATAAGCATTTTCATCTGAAGACTAAGACTAAAACAAAAATGGCTGCCAAAATTAACACTGTCGTGTTGAACATTTTCCTGTTTTTTTTTTTGTCGTGGTAAAGTCTTAAATTTGCTTTTAGAGGACTTAAAAAGGTCTTAAAAGTCATTAAATTTGCTGTTAAAAAATGTGCAGATACCCTGCATATGTTGATTTGATGGAGCTCCAGTTCTGGGACCAGTGCCCCATTTATTTTTTGAAAATGTGTTGGTTATTGCATCACTTTTATATTCTTGTATTACGGCAGCTGAAAACTGATCGCAGAGCAGTCTCCCCTCTGATATCAGTTGTAAATGCATTGAAACGTCAGTTAATGAGCCCATGACGTTATTGCAAGCGTGTATTAGAGCATATTCTGGAGCGGACAGTGGGTCTAATATTTTTTTATGGTCACTCACTGCTGCTGGCTACAACTGCTTGTTGTTTCCCAATTGAGCAGAATAGTATTACAATGAAGAAAAAGTGAACGGGCATTTAAACGTTTCCTCTTTGTCTTTGGAGACTTGTTACCTTTGGAGACTTGCTACCCTGTGTTTTCTTGTATGCTTATGTCGATTTCTTTAACAACAGATGTGGTGTTAAATTTTTTGGTTTGAGAGTGAGCAGCTGTAAAAAAACGACCCATTAGCGCTGAATCATTGCACGCCCACATACACACACGCACACAAACAGAGCCAAAAGAGAGATAAAGCTCTGTGTTGACCTACAAACAGTGTGTGTAACGCTGAAGCTACACTGTTCTTCATAAACACATCAGCCTGCTTTTAGGACATGGAGAGTTTGTGAATTGTAAACTGGTAATCTGTGGCGGTGTTTTGAAGGGAACTGTTAGGCTACATTTTGTCTTATTTTTACTTTTCTTTTCATAAATGGTCATAAGAACACCTGCAATAAAATCAACGTGAAATCAAATTTGACCCCATCTACTATCTTAATTAACATTACTGGTCTTTTTGTCTATGTGTATGTTATTCTGTAAATGAAAATATGAAAAACAAAGACTATTTTTAATCTTTATATTTAACTGCACATTGTCATAAGAACAGTCAGTGTGTAATTTTCCTAATTGAAATTTCGCAGCTCTTAAAGTTCAGTAAGTGAGTGAGTAACTGCTCTGACGGGTTCAGTGAGTTCGTTCAGTGAACAATTCATCAGGCTGATTTAACACATGCGTTTGTGGGTGCTTTTGAGTGATTCACCATAGAAAACGCCTCATAAAAACCATTTGTTTGTGAATCAGATTGTTCTTGGTGTGTGTTTGTTTTTGCTTTACAGTCTTCAAGGACAGCTTGCTTCAGTTGTCTCTTTTGTCTCATCACATTCAGCTCAGACTGTAAGCTTGCGCTCAGGTCAGATATAGTTTAGTTTGCCGTGGCCCTGCAGATTCATGGTGTTAGAAACGCTGTTTCAGGAGTGACCGCCACACTCAACTTGAAGTCAGGCCTGGTTCTATTCTGGTGTTTTCCATCAATTCTTGATGCATAAAGTGTTCTGCCATTTTATTTTTCTCATTGAAGTTCACAACAAAGCATGTTACCGAAGTAAAAATGGGGATGCAACTGCCATTTCATGACTTTAAACTAGGGATGGGCATTTTTCAAAAATATTGTATTTGAATATTTGGGCTCATAAAAATCGAATATTGGTTTATTTAAATGATGTTTAATAAGAAAGACGTAATTTTTTTAAGTTGAATGTTTTTTAAGTTTTTGTCACCATTTATGAACAAGCTTACGATTAGGGGATATACACATCAAGCTTACAATATATTAGTGATCGACCGATATTGATTTTTTTAACCGATACCGATATCGTTTATTTGTATGTTTATGTGCCCGATAACCGATATGCAGAACCGATATTTATTTATTGTTATACTTCTGTTTTTAACACAATTATTACAACACAAATGAACTGAACAAACCAATTTATTTATAACAATCACTCCCTCCTTGCATACAATTAAAAAATTAAATTAGTCTTTCATGTTAAATTAAATATTCAAATTACAATAAAAACATATTATTACATTATATAATTTATATCTAAATTGCACATATAATTTATAAGCATCAGCAGCAACAATGTTAACAATAGGCAAAATAAATGTTAAAAGTCTAATGTTTTCATATGGAGAAAATAATTTACAGGGGACGGAGTCATATCACCTTTGCAGAAATGTAATTCATTTTAAACAGTTTTAGAAGGTTTATGTGCCATTTAATAGGTTTAAAGAGTGAGGAATAATTCACTGGGTAATATTAATTCACTGAATAATATTAGCTGGAATATAACATTGTCAGAAAAGTAACAAACAAAACAGCATCATTGCATTTTCCAACTAGTATGTTATTAATTAATAATATTTTTGTCGGTCTAGATAATGAAATGCTTTCTGACAAAGTGCTGTTTATCTATGCATTTACACAGAACTATAACTCAACCGCGATCGCGCGTGCAGATAGTTAATTTCCACAAAGCAGTATATTTAGATGTGTATTAGCGAAATAATTGCTATGTAGTAAATTATAATATAATCTAGGGTGTTTAAACAAGATAATCATGTCAAAAGTTTCATTCAGTGGCCGTGCTTGAGGATTCCTGATCATCAACCGAACCAATGCTCAGCAATATACCAACAAACTTTTTTTTCGAGACTAATGGTGAGCAAATACAACAGATAGATAATTAAATTCAGCGCTTTTATTTTCAACATGCACTCATTCATGTCTGTTTCATTTAATTCATGTAAAGTTACGTCTTTATTGGGGCAGGACATGACGGATTGCTACGTGACTCCATGAGTTCGTCTCAATTTTTTAGAACCAAGCTGCATAAATAAACTACCGGTATATCAGGCATTTATGTCTCAAATCTTATTTCTGCATGTCTGTTATGTTAAATAAAGTTGAATAATTAAAGCAAAGCAAGTAGACCATATACTTGTGCACAGAGTTGTTGTTGACTGATCTCCTCAGATTCCTGCAATGGCGGAATTGTCAAAACGGCCACAAGATGGCGCCGTTTATCGGCGAATCCGATATTACAAAACCGATACCCGATTATGGGAAAATGCTTAAATATCGGGAAAAATATCGGTAAACCGATACATCGGTCGATCTCTACTATATATCTTAAGATTTTCTTTTAGTTGAAACCAAAAAATGTGTAAACAAAAAATATAAAGAACAAAAGCATTTAAGCTAAAGCAGCGCGAATAAAAAAAAGAAGCAGACTGCACAGTTATCGTACAGAACGTACATGCACTCGAGTCAGCATATGGTTATAGTGTTTAATATTGTTTCACGTTCATGTTGAGAAAAACAATAATATCCATATGCTCGAGTGAGAGAACGCGCTGCGCTGACAGACGTTGCAGAGACACAAAGATGACGGTTTGCTAAGCGAAGTTTCTAAAAGCGCTTTGCGTTTTCTGTTCTTAAAGCCCTCTAGCTTGGGTTTCCTCATGCTGCCTTGCGTGCAGCACAATTTCATTCACGCTGCTAGGCAGTCTGGATTCCATTGACCAGATTTTCGCCTCATCGAAGGGACCAATCACAGAACGGGGAGGGAGCAGCAAGACGATGACGACGTCTATGCGACACACCGAAGCAGTTTGTTTATACCTATGGATCTAACATGGCAGCAGACGCGGAGTTACCTTTCGATGCAGCCTTAGATACACGCCATCGTGTACACATAAATCTCTGACCCATCGTCTTCTTCTTCGTCTTATTTCTGTCGCTCTACATACGTCATCTGGTATAATTGAAACGATTGGCTATGAGCTACGTACAGGCGCATTTGATAGACATTCGTAGCACCCAATAAACGGCTCTGGGCATTCATAAACCACGCCTCAAATACGAGAAAATGAACATGTGGTTCCGACCAGTCTCAATGAGACGAGGTCTGACGTTAGCCAGGCTAGTCTCCTCAATGAAACTTAATAGAAGTATATGTCTCAAAATCGTTTTTGCAATCAGAAGATGTATCTGATCACTCGCGCTACAGCTGCGCTGATCTGCAGTCGTGAATGCAGTGATGGACAGCTGTCTTTCTTCAGTCGACTGATGTTTGGATTTCATGCGATTTCTCATTGTGGTGGTGATATTATAACTCAGACTTATAGCATACTTTAATTTTGTAATATCTTCATCTAATTCCAAACTTCGTGAGGCAGATGACGACGTGATCATATACAATCAACACGCTCCACAGCGCCACCCAGTGCATTATCGTGGATTCACTGCATTAACGGCCAGCAAAGCAACGTAGTCAAATCCGAATAGTATATTTATTTTTCGAATAATAATTACAGATCAAAAATTTGAATATTCGTGCACATCCAAACGGCAGCATTTAATGTCTTATTTTGTATTTTTACACTTTTTGACCATGTTTAATGCTACCCCCAAAATGCAGTTAACTTACTGTGGATTTTTAAAACACTCACAATGAAATCTTTGTTGGATGGTTTCTCGAATCAAAACTGCTCTCTCTCATATTGTCATTTAATAACCAAATTAGTACAAGCCTCAGGGACAGCGTCTCTCCAGAAGAGCATAACCACCCCTCAGATCCAGAAGAGTGACCCTGCAGACACCAACCCAGTGTGGCAGAGATGACAAACAAGAGACGGGGAACAGAAGTAGTCCAGTGTACAAGTTGCTTTGAATAGCTTCCAGCATTGTCCTTTGCTTGTAAAAGAGCTCTCTGTTCTTGCTAAAGCAACAAAATGGTGTGCTGGCCCTGGCCACCAGACTGCTCTCGCAGTGAACAACAGGAGGAGGGAGCAGCCAGAGCCATGTTAACACTACTGGGAGAAACAAACCTTGATGTTTCCTCTCATTCTTCTACCACAGGCAGTTCGGCATGAGAATGAAAGTGATCTAGATCCGGGAGAGTATTGTGAGACACCCGGAATACGTTCTGACTTGAAGTGAACGGTCATACAAACAAAAATAAGGCACTTTAGTGCAGCAGATTAGTAAAAAAAGTCGTTCACTTTGGTATAGAAGCATGAAATTTGGCACAGATACTCTATTTTGGAAAAAGGCGTTGGCCACTCAAAAATTCAATATGGCGGGCAATTTTCAAAATGTTATGCCTAAATCACTGTTTGAACGATTAACGTAATGAGCGTTTGACAGAAATAGCGGCCATCTTGAATTTTTGGGTGGCCAACGCCTTTTTCCCAAAAAATTACCATTGGACAATATCTGTGCCAAATTTCATGCTTCTATACCAATTTGAACGATTCTCTTGAAACATGTCATTAATCTGCTGCACTACTTTGGAAGATGAAATGAAACACCCGAAACCCTATAAACACACTTCTGATGACCGTTTTCATCAGTTATTCCTTGGAGGAGTCATCGTCATCATCAATCGGCTGCGAACAAGACGGGTTTGCAGTCGGTCACAAGTTTTCTCCATTCGGTTCGATTACTAGCAGCTCTTCGCATCTCGTCAGCAGTTGTGGCGTGTCATTGTTGATTAGTTTGCCTATGTATGGTATAATGTGCGTGGCTTTCCTCGGCTTCGTTTGCCATGTCGTTCTTTGGGCGCATACAACACATTTATTAATTTGGTCATTTAGGCCTCTTCTAAGTGAGTGGCCGACGAAGCGTAGCTGCCTTTGTTGGGTTTGAAGGATAAGCTGGTTCTTTCGACTGCTTCGTATACAGCTTGGTTACTTATTCGATCCATTTTCTTGATTCTGTAGCAACTGGTGGCGAAGCTGTTGAGTGAGTTTTGCATTTTTGGTTGATAATCTTTCACAGCCGTACAGGAGGATGGAGATGCAAAGATGTTTAGTTTGAGTTTGATTGGAAGAGTTTTTGGAGGAGTAGAATAGCATTTTATTTATACAGCAACTTTTACATACTAGGTCACAAAGCACTTTACAATAGTCAGAAATAGATAAGAAATAAAATAAAACAGATAAAATTATCAATATATAAAGGACAGAGATTACCCAAAAGCTAACCTGAACAAATGAATGAACATGAAATGAACAAATTTTTAGGAAAGTGCACCTTCAACACTGAATTCTTGATGTCCGATTCGCATCCAGATGACTCTTGTGATCCATTTCAGTGAGTTATGGTGCTTCTCCACTGCGTGGTATGGCTCAGTACGGTACGTCTCGGCTCGGCTCGGCTCGCTTCAGCTCGGTTTGCTTTTCCACTGCAGTTAGTACCGCTTCATAGTGTGTGGGATTATAGACTGATCGTTATAGTTTATCCGCTCTCCGGTAACCAACGTGAGGAACGTCTGCACTTCGTCCACTGAACACGATTCAGACATTTCTTTTTTTTCTTTTTTTCTTCAAGCAAGTAGTTTTAAAACGGGTGCTACAGCGATGGCTATTTAAATCTAGCGGGTTTGATGTCTCGCAAATGGTAGTGACGATTCTGTCTGACCAATCAGTGATCTGCAGTGTTTCACGTCACATTTTAGTATCGGTACGGTACGCTTGGAACCGCAACAGAGGTGGTACCATTTAAAGCGAGCCGAACCGTACCATGCAGTGGAAAAGCGCCATTAGGACCACCAAGCTCAAACCTGCTTGTAAGTTTGCGATTTAAATTAGTCATTGTTGATGAGTTCTCATGTGACTCTCACTGAACCAGGTACACCTGCAAACCCGGCGCTTTCGGCGAGGTTTGCCGTTTTGAAATAGATTTGCACAAATCAAGTGATTGGCCTATTTCAAAGTCAAGCCGGAGTGTTTTTTTTTGTTTTTTGAGGGTTTGAGTGGGTTCATAAGCCTTCCTATTTTTGTCAAAACGTGTATTACTGTAAAGTAGTTTGAATCATTTTTTGGGTCATTTTTATGGTTAGGGGTGTTACTTTAGACATTGTGTTGTTTCAAAACAGCGTCGCTACCTAAAAATGTTCTATTGTGATATCAGAATTTTCTGAAACAATTTCAACTGCTGAATTCCCAATTTTTCTCCATTTTTATTTATAACATCTTTAAGCCTCGTACACACCGGGACGAATATCGGCTCGCGTTATTCGTCAGCGTTTTTCAACGCGTTTTTTGTGTTCACACCCAAGCGTTTTTCGCTGATGATGAGCCGAGTGAACATGCAAATTCATTCCCTGACATTAGATGGCGCTTAATGTACAGAAATACTACGGGTCCACAAAGTGCTTCTGACACTCGCTTGTCACTCAGAAGAAGAGAGCAAGTTTGTCGTGTTTGTCATACAGTTCTTTATTAGGGATGGGACGATACACTTATACTCACGATACGATGCACCTCGATATGCCAGGGTCACGATACGATACGTCACGATACGATATCAAAAAAGGGAAAAAAAAGAAAATAATATAACAGACATCCCAAGTCTCCTTGAAGTTCCGGGAGTCTCCTGCATATTGATAGCGTCTCCCTGATGCCCGCAAATTAGTTCAAATCTCCCGGAATCTATAACGCGCGTGCGAGACAGAACATACTGCGCGCACAAACATAGCGCGCGCGCGCACGCACAGCAAAAAAAAAGGGAGAGCGAGAGGACCTTGCGAGTGTCTCTCGCGCTCTCTCCCGTGCGCTCGCTATGTATGCGCGCAGTATAGCCCGGGTCTCGCATCTCTTTCAGGACACGCACGCGCGCGCGCTCACATAGACACACACTGGCAAGTTGCGTCCTCAATTTCGACCTCATTTGACTCCATGGTCGGCTGTTTGGGGGCAAGGCAGTTGGTGCTAATGCTAATATTTGTTAGCTCGCTGTAGACTGCAGTGTTGTTGTTGCAACATGCGCTTTCTTGACGTGATGACGTACCGCACCGTTCCCCGGATATCTTTTTTTTTTTCATTTAGTTTTACCCTGCTTGATCAGCAGATGGTGCTGCCAGCCTGCCACCATAGACTGTATGTCTGCCCCATCATACACACACATATAATACACTAAATTATTTATATACTACGCAAATCATGCAGCAGTGCCATCTATCTTTATTTCGCGATCCATTTTTTTCGACCTCGATGCGTTTCGTCACGTTTTGTAGCGCGATATTTCGTCAAACGATATTTCGTCCCATCCCTATTCTTTATTCTCATTGGTGTCTCTTTATATAGACACCAACAAGACCAGCAGCTCTACATTCATCTGGCCTTGCATCTTCCTCGTCTTATTTCTTCCCGACACAGTGTAGTAGACGGACGCTGTGTATCTTCTTCGCCATTACGTATGTGTGCTCGGCAAGACCGTTTTGTGTTTGAGCGCCCCCAAGTTGTGTTTTACTGTAACTTCAGAAGCTCCAGACACGTGAGCAAAAGCGCCAATCTCATTGGTCGGATAGTTTTTGACGCGGCGCGTCAAACTGAAAAAACGAACCCGAGACGTTTTTTTTAAAAAATGACGCTTTTAAGCGTGGCGTTTTACGCCTCTACACTCACATTGGCGCCCTTTGTTTAGTCACGAGGCGTTAAACGTCGGCGAATAACGCGCGCGAAATTCGTCCCCGTGTGAACAGGCCTTTAATGTGGATTGTGGACTGTAGATTAATGAGAATTACATCAGTATATTTACTGGGCGGTTGTTTTTATGACGATGTGTAAATCTGTTTTGTTGTATAAACTAAAAATGGTGTTCTAAAAGCATTTACATTTTGGAAAAAAATATGATTAATTATAGTAAAACAAAGTCCAATTGTGTGGTTGGATGACCTGTAAGGGAAACTTTGTTTAGGTGACTTGTACTTGTTTTTGCTTCTGAACAGCCACCTTTATCAAGTGACCAATAACATACATTCAAGTGTGAAACTCGAGACCTGTTACTCTCCTGTGTATTAATACCAGCATTTCAAACATGCGTCTGATGTATGCCCTCCTCTCTCGAAGGTCGCCTCGGATTCACCCATCCAGGAGGAGACAGCCCCTTGCCCATCAATGGTATGTATGTGTATATATTATATTGGTTTAGTGTGCTTGTGACTCAAGCTGAAGACAGACCCAACAAGCTGTTGTTAAAATAGTCTGCATGTTTCTGTTAAGGAAGTACTAATATAGGTTTAGTTTGGAGCACTTTGTCTCACTAGTTCAGTGGTCATTTAATTTGTGCTAGGACTTGCACTTTTAGCGGTAGCATTTCATTTAAATGCATTTAAAAGATGAGTTAATGCAAATAGTTTTAGTTTGCCAGTTTCACCCCAATTAAGACAAAGGATATTATATATATAATCATTTAAGTGTGTATTATCTTGAATGGTTGTGCAAAAATTTCAATCAAGCCTGCTTTTTGGATGCATCTTGATTTATTAAAACAAAAATTAATGAGATACCATAATTTCAACTAGGGTACATAGCTTTTGTTCGTAAGTAAATTCTAATAGTTTAAAGTAAAATGCTGATAAAATGTACATGAAAATAGTCAAGACATGAAACTGAAGGAAGTATTATATTATTTAAATAGTACATTTATATGCACCAATATCATATGTTAAATGGCAGTATCTACAATATATTTATGCAATGATATAAAATGCCATGCAGAGATTTCTATCAACATTTGTGGTTTGTTTGAACCGCTTCGCTTGAGTATTACTTCCTACTGAAGTTTATATCAGAAAGTCTAATAAACGTGCCAATACTCACTGAATTGTAGTTTGTGAGGTATCATGTGTCTGGTGAATAGTCGTTTGGTTATCGGCAGCAGTAATGCTTGGACAGATATGCTGAATCACACAAGTGCTTCCTTAAAACAATACTTCACTCTATCTGTCACTGAGCCAGGAAAATCCAGACCGTTTACTTTCAGTCTTGTTAACAGTGTTTGAGTACTTGGCCAACAAACTGTGTAAACTGTAGTTTTTGCAAGATTTTGATCGTAATCATTCAAATTAGTCAGATAACTGATCTAAACTGGCACTCTTCAACCATTAGTCTAAAACGTGACATTGATTCGGTCAGGTTTGCTATGAAAAGCATAGTTCCACTGTTCATAGTTTAGTCAAAGTTCACATTTTCATTGGGGATGTGTTACTTCACGTGTGATCATTTTATTTTACATGCAGCAAGGAATTATGGGAGGCGACGAGGTAAAGAAAACTTTTAACAAATCCAAATGAGCAAAATGAAAAAGATTGTCAAGCTATCATAATTATTATCGGTGGAATAATCCAGCATCTGCATGAAATGTTGTGGGGCATTGCTAATTGTTTTGCATGAACACTTGCAACCTTCATTTCCATTTGTGTTTCGATTGTGTGCCTCTTTCCTGCTGTACTCAGAAGATTTTTTATTTTTATTTTGGTGAAGAGTAAATTTGATTGTGGCTTTTCTTTGGTCTGTACACCCCCCCCCACACACACACACGCACACGCACACCCATCCAGGCCACAGTTGTGACTAAGTCCCTTACATAAGTTTGAAAAGCAGCTCAGGCCGGTGTTGTGTCACGTCAGGAGGAAATCTGTGGCTTGAGCCAGTGAACTAATACTACACTCTCCAGCTCTCGACTGAACACTCATTCTGTCAACTCAACCAGAGCTCCCCTGCTAAAACAAGCTGATTTTCATCATTTTATATGGCAGTTGTGTTGATGGAAATAAAAACAAGATACATGTTCATATAGTTTCAACATTATTTGTAGTTTAGAAATTCCTCTTTAAAAGAAAGTATCAGCTGTATGCAAAGTGACACATTTGGTTTTTGACCACTGAAAATGTGTACAATTCAGGCTACCAATTTACTTAAGAACTGCATCAAGTTCTCCAGATCTCTGGGATTGAACCGTATAGGGCATTTAAAATGAAGATACTAAGAGAAATGTTTGTTAAAAGCCAAAATCTAAAAGGCTATTAGGATATCTTTAAAACTTTTGAGTTACAGGCATGCAAACTTGGGGCACAAAAAGTGCTTTTTCCCATTTTTGAAAGGTCACCGTTGGCATATAATGCAACAAAGATTGTTAAAGTCAACAGATTTCACTAATAGACCTACCAATCTCTGTGTAAAAATACAATAATGATGCTGCCATCTTTTATAAAGTCATTCTTACCCCACTGAAATTGTGTAAAATGTAATTTTGACCCCCTCCACAAATATTGGATTACTCAGTCAATATACTTTCATGACATTTAATATTTTGGCTTTGATTACTACATTGTCTTTCTTCAGAAAAAATATGATCAAGATCTAGTATTTTAGCTGGGGAAGTTTGTGAAATATGGTTGATTTGACACGGAATGACCCTGAAGTACTGTACATGCGCTGGCCATTCACTTCCATTAACAGATTTTGACAAAATATTCTCTTAATTGTAGAAATGCATTTCTACAAAGCAGAGTTCCTAAAACTCCATTAAAATCTGTAATGCACAGCTTATTATTTATTATTTCATCCTACATTTGCACAAATATTTCAAAGATGCTTTTGTTTTCAGTTGAGGAATCTAGTTTGTTCATAACTAATATAGTATAAAGTATGTACATTAAACTTAATGCTAATCTGATTTAATTTAGTTCCGTTCAAAATTTGGGGTCAGTAAGATTTTTTAAAAGAAATTAATACTTTTATGTAGCAAGGATTCATTAAATTAGATAGTCTGTAAAGACATTTATAATGTTATAAAAAATAGCTTTTTCAAAATAAGTGTTCTTTTAGTCTTTTCATCAAAGAATCCTGGAAAAAAATTAATAATATTAATAATTTGTGCACAAAATCATAACACTGAAGACTAGAGTAATGCAGCTTTGCCATTGCAGGAATACATTTTTATAAGTTTATATGAAAATAGAGAAGTAACTTTTACTTGTAGTAATGTTTCACAATATCACTGTTTGTGTTTTTACTTTTTTTTTTATTTTTTTAAATGCATCCTTGGAAGACATGAAAAAAAAATCTTACCAACTCCAAACATTTGAACGCTAGTGTGTACACACATCCTTCCTTTAACACACCTCTCTGTGTATCATTGTACTGAATCTGTGGGTTATCATTGGTCTGATTACAGGACCACAATAGCCATAATTCATAAATCCCTACGCTTTTCAAAATTGCACGACCGAGATGCTGCAATTCTCTGTCTTAGCATTTCTTGGGCTCCGAATAATCCGTCAGTGGGATGAGTGTTCCTGTGTGGTGCACAGATGTTGTAACACAGATCACTCTCTCTCTCTCTCTCTTCAGGACACTCTTCCCTGTTCCCGATGGAAGATGGCTTCCCAGACGAGGAGCGGGCGGACCAGAGCCTGCCTGGCCTGGGTTCCCCACACTGCTTCCCTCACCAGAACGGAGAGCGGGTCGAGCGCTACTCTCGCAAGGTCTTCGTGGGCGGCCTCCCGCCTGACATCGACGAAGGTAGTACACGTGTTTCGGGTGACCTCTACTCTCATGCTTATGACAACAAAAACAGGTTTCAAGGTTCTCTGTTGGCTTTGGATCGCTTTCCACGAAAGCTGCTTGCTCTTATCTGCTATATTATCTTTTCTAGATGAGATAACCGCTAGTTTTCGCCGCTTCGGACACCTGTTTGTGGACTGGCCTCACAAAGCAGAGAGCAAGTCGTACTTCCCCCCGAAAGGTGAGCTAAGAGTTTGGGACTGGGAGCAGGGTGGCCGACTTAAAGTCTCAAAATGTCTTAAAGTTTTCCTAATAAAAGGCCTTAAAAAGGATTAAAATGTCTTCAATTCAGATTCGATGGGTCTTAAATATTTCTGGTCACATTTCTGCTAAAATTTCTCCAGTCTGACGGACCCAATGTCAGTCAAATAACCAGTGAAGCATCAAATTTGATTATGATTATGATTTTATTACCTAAACAGCGATTGATAATGTATTTCTGGTAGCGCTGTTGAGACTCGCTGTCTCTGAGAGATTTTATAGTGAGAAATCAAAACTAATGAGCATAACAGCACACACACTCACAGAAGAAACATACTGAGGTAAACATTCAAAATGTTGAGTTTTTTGTTTATAACATATGATATAGTTAAGTAACATAACATGGAGCTATTTTGCTGTATATTCTCACGATTGCAAATGTTACATTGATTTTAGTTCAATAAACAAGTAGTTAATATTGGATTACTTCAATTACTTATGTAATATTTAATGTTTAACCTATACATATGTAATATAATGTGTATTTCCATCACACGTTTAGTCTTAAATTTCATTCAAAGTGGCATTAAAAAGGTCTAAAAGTCTTAAATGTAACTTGTTTATATCTGTAGACACCCTGTGGGAGAGATGGGACACTTTTAAAGGCTTTCGAGAGTCATTAGTAGTAACCAATGTTTTAGTTTCTCACATGACAGCACTCTGGTACTTTATTAAAAGAATAGTTCACTCAAAAAGGAAAATTCCTGTCATCAGTTACTCACCCTAATGTCGTTCGATATTTTTAAAGATATTTTTAATAGGGCTGGGCATTGACACAAACTTCACGATTCGGTTCTGATTCATAATCTTGTGATTTGATTCAAATTTGATCCAATATTGATCAATTAGATCAGTATGGCAAATTTCCTAAATAATGCTGCAAACTATACAGGGAACCCCAGTTGGTACATCACTATTATATTAAAGGATTACGATTTACTGATTTGTAGGCTACTTCCATTTAAATTACACACTAGGAAGTTTTTTTTATTATAATAAAAATTTTAATGACAATTGTTTCTACTCGTTTTTTATATACATGTATATAAAAACATTTGAATGGTGGATGTCATAAAAACATGAAGGATTTGATCAAACACACATTTAATACTGAAGAAGTTTAAGTAAAAGTACAATGAATATGCAATATAGTGCATATATTTATCAAAATGTTCCTCTCTAATGGCTGAATGGCTTTTCTGAGGTAAATGTGACGTTACGTGACCTTGTTTACGAGCCGTTTTGTGATCGTCTTTCTGCATTTGAGACCCTGATTGAGCGATTACGTGAGGCGGTACTAATTAACCTTTATTCATGGTTTTGAATTTTGTTATAAAATTGACAGAATTTTAAATCTAAAGCTTTGTTTCATAACAGAAATAACATAAAAGCACAAAGCTTATTGTGATTAATTGGATGGGCGGCGCGTTACGAAGCTTATTTCATTCATCAACTGAAAACACCATAGACTGAAAGATCGCTTTTGGGATTTAAGAATCAATATCAGTTCTTCAAAATGAGAATATTTTTTTTCCCCAGCCCTAATTTAAGGTTTTTGTTCCTGCACTAAATGTCCATTCCACTTGTAAATGCAATCCATATTTCATATGAGCAGTGAAGTGTTTTGAAGAGACACAATCACTTAATATCATGGACAGTGAATATATGAATTATATGTGAATAAATCTGTTCAACATATAAAACAATCCTGTCTCTTCAGAAGACTTGGATTGAACAGCTTGATTTTTGAACATTTTTGAACTTTTGGTGTAAGGGACTTTCAATAAAAAGTGTGTTTCAAAAATGAATGAATGTGTTATGGGTTAGGAACGACATGAGTGTGAGTAATTGATGTCACAATTTAGATTTGCGTGCTAATAAATAATACATTTATTTATTCTTTTAATGTCAAATTGAGTGTTTCTGCCTGTCCTGCAGCTTGCTAACTCTAAACTGTGTTTTCCCAAAGGTTACGCATTCCTCTTGTTTCAAGATGAGAGCTCAGTTCAAGCCCTTATTGACGCCTGCATCGAGGAGGACGGAAAACTCTACCTGTGTGTTTCCAGCCCCACCATTAAAGACAAACCTGTGAGGATCAACTGCATTGTGCAGTTTTTGTGTCTTAAACAGCTGCTCTTTATGATAAGTGCTGATATAAAAGCTGATATTTCTTTAAACTCAATGTATTGTTTGTAACAGGTCCAGATTCGCCCGTGGAATCTCAACGACAGTGACTTTGTGATGGACGGATCCCAGCCTCTCGACCCCAGGAAGACCATCTTTGTGGGTGGAGTGCCTCGTCCTCTTCGTGCAGGTTTGAGGCTTTTTCTTCTTTCAGAAATAGTGCCGTTTCGGTGTGACATTAAACACATAATCACTTGTTTGATTTCATTTGTGCCAGGATGAACCAATCCAGCTCCTTAAGAATTGAATTCATTGACTATTTTAATGGCTCCCTCAACATAATTTACCTTTGAATATGTTTTTTTTTTTACACGAGTTTGTAAATATTGACCTATAAAATTGATATTAAAAAAATGCACCTGTATCACAGAGGGTGGTGGGATCTTCTTTGTTTACAGGATCTCTTTAATGTACTTTATTAGGTAATTATTATTGAAATGAAAATTGATAAAGTATTATTGTGTAATAATATTATTAAAATTTAAAATAACTGTTTATAAATTTAAGTGATTAAAGCAGCATTTTCAGCATCGTTACTCCAGTCTTCAGTGTCACATGATCCTTCAGAAATCACTATAATATGATGATGTGCTGCTCAAGAAACATTTCTGATGATTATCAATATTGAAAACAGTTGTGCTACTTAATATTTGTGTGTAAACATGTTGAAAAGAATAGATGTAGTGTAGCTGAACACTTTAAAGTAGCGTCCCCCAAACTGCTAAACTTGACGGGGAGTTGTCATGTAGTTTGAGTGTGTTTGTTTGTTTTGCACATTCACCATGGAGTGTGTTGTGTTTGACAGTGGAGCTGGCGATGATCATGGACAGGCTGTACGGTGGCGTGTGTTACGCAGGCATCGACACAGACCCGGAGCTGAAGTACCCGAAGGGAGCGGGGCGGGTGGCCTTCTCTAATCAGCAGAGCTACATCGCTGCTATCAGTGCTCGTTTTGTGCAACTGCAGCATGGGGAGATTGATAAACGGGTCAGTGCTGACTTCCACAAAACACACACACACGCACACTCCCCTTCCATGACATGGCATTGATCCAGCGAGCCTCACACACACTCAAACACTACGCCCAATTAAGACATTTCAATATAGTGTCGGCTGATAAACGGGGTTTAGTTGACATTTAAATGCGTTCCTTTTAGGCCTGGGCTTTAACACAAATTTCATGATTTTTATTTGATTTTTCGTTTTGATCAAGTACAGTACATGGCAAAATTCATCAAGACAAAACATATCTCTCAACTAATGCTGCAAACTATTCAGGGAACGCCAGGTGGTTCATCACTATAATATTACTGATTTAGGCTTCTTGCAAGTTTTTTTTATTTTTATAATAATAATGTTATTATAATACAATTTTAATGACATCATTGTTTCGGTCATTAAAACATGACAGATTTATTAAAAAATACATTTCATATTGAATAATAGGTTAAGTAAAAATACAACAAATATGCAATATAGTGCATATATTTATCAAAATGCTTTGGTTTTTCTGAGGTAAATGTTACGTTACGTTTATCAACGTATTTCCACGGTTGAAACTTACACGAGACATGAGACATTTCAGTAAGTTGTTCTGTATTTTTCAACACACTTCTGATGTTCATTCATGTTTATTTCACTACTGTAACTAGTAAAGCAGAAGATATGATCGGTTCACATCTCTGGAAGTGAGGCGCTTCAGCGAACTGTCGCGCGATGTTAATAAAATATCAAAGCACGCGATTTATACGATTTATACCAATATACGATTTATTGGCTGATGGATGCAAAGTTTTGTGTTTATTCATCAACTGAAAACATCAGACTAAAAGATTGATTCCTGAGATTTAAAAATCGAAATCGATTCTTTAAAATGAGAATCGATTAAAATCGTGAAATCGATATTTTTAACCCAGCCATAATTTCTTTAATGCAGGACTTAAAAACAGGAAAAATGGGATTGTGAGACTGAAATGTTCAGGATATACTTATCAATGATAAATTCCTGTGAAACCTGAATAAAATGTCATATTTCAAGACTCAAAAGAGAAAATATATTTTGCATTTAAATGTATTATTTTATGGTTCAAGGTGCATTTAAAAAATAAATTAAAGTCAGTGGTTTCCTCTAATTCTCATTACAATTGATCAGTTTTGCGCTTGTGGTCAGTGTTATTTTAGTATCATTGAGATAATATTATAGGTTTTTTTTTTTTTACATGACTGTATATAATTATTAATTTGTATTTTTGTTTTAGTCATAAGTGCATCAAGTTAAACTAAATGAAAATGAGAAGCTAGCTGTAGTAAGCTTAATTTATTTTTTCAATTTGTATTTCAAGCAATGAAAAGGTTTTTGGTCTTCGTTTTAATTTCAGTTGCTGGTATTTATTGTACTGCCTATTTTCTATTAAATTTTTTACCATTTTTCACAAAACAAAATAATATCAATTGAATAATCAATTGCAGAACAGCTTAAACGAGCAATACACATTTAAGAATGCCAGCATATACATAAAATAAATTAGGTTAAAAAGTCCTTTAATTATTTTTAACAATACAAATTTTGCTGTAGTAACATTTAATATTAAGAATAATGGGGATTACAAACTACGTGAATGGGAAATGCCCATAATTATCACGGAAAGTCACAATGCAAAAAAGCACAAATATTTGAATAAAACAATAGAAGCGTTTGATATGAATGTGACGTGTGTGTAACCGTCTGCTGATGTGTCTCGTCCAGGTGGAAGTGAAGCCATACGTGTTGGATGACCAGCTGTGTGACGAGTGTCAGGGCACTCGCTGCGGGGGGAAGTTCGCCCCGTTCTTCTGCGCTAACGTGACCTGTCTCCAGTATTACTGTGAATACTGCTGGGCGGCCATCCACTCGCGCGCCGGCCGTGAGTTTCACAAGCCCCTGGTGAAGGAAGGAGGAGACCGCCCTCGCCACATCTCCTTCCGCTGGAACTGAAGCCGGTAAAGAGAGAGAGAGAGAGAGAGAGAGAGAGAGAGAGAGGAGTCGCAGAATCATCATCGAAATAAATGCACTTTTCTGTTGCTGGTTCCTTTTTAGTTTAACTTAAGAAGAAAAGAAAAAAAGACCAACAAAAAATATATGATTTTAATTTGTCATTTAATATATTTCAAAAAAATGGATGTGTATCCAAAAAAAGATTCAGGAAGAAAAAGCAAATGTCTAATCCATCTCTCTATTTTTTTATAACTCCATTATATTTCATTTTCGAGTGCACAGAGATGTGAATATATTGAGTATTAGTATAATTTGTCAGTAAGTATCTGCATGACTTTTAGAATTGGCTTTTTGTTAACATTGCGATTGGAAGTATTACGTCCTATTTTAACTGAACGGAACAGGCGTGCACTCGTTCCTGCGCTAGCCGGAGTGCGGATGTGTGGTCTAACATCGGAGTTGTTAACCAAAGCTTGGGATTTTAAAAACAGAAGAAGCGAATTCTCTCAACGCTCTGTTTCTTTCTTTTTTTTGTTTTGTTGTATACTTTAAGACCATGCTAATCTTTAATGTTTCCTGATGACAACAACTGATTCCACAACAGCTGTCTGGATTTGATCTCCATTGTGACATGCAAGAAAACTAATACCTCAAGCTTAGCTGCTAGTTTAAGTCGAATTATATAGAGAAAAGAGAAAAAAAGAAAAAATCAAAGCTGGTCTCACCCTTTCCCCGCAGGACCACAGAAAAGGAAATGACATCAGCAAACGGCACATTGAGAAAATCTGCTCTGTCACTTCTGCTTTGAGTTGGAGATTCAGCGAAGGTAGTTGGGGAATGTATGTCGATTAAAGTCGCAAGCCGGTTCCAACGCAAGGAACTCGATTTCGTTGTGCCGTCGTTCTCTCAGGCTTTCAGCCTTTGGTTCTCATTCTTTAACTCGCAATATGTGTCTCGTGAGCCTTTCCCCAGCCCCCAGAAGCCCTGAGAAGAGGTGTACGTGCAAGAGAGGAAGACCGATCCGCTCAGCCTGAGTGTAAAGCATAACTGAAGGTAGTCCCGACGCTTTTACTTTCCCACGGTAGGGAACCAAAGATGGCTGTGTGGTAGCTAGCGAAACCCCGTGGACGTTTCCTTTCTTTAGATTTGATTTCGGTTGATTTTATTTTTTCGGCCCAACCCCAACCCAGTCATCGTCCCATTCAGTGTAAAGAGCAGATGGGCTCCAGCAAACCAAAGATTGGCCTTGAAATCGATCAGCATGCAGTTTAAGTCCTAGTAACACTAGTGAGAAGCACCCGCTTTCCCAAAGGTCCACCGGAGGAGACACCGCATGAGAAATTCAAACCGACGGAAACCGTAACGCGCAGAAGTCAGGGAGTTAGTGACAGACCCGGCCGGCGCTCCAACATTTTCCAACTTAAACACTTTTTGAAGAACTTGCTGTTAATAAGATGGCAAAAAAAAAAAGATGATTATTTTATACATGGCCTGCTGATTTTTTGGTACAGTGTTTTCTAGCTAAATTATTTTGTCATGCACATATAAACATTTATTATGCACTACTTTTCTAAATACTTTTTTTTCAACAGTCATTTTAGGCACATTTTTCACAAATGGAAAAAAAAACTCCTTTTTGCAATACCTCAATTTTTCACATTGTGAAAGGTAGCTTTTGTACTTTTGTTACTGAGAGATGTGCGTATATGGAAATTTTCATTTTAAGAGTTAAAAAAAAATTAATATATATTATTTTCAATTATGCTTTTTATACATTTCAGTGCTGAGGAATCTTTACAGCTAAAGCACGCACTTGTGTTGACGCGACAAATCTGCAGAGGAGGGTTCAAACGTGCATTGCTTAAGGCCTCGGCTCTTGTACGCTAGATTCGGGAAACGAGCTGACGGCAGCATGGCGAGAGGAACACGTCGTCGACGTTCATATTGCGCAAAAATGGCTAAAAGACGACCTGGTCTCCATAGCTGGAATATAAACTATAATAATATAAGGAGAATGCTAATCTGGTTCCTCACGAATGGATGTTTGATGTCTAGGTATTTTAACAGTTGAAAATATATATTCTTGAACTGCCAACTAGTTCCTATTGTAATCCTTAGCATGCATGACGAGAAGAAGAAAAAAAAAACGACGTAGCTATTGAAATTAATTGTTGTGGTTGTGCACCAGATGTTCCTAAAGCTTTCGTTTAAGGCCACCCCACACACACACCACACACACACACACACACACACGCAGAACTCTAAAAGGATGAATTCGCAGTGCAGGACGAAAGCATCTTCTATCTATAGTACGCTGGTGAAAAGACTCGAGAACACTTCTTCTTCTTCTTCTTCTTCACATCCCCACTGTCTGTTTGAAGTAGAGCAAAACCCTGTTTGGAGGAAGGGGAACTTAAGACTTGAATGTGGTAAATGTTGCAAGTTAACTTGGAGTTGTTATGTGCAATACTTTTTTTGAACTTTTTCCAGATAAAGACTCTTTGCAATGTAATTCTTTAATGCCATTTTTAATTGCCGACATTTAAAGAAGATGTTAATATGTTTTTCACAGTCATTTTCTACTGTTATTGTAATCCTTTTCATGCTGGTGTTTGTAAAAAAGAAAAGAAATCAAACTATTTGTACTAATATAAATAATTGAAGTTATTTTTAAAACATTAAAGGTTTTGTGCTCATTTGCTTATTTTGTTTATTTCAAGCTACTGTGATTGATTGCATTGTAATTATTAGGTCAACAATGTATTTAGCTGTTTATTGGTATATTTTTAATTGGAATGTATAATTAATTTTTATAATTTTGATCAGATTTTTGTTATATTTTTGAGGTGAAGCTTTTAATATGTTAAAGTGTCTAGTTTTTTACTAATTGCTATATTGTGCTCCACAATATATGGTTCACATTTTCTGAAGGAAAATAAATATTTAAATATCTGTCTGTTAACGATGTTACTTAATGGCAAAATTTCAATAGTTTTTAACTGTGTATGGGAAGGTTGTTGTATTTATTAATAGCATTTTTTTTTTACTTAAGATATCACCTTAATTTTTATTGTCATTTCACTTTATAAGTTCCTATTTTTGTATTTTTCTTTCTAATTAAGTTATGTTATACAAAATGTCCATATTCTAGGAGTTGGTCTGTAAGTGCTAGTGAAACAAAAAGAAAAATCTAATGTTATTTAATTGTTTGCAGCCAACTATTTATAACAATATGCATAATTTTTAAATATTTGTAATGTGAAATGTTGAATGAATAAAACTTAACTGTGACGAGACATGGACGTAATTTGCATTTCTTTCCTGAAATACTCTAGATATTCTCTCTATTTTCATCAACTCTCGAAAAAGCGGAAGCTATTTATAAAGTATTTTTCGTACAAAAATGCATTTAACAACCCCAGGAGCAGTATGGATTACTTTTATGATGCGCTTTTTTGGGCTTCAAAAAATTGTACCATTCACTTCCAGTACAAAGCTTGGAAGATCCAGGATATGTTTTAATATTACTGATTGTGTTTGGCTGAATGAACAGTCATATACGTCTAGGATGGCTTTAGGGCGAGTAAATTATGGGATGATTTTCATTTTGGGGTGAACTAACCCTTTAAGATAATTTCAGATTAATTTCAGGCAAATTCAGATAATTTCAGGCAAACATTGTCTTATTAACATTAAGTGAACCTGAAGGAACATCAAAATAATTCATAAAAATCTTCTAAATGTATATTGCTTTATAAATCTGGGTGTAGTTCTGAGTAAACTTTTTCTTTTGTTCTATTATTAGATTGTATGTTCAGCAGGTTCTCAGTGGCACCATCTGCTGTCTCTGAATGCTGACAAATGCGTCTCTTTGTCATATTTACATAAAACATATTTGACACTCATGTAGATTTGCCATTTTGCGTGTCTTCATTTATGTCAATTCTCACTAAACATACTTCTAAATAAATGGTCAAATAGACAAATCAAAAGCAAATGTCAAGCAGGAGGACACATGTATACTAACTCTAGATAGCACAACAAGTTTCTGTTCACAAAATCTGTTTTTAATAACCATTATTTTAATTCTCAGCTCTTTCCACCTCCATCCTCCACAGGAGATCCAGCAGTTTTGCAGTGACGTCTTCCTCAGTTTCACGCAGGTTGTGCCGTCTCGCTGAGGTAATGAATATTCGGATCTAATAAAACAGTGAACATGCCTCACTTGTTCCCTGATATCTTTCCAGCGACGGGATCGGTAGAATAATAGAAAGAGTGAGATGAGATCACCCTCGTGAAGTCGGGTCATGTTCCCCATGAGACTGTGGGACAGGAGCCGTGCTTCAGTGGCGAGAGCTTTCGATCACATGATACACACACTGAGAATCCGTTATAGCTGTGCATCGACGCCACACACACTTCTGCAGGAGTTTCACTATGAATAAGGATGCACAAGTCCCTTGTGAAAGAGTAGTACACTTTACCAGACTTTAAAAAGAGAATTGTACACTGATAAAAATGATTTTGTGGTGAAGTAAATACTACAGAAAAAAACAATGTAATGTACATGAAAAAGTTAGTTCAGGCAAGAATTTAAAAAAATAAGTAAATTCTACAGTAGTACTCAATTCAATCGTGTAGAAATGAAAGCGTAAATATCAACATTATAAAATTAAGTAAATTTACTCAATATTTCTGATACTGGTGTTCCCATCATGCACTGGGTCTTGAATAATTAATGAGGTTGATTTTTCACTGTTTTCCAGCTGTATTTACACTATTTAATCAATGCTTTTGTTGTTAGGTTTAGTAACTTGCCATTTTGTGACATTTGGTGTTCATTTTCTACTTAAAATTACACATTCAAACACAAAATGATCCATAAAATGTTACCGTCATTGTATATTGTCTACCAAGTATTGAGGTCTCTGTGTTCACACATACTATTTCTAAAGGAAAGATATGGTGATACATACTATATCTATTGTATTGATTACTTAGATGTTTCTAAGTAAATCACATACTTAAAAAATATGTAGTTTAATTCAATGTTAGAGTGAAATGTAATACAAAGAAATCTTAAACCAAATAAATATTACTCAGCTTTTGAATTAAGTAAAACTTACTTAATTTCTTTTATTACTTTCACTTAATTTAGTTAAGTAGAGTTTACTTAATTCTATGTGTGAAATTTACTCAAAAAATATTAGTGCAAAAACTTGCCTTGATTAAATTAAGTAAATTTTACTTATTGTTTTTTTCAGTGTAGTTAAAGGTACAATATGTAGGATTTTTGCAGTAAAATATCCAAAAACCACTAGGCCAATGTTATATATTTTGTTTAGTTGATTACTTACAATATCCCAAATGTTTCCAACTATTTGTAAATCGTGAGAAAATTGCGAGGAAACGACAGACGTTGACAACTGGGTTATGCCGGTTATGCCTAGCAGGACGTTCACGCTGTTGTTGTTTTGTTCAAACATTATGGACCATGACAAGCATACTTTGAGACAAAAGGAGACTAAAACGAAGATCAACATCTTTCGAGATGCCGAGAGCTCCACGTCCACGACTAACTTCCACTCGACAGAGACGCGAGTGTTGCATGTACCCTCAAGTTGTCGCAACCCTGTATGAGTTTCTTTCTTCTGCTGAACACAAAGGAAGATATTTTGAAGAACACTAGGGGTTATGCGCAACATTCTTCCGGGTTCTAGAAAACGGGTATAACTACTTCCGGCCGTCAGCTGCTGAGGTAAACACAAGGGGGTAATCCATCGACCGGAAGTTGAAGCCGGCAGGGTGCCGCCATCTTGTAGCAGAACTTCACTTGCGTTAGCATTTCCATTGACTCCCATTCATTTTGGCGTCACTTTGGCGGCGAATAACTTTACATCTGAGGCGTTTAAAGACTCCATTTGTCCATTATTTATTTCTAAAGAAACACGACAATGTATAAAGGGCTCCATTACCTTCTATGTTACATTATGGCCCCGTAGAAACAGTTTTTGTAAAAATCGGCTAACGACTGGGTCATAACCACTCGACTCTCTGTCGCGCTGTACAGAAATGACCGTACAGACAGGAGGAGAAGCTCGCAGGCAATCGGGGGGACGTCCCGTCACGGGAGAAGCCCATAGATAATGAGTCCATAAAAGCAACGGGACAAAAAACTCCTGCTCACTCACACCAAACAACTCTTTGCTCAAGTTCCCCGTCTCTGCAAGATTAACGTTGGCAATTTTCACGCACAGCTACTAGAAGATTTACGTCTGTCAGACAGGTTGCTCACGTCATCAAGCTTAGTTTGAGTCGGTTTGAGTCAAGGAATGGAAGTGCTCAAAAATCGCTAAAAATGGGCTTCAACTGTCTCAACTGAGTTCCAATGAGATGGCTCTGTCCACTTCTTATACTGTCTATGGGTAAACAGTGTAGTAGTGTTGGGCAATATGCTCCATTTTCATTTCCTATCGTCCTATCGTCAACCTGTGAGATCGGCGATACACGATATTATCATGAGGGGGACGGGCTTACTTATTTGATTATTAACTTGCTTATTTACTCATTAATTAATTGTTATTATTTGGTTTATGATAATCTTTTCCTATTTTGCTAGCAAAGGTGGAGTGATTATTAATAGGCCTAATCATTTTTGTATCTGACTGAGTATTTCAACGTCAGCGGGAAATTTACTGACACGCATTATCCTCTGATGCCGTTACATATGCAGCATTTTGACTTTACTTCTGCACTAGATGAAAACACGTTTTAATAATTTCTTGGTCAAGAAAGAGTCGGAGTTTGCGGTTCTCCTACCAGTGCTCCCTCTGTCTGGATGCACTTCACATAATGCGCACTTCAATAAGCCCAAAGAACGCGGGTTAATATGTTTTAAATGCCGGGGGAAATCAGAGCCTAAGTGGCAAAAATCAACCGAGTCGGACTTGACTCCGATAAAGGAAAATGGGTTAATGCGTTTACGTCACATGCATTGTCAGTTTATTCAGTATAATCGGGTTACGAACGTGCATGTAAACACGCTCATTCTCTGAAAGTGAAAGTAAAAACGGACTGAGCTTTGATACTATCGTCTATCGGCACAACAGTGTAGTAATGGTGACCTTTTATAGCCGGTGTTTACAGGAGCTACCATTACTGTCAATCTCAGATGTGCACCGTATTGCCAAACGGACGTCCAGAGCCCAGAGTAGCCTACTATTGTTCGGATGTTCCCATTTCTGGTATTTCAGCATTCGTGACATTTTAATTAAAACAAATTCACAACAAATTTTCAACATTTTGATCAGAAATAAGAATTTTATTACAAAAGTGAAAATTAACACAAAATGAACAGTTACCTCAGAGATCACCTAACAGATATCGCTCATTTTCATTTTTGGGTGGAGTATCCCTTTAACAGCGAACTAGTACTGGAGTCTCAAGCGAAGCCTGGTATATTTTTCTGTTGATATAAAAAAATCGGGTAGATTTAGCTATATAGCGGGTTTATTACAATGTTATGATGAACTATATGCCTTTCTCCTCACATTGTGTTCTTCTTCAAAGCGTTACTGATGATTGAGAGGGCAGAAGTCTGACTCTGAGATGCGAACGGGAATATGGTTTGTGTAACATTAGCAGCACGTTATTAGCGGTTTGGTCACAGTCAAGTAAAAGACTAATCATATTATTTACCGTTATGTGTCCGGCGTTGTCATTGTGCAGCGTTTACCTCAGTAAATTGGCCGAGTGGATCTGAGTGAGTGGAGGCGGGGCTCATTTGCATATTCATCGAACGCGAGGCAAGGATGTAGAGTTACTTTCAAGCTATATATTTACTTTCAAGAGTTTACTTTCTTGATTTACTTTCTATTTTTACTTTCTATATTTACTTTCAAGTTATATTTACTTTCAAGAGTTACTTTCAACACTATGTAACATTGTTTACCTTAAAATAATGTTTCCAAAATCTTATCAGTGGTTCATCAAGTCGTAACAGGGTGAAAGGCACTTCTGCCATCGCCTGACGGGGTCTGTATCGCTTTTACTGGCACTATGTAACTTCGGGTTTCGGGTAGGAACCCGTGCACAAAAAAGAACTACAAAACTCGACTGCTTTACGTCAAGCGCTACAATAGTCATTATTTCGTTTTTCTTCGTTTCTGATGTCGCAATACATCAGCCTTTCATGAAATCATGTAACATACTCTACCTTGTCTGTGGACATCGTTCATTCTAAAGCCGGTGCTGGGTAAACAGCGAGTGTGTGTGCGACGGTAGGCTAAATTATTTACGACAGCGGCAATGGACAATTTCGTTTCCAACCACTAGGGCGACCGAAGAGGAAAAGTTACTTGGTGTTACTTTAAGGCATGAAGAAATTTTTTTCACAGGAAAAACCTTTCAAATATGTAATTTTGGTGATCAAAGATGAGTTTTAAGGGATATCATTATGGGGGAATTTAAATGTGTTCTTTAATTTACAACTTTTCATTTTAAATTATTACAAAGTGAGTTATTTTTACCTAAGTGTGTTAGGTAACATATGAAAGTGTACTCTTAAGTAGGCTACACATGAGTGGTCTTTAATTTCATTACAATTGTATTCCTTACAAGTGGACAGGTTCATTCAGCAGTAATGTGTTAAATATTAAGGGAGATGTATGGATGTTGGTGTGTTGCACACATTCCCCTTGAAGCATTTTAAAACATGGGTGATTTCAGGGCCATGCATGAACGGAAGTATCATCATTAGTTCAAAGGCAGGTATAATAAATATATAACGCCCCCTCGTGGCCACAGATGAATTTGGACATGATATATTATTAAATTAAGAAGGCTACAAATATAGCCTACCTGCAGACAGTGCTGAGTAGTAAAGATCACATTTAATCTGGATTACATAATCCGATTCCACAAATTAATACTTGTAATTAGATTATATTGCATTTTAAAATACTCTTTAAAAGACTATACTTTTGATTGATTACATGATATTATTAACACAATGTCAATAATATATTGATTCTCTCTTTTTTTATCTTTTTAATTGTTCCTTTCTAAAAACTTCTACTGTTTATTGGAAGTGCACACACAGACCCGCCGCTTGAGACACACACACACAGCATTTGACCACTGAATTTACACACATCATTTCATTTTTTACAAGATTTTTTTTTCCCAACAATTCAACATAGCATCTACCATCAACTACTGACAAACACATTATTAATTATCACTCAATCATTTTTATATCAATATGGTATTTGTCTGATCCTTGACGTGATGCCGGACAACGACTAATTTGATCTAATATATGATGTTTTTTATGTAGTAAATGAGAATCGCTAAAATGATTTAATATAGTTTGAATGAAGTAAAGTTTTTTAATAACAGAAGAGTATGTAAAAGTAAAAGGCACCCCTGCTATAGGGGCGAAAGACACAATAATTAACATGATAATAAACTGATAATAAACTGGCTGTCTTTTCTGGTAAATGTTATTATATTAAGTTGGAGGTCCACCTTAGAAATAATCACCATATATATAATGAAACCATCATATTTAAAATATGATATTAATATCATACATTAAAATATAATTTATTGCTGTAAATCTATATTAAATTATTGTGGGATCTCCTTCAATGCTTTCAGAATCTTTACTTTTGAAATAATTTTCTGATTTTTTTTAATTTTTCTGATATATTTAATGACATTATATTTATTGAACAAAAATGAATCATTTTATTTATCTAAATAAACAGAAAATAGTACAAACTTTGCTAAAGTGCTGTTTTGAACAAATATTATCTTATTAAAAACATTATTTTAGCTAAAATATTTGTATCAGTGTCTTTTGCCCCATGCTGGTTTTACCGTTTCTGTGGGGTAAAAGCCCCACCTTGCCTTCTCATATTTATACTTTTTTTAAAAATAAAATGAACCAAAATGAACTTTTATTATTTCTTTTCACACCAAATTTTTGCTCCATCAATGCAAACACACACACACACACACACACACACACACACACACACACACACACACACACACACACACACACACACACACACACACACACACACACACACACACACACACACACACACACACACACACACACACACACACACACACACACACACACACACACACACACACACATATATATTCTTCAACCATACACTATGGCAGTAGTGAAAAGCATATTTTTCTTATTGGTATAGACCACAGTCTACTGTCTCTAAAATCTGATTGGATGATTATAAGCACCTGTGTCTGCACATCAGTTCAATTCTGTGTTAATGTGCCAGTTTTGCTTGGCAACAGTAACTGACCTACATTTACAGTAGGCAAATCAATTAAATTACTTTGAATTTATTACGATAAATATTGTTAAGTAATACATGTAATTGTTTGATGAGTATTTGTGTCTTTTGATCAATGATACATATATTTTTTAATTAAATAAAAAAGAAATGCTAATAATAAATTTAATTCAGTTAACAATTAATGAACAAGATCTGCCAAATAATAATCTAATTCATAATCCCCCCAAGCAACGCAGCAGTTTGGCAAAAATATTTTTTAAAGGGATAGTTCACCCAAGAAAATTCAGTTATTAATTATTTGCCCTCATGTCTTCCAAACCCATAGGACTTTCGTTCATCTGAACACAAATGAACATCTTTATGAAATCTGAGAGATTTCTGTTGACAGCTACACAACTACCACTTTGATGCATCAAAAAGTTCATAAAGAGATCGTAAAACAAATCCATATGAATTAAGCAGTTTATTCCAAATTAGTCTTTAATTCACATATAAATATTCATCAACAGTTTTGGTAAACTGAAGATCAACGTGTGAGAGCAGTGAGGTTTATTCTCGTGTTAGCTACGCATCAGCAAGAGGTTTGTTCTCGCGCGACATGAGGATGAGAAATTGACAGAATTGAATTTTTGGATAAACTAAGTTTTAGCCTATTTAGTTATCATTATAAAGACTGTTTGTGTCCTCGGCCTTACTGCTTTTTGACAAACAAAATGTAGCGTACTTGAACCCTAAATAAAAATGCTTCTTGCACTTCTCTCAGTTTTTCACTAGATGGCAAACAAGTCAGTTAATGTGTGTGTGGGCATTGAGCTTCAGGGTTTGTAAGGGTCGGGCAACACAAATGTAGGGTTTCTTTCAGATCCCCCCTAGTGGCTCGAGTGTGAGCGAGGGTTTGGATGCTGCGCGAGGCCGTCAGTATCTGCATCTCTCGCATCAGCGCCACACACACACTCACACACACACACACACACACACATACACTCACACTCACACACATACAGCATCTCCATCTCGACGCTCCACCTGCCCTCATCAACGACCCGTATTTGAACTGTCTTTGAGCCCATAAAAAGCGTGAAAGTCGACCGCTTTCGGTGAGTACGTGTTTATAAAACATCTTTTCATCGAGCGCGTGTGTGTTTGGGTGCGAGATAAATTGTTGTGACTGGTAAACCAGCCATAAAAGGGGCGCGGAGGCTTTATTTGCGCTGTGGCTGATGTTTCGGCACCTGGATTTTAGACAATATAGTTAAACTGTGCTGTGTTTTCCCTTTTAATCTCAAAGATCAATGCACTATCCTTTACTTCTCCTCACAAGCGCGCGGTTTGTGTGTTTTAAAGCGTTCGCGTGCGGGCAGCCATCAGACAGACACGCGTGAGGTGTTTACCAAACGCGTTGATAACGTGTGCTGAAGCTCTGCACTGTTTATTGATGTGACAGAGGTGTATAGATTTTTTTGTTTTATCATTAAAGGTGGTCGATATATGATTTAGAGCCAAGGCTGTGATATTCTAAATTGGTATTTCACAAGTGTTTTCAAAATCCTCTGCGTTTATAGGCTGGTGAAAAGTGCAATAATCCTTTAAAGATGGTTAAACTGGGAGTAATCTACAAGACAAAGGAGCGAAAGCTGTTAGTGTTGAGGACGGCTTTCAAAACGTCCCCCTCATCACGCCCTTGGATGTTACTAATCTTCAGTACCAAGCCCCAGACAAGGTAAGGACTTTTTTTTTTTTTTTTTTTTTTTTTAGGTATTATATATTATAGGTCATCAGACCTTGCCTTTAATCAGGTCATAAACATATATCCTTCACCTAATGTAATTTAGACTTCCAAACTGGCGTTAGTGCCAAGAACAAATGATGTATTTACCCAATTGTATTACACAGTTGTTTAATTTTATCTTTTGAGTATGTACAACACAATTTTATAATTTAAAATCCCAATTGTGTGTGTGTGTTTGTGTGTTTTATTTACTCAATATTAAAAGCGTTCACTGTTTACTTCAAACATGCCGGTACAATCCTCTGGCTGGGTTGCCAACCGGTGTGCATCAGGGCTCGAGATGTGACACTTTCTGTGAGTGGTGCTTCGGCCCTCATTTGGGATTCTGCTGAGGATGGCGCAATCATTCGTTGCACCTGCTAAATGAAGTGTCCTGTCACTCTGCCCAAAACCAGTGCACAAGCCAGTCACAAAAGCACAGACTGTTATATTTTAAGGATTGCACCCCATGCCAACTCCAACCCATTTGGGTGGTTTATTGGCCCGCATGACAAAGAGAAAAAAAGCCATTTTATCTTTTATCTCGGCTGTCATATGGAGGCTCTGTTTAATGCCGGCTTAGAGGATGTGTTGGATTACTAACATGTCTATGCCACCTGGTGAGCCTTTCCGTTTCTCCTCGTGGAAGCTAGTGGCTCTCAGAGAGACTATGCATTAGTAAACAGGCAGAAAATTGTGTATTTATGTATACTAGATCATTATTGTGGACAAATATTTCATGCAAAATGAATTTTGCTCTTGTAAATATATTATTTATATTATTTTGAAGCTTCATTTTTAGCTACAGTTGTGAATGTTAGACACTGAAATGAATTACTATGAAAAAAAAAACAAATATTGGTATCTAGACCACCATATTTCTAAAGGTTGCTGAAAGATCTTGGTTTAATGTTTATATCCAAAGACATGGGTGCCTTGTAGGACAATGATCATATTTCAATATAGTTCATATGTAATTAACACAATTGAGATTGCAATTATGAATTTGTCCAATAAATAAGAGGAACGAGAAGGGTAATTTAATAGAATAATGGTCCTTTGCCTCAGTCGGAAAGATGACTGATTTTGTCTTATACACATTTTTCCAAAGCGTTTTATCAAAACCCAATAATATTTTAATAATCATAGTCTCCTGTATATGTATACATTGTATATGGAGCCAATATGGTACTTAAATGTCCAAAGTAAGATAGTAAGATCCCCCGATTGGTAAAAATGGAAAAAAAAAAACATGGAATAATTTGTTCAGAAGGTTGAAAGCAAATCATAAGCATTGTAAGCAGATAATCTAGCATGCAAAGTTTCTGTAATGCATGCACTTGATGCAATTCTGTCACATAAACGTGTACAATGTAAAAATCATTAATTTTTCATGCTGACATTAAAGTCTTAAAGCAGGACAAGGATCAGCCCTGCGGGAAATAATTATCTTTCTCTAGAGGTCTGCAGATAGCGATCAGCCAGTAATGACTGCACATTATTTGAAAGTGTCTCAGCATTATTTATTTTAAATGAGCCAAGTTAAGAACACACTCTTTGAAGAATTACATTTATTTACTGTAATGAGGTGTGTAGATTCATTAAATGAATACAATAGTGAGTTTTTCTCAGTTATTGGGCGAAATAAGCGAGGAACAAAAAATATGGATTTAATTTTCATGTACTTAAATTAGGATGTTTCGAGTATGAGATAAACCGCACATTTAGTTGTTGGACCACTTTTTTTCTTCCTTTCTTTTCTCAATTTTTTCAGCTTTTAAAATTGCTTCCCAAGGGGACTTATACATGGAAACATTTGGTCATGATGTCGTCTTGTTATCCAGAATCTCGAAACCATTCCATTATAATCTGACCACCAAATTCATCATCTGATATTTGCATGCATAAATCACAAGCTGCATGTCATCAGCATCTCATCATTATTCAAAGCATTTTTCATCCAAGGTTGTCATATCAGCATACCAGTACAGCACTTACATTGGAGAGGATCAATCCATTCGGATCCGCAGTATTCCCTGGTGTTGACACTATCGATGGCTTGAATCAGCAGCTAAAAAGACAATGCGCAACCTTGCCTGGAGGCAGAGGTTGCATTCTGGGGGAGTGCAAACACCGAATAACAATCCTAGCGATAACAGAATATGCCTCACATAGCCAAGGAGAGAGAAATGGAAGCAGACAAGATGGTTATTCAGGGGGAAAATGAAATGTCAGAGGGTTTGGGAAGGAGACCGATAAGCAGTAATTGCAGAGTTCATGACAAGTGGTTGAGCTTCGTCCAGTGGACATTAAGACTTCATCAATTTCAGGGTTTCTAGAAAGTAAGGTGGCAGGAATGGAGGTCAAGCGCTGAGACGAGTTTTTCCTCCATCTGTCATCTCACATCGGACAGCATGACCTCCATTCATTAGTTGGAATTTAAATTGTGTGACAGAATGAGGAATTCAAAGGAACTGCAATTAAAAAAATATTCATATCCAAGTCAAATCTGCTTGAAATTTGAACACTTGAAATCCAACCCACACTTGTTTGTTGTTTCAAGCCAACTTTGGGTCAAATATGGTCAAACCCAGCCGTTGGGTTCGAATTGTACATTACATTTTAACCCAACATTTGGGTTTGTCTATATCTAACCCAAAGTTAGGTTAAAACAACCCTCATTTTTTAGAGTGCAAGTGTGGTTTGAAATCAGATTACAATTAGTTTCAGTTTGAATGGATTTGAAGCAGGTTTTTTTTTTTTTTTTTCATCATCTGGGATGCAATGTGAATCTACCCAGTCTGATTGGACTCACGATTGAGTGCTGTTGTGGGAATAGGCTTTGATTTTTGAAAGGCCAATTGTGACTGCGTTATTGGAAGTCCTTGTTATCTGAGAGTGTCTGTGGGATCAGTGATTAGGAGCGGTTTAAGAACCAGCATGGAGATTTATCATGAGGAAGGCCTAACATGATTATGGGCATTATTGATTGGAAGGTACTGGCTTCGTGGTACAGTTATCAAACTTTGATCTTAAGGGAATTTACTGTTTGCATTAAGTGGTTTTGATGGTTAAACCCTCTCTTCGCAGGTGGTGGTGAAGACACGGACTGAGTATCAGACGGAACAGAAGAACAAGGCCAAGCTGAAGGTGCCGAAGGTGGAGGAGTTCACCATCAGTGTGACTGATGGAGTTTCTGAAAGGCTGAAGGTACAGCTGAACTTCATTTGTCATTAATGCATAGACAAAAAACAACATCTTTATATTAAGTGGCTTTAAGTACAATGTACTTATTGTTTTCATGTTGTATTGTAAAACACTTTTGCTGCTATTGAGGTGTGATACGGGTAAGGTTAGGGTCAGGTGTGTGTGGTATGGGTCGGTTTAAGGTTGGGTTAAGGTGTAAGGGAAGGGTCAACAGTTTAATTACAAATGTAATTACATACATTAATTACAGCTGTAATTACATGCAGGTATTTTTAAAATAAAAGTCCAATGTAAAAACATGTATGTACACAAGAAGTCCATTGTATCAAATGATTAATTTCAATATTAGTACATAGTAGTTAAAGCCACTTAATATAAAGTTGGACCAAAAAAACATTGACCAAGCAGTTGTACAGTTATATGCTAATCTCTGTCCAACATGACATCATGACTTTTGCGTAAACATACACGCCACTTTCAAGTCAAGTGGCGTGTTATTTATACGCATTTTGAGCTATCCGCGTGTATGCGTGTATATCTACGCCGTTATGTCCGAGTGATTCCGCGTGTATGTACACGCCGTTAAAAATCCGAGCGAAATAAAGCCAAATTTTGATATACATCTGGGGAGCGATAGTTTTCTTACTAGGATGGTAGGGCAAGACTTATAAATGGCATTAACCAGTGACGGGTAGGTTTAGGGACGGGGTTGGGGTAGGTCATATATTTATATATACAGTAATGTAACGTTAAGTCAACGGCGTTCATAAACACGCTGAAAAGCTATTTTGCGTGTTGATAGCATGCCAAAAATGGAAATATGAATTGGCGTGTCATACATACGCAGTTTCATGAGATCAGTCTGCTCTGTCAGTTAAAATTGGTGTAGGTGGCTTTTTCCCCCACTCATTTGCTGAAAAAAAGAAAGCATCATGGCTGGTCAGCAAGTGTTCTGGGTGCTGTACACTTGGGTTAATTTGAAAACCAGTAAGACCATGCAGAAAAACCTTTGAATCCAGTACAAAACCAGCATGGGAATT
This sequence comes from Chrosomus eos, assembly GCA_036326025.1. Lineage (NCBI taxonomy): Eukaryota > Metazoa > Chordata > Actinopteri > Cypriniformes > Leuciscidae > Chrosomus > Chrosomus eos. The sequence goes on along the minus strand of CM070834.1, from coordinate 34,807,815 downwards.
CATTCTGGTTTAAGTAATTTATTTTTCAGCAGGGCTGTATCCAGGTAGCCTGGCTCCGCCCTCCTACGTACTTCCGCTCAATTTTAATTTTCCTTCAGTACTACGTCTGGGATTCTGCTGTACACTTTGGTTTTCTCCGGTAAATTTTTTACCGGGCCAATCAGCGAACAGAGGGAGTGTCTGAGAACGATGACGTTGATGTCGTGAGTTGTAGTTCAGTAATGGCAGAAAGATGCGAGCGAAGCCATTCGGTCTGTTGTGGCAACGCTGCCGAAGATCAAGAAGTTAAAGCCGGAGCAAGAACAACAACATACGTCACGACCAAACGTTAGAGTTAGAGTCTGGTGGGACCAGGCTAGTATCCAGTATTCCCGCAGTAGAACATGGTTAATAATCTAAAGATCGATTCTTTCAAGTGTCATTAAAGGGATAGACCTTATTCAGAGCAGCGCCATGACTGGTATGAAAGTGAGGCTTTGAGGGATAGACTTGCCGTGTTTCCAATGGCATCCGGCCATCCGCTGTAAAAAGCTGTATAAAGCTCTTGGATTACTTACAATTTTCCACAGCTTATATTGTCGGGAGTTTTTGGTCAACTGAAATTTCTTGGAAAGATATTTTTTCCAGTGTTCATGAGCAGAACAATCCAAAAACACGTTAAATAACAGTACAGCCCATTGAAGAGATGCATGTCTGTCCCTCACAGCCTCGCTTTCATTCCCATTAAAAATCAAAGATGGCGTGCTGTGAATAAGGTCTATAGTTTACCCAAAAATGAAAATTATGTCATTGATTACTCGCCCTCATGTCGTTCCTAACCCGTAAGACTTGCTTTCATCTTCAAAACACAAATAAAGATATGTTTAATAACATCTGAGCGATTTATGTACCTGACAGTCTATGCAACTACCACTTTGACGCTTCAAAAAGTTCATAAGATCATAAATCTAATCCATATGAATTGAGCGGTTTAGTCCAAATTTTCTGCGATCTCTTTATACGCTGAACAGATTGTAAAGATCATGTTCCATGAAGATATTTTGTAAATTTCCTACCGTAAATATATAAAACATTTATTGTTGTGAGTGAATGCAGCACAATCGCGTACATAAATGGACAACTTTAAAGGCGATTTGCTCAATGTTTCATTTTTTTTGCACCCTCAAATTCCAGATTTTAAAAAATAGTTATATATCGGCCAAATATTGTCATATCCTAACAAACCATACATCAATGGAAAGCTGATCTATTAAGCTTTCATGTGATGTACAAATCTCAATTTATAAAAAAAATACTCATGTGACTGATTTTGTGGTCCAGGGTCACATTTGTTTTCCGAAGATGAACGAAAGTCTTACGGGTTAGGAACAATATGAGGGTGAGTAATTAATGACATTGAACTATCCCTTTAATGCCGTAAAAAATGCAGTCTTTGTTCCAACACTCTTTGCTTCCACTGTTTGGAATGATTCCCGGGAGCAGATTGAGAGGCTGTTGGGTGAAAGAGAGATGTCGGCAGTGTGAACTTAATTGGAGAGAACTGGAGAGTTTGGAGGCACGTTTTATTGTGGCAGTGAAGGTCGTTGGAGAGGCAGATGAAGACGACAGCAAACATTGGTATAAAGATGGACTTCCTTTGTTAAATAACACTGAATTAAACTGTCAGCTGTCTTGGAATCACAATGCAGCATTTACTTTGACATATACAGAATGTTTCCATAGACACAAGCAAGATGTTCTTGTCTGAGATTCTCCTTCAACGGCGCTCGTTATTTTTTGAGGTACTGAAGGAAACATCCCGGAGCTTTCTTGTATGAGCTTGTTGTAGGAAACTCTTGTGGAGGTTGTTGTCTAGAACGAGTACAGAAAGATAACTGCAGGGTGATCTCTGCTGCGTAGACTCCCAGTTGGATTTGTATCATATTCCCTGCTGTCGCTCCACTCGCAAGTAAAGAAGGAATGTTCCCCCTCATTAAATGTTCAAAACAAAAGAGAATTGTGGTCTCTAGTTGTCGCATGCAGCCAAGTGGAACATATTAACATATCATGTTCAAATAAATGTACTATTAAGACAACTTAATTAAGCTGGGAGTTTGTCTTCTGAATTCTGTTTGTTCTTGGTGCATTTGGGTGGGAGGTTTGGCAGATAAAGTGTGGGGAAAAGGCTGATATTGGCTTTGATTTCCCAACACATTATTATGTATTTTATTGTTGTTAAAAAAAAAATTACTTATGTTGGATTTGATGCACTGTTAGTTTTACATTATATCAGTGTTACATTGAGAAAAAGAGTATTCAGTGGGAAACAGTGCAAGACGGACTTTATTTTATCCATTAGGATTTGATTAAATCTTGGGAAATAGGTTGTGATAATTATTTGCTAAGTGAAATCCCTAATCCTATGCATTTAATTTAACACTTTTTGATTTTAAAGGGGGGGTGAAACACTCAGTTTCAGTCAATCTCATGTTAATCTTGAGTACCTATAGAGTAGTATTGCATCATTCATATATCCAAAAAGTCTTTAGTTTTATTATATTTATAAAAGAAAGATAGGCTGTACCGAGTCTTTCCGGAAAAAAACGAGCGGGTGGAGGCGTGCCGTGTGGGCGGAGCTAAATAATCACGAGCGCGCAAAGCTTACGTTGAGAGCGTCTGGAAGCTGTGATATCCCAAAACAAAACATTGCTAACAATCAGATTCAGCCATACATTTTTGATCCCGAATCAGATCCCGAGGCTGAATTTGAAGACGAGCAGCAGCAGCAACGACTACAGCAGGACGTCTCTAAGCGGTGTGTACTGGAACTGTATAACTTATATTTGCTTAGCGGTTTTTGTAAATGACTAATTTTCACTTTATGTCGTCGTATTTTTTTTAAAGGTGTACATGTGGGAAGTGTAGTTTTACATTAACTATACGTGATCATGTTGTTTACTTGTTGTGCTTAATACACGGCGATAGTTAACAACTCACAGACATTTGAAGCAGTTTTACTCACCGCCTGCAGTTCCAACGCACGACCGTGAACCTTTATCATTGGGACTGCTCCATCCTTAAGCATTAGACGATCTGCAAATCCGGCGTCGAACTGGGCCTTGTTTATAAAACAATCACAGCCGATGACTTCCATAAAGCCGAGCACAGCGCTCTGATAGGCATAACGTTACTTCTCTCGCTCTAGGCTACAGCTGCGCGCGCGCCCTTCCGGGAGAAGTGCCCTTAGGACCGTATAAGGAAATTCCGGCCTAGCTGACGTCACACCGGCCCGTACTCGAAAAAAACTTTCCGAAACTTGTGACAAACCGGAAGGAGTATTTTGAGAACAGAAATACTCAATCAAACGTACAACTTAATTTTTTAAACTTTGTCCATGTTTAGCATGGGGATCCAACTCTTTAATAGTGTAAAAAATCACTATTCATGAAATAGCATTTCACCCCCCCCCCCCCCCCCCCCTCTAATATGTTGGACGATAAAACTGCTGAAAATACAATTACATTGAATTGTAATTGCAATGTCTTGGCAACCACCCATAACACTGTAGTTATCAGGGCAGAGACTTTTGCATAAGTTATAAAATGAACCAGTAAAAATCTGCTTAATATTATTTTTCCCTGTATGTGTAGCATTGATTGTAAAATCAGAATTGTTGTTTCAGAGACCGAATGTTTTTGCATTCAGATCAGGTTACAAATTATGCTATTATTTCTTCAGAATTATGTTTGCTGATGAATTGAGCTCAATAAGATTTTAAAGGACTGATGTAACAGACAATAGCACACACACATATTTTGAGGGGCCGTTTATATGACACTGTTTTCAATTAAAAAATTGTGTTTTGGCCATTATCCGCCATTCTGAGGGCCTGAAAACACAATCTTACAGAGTGCACGTTTTTGAAAACGATACTGTATAAAGTACAAAAACGCGAATTTGTGAAAACGCTGTAGTCATGCGCATGCATATCACTTGCTGTCTATAGACGCTTGACTTGTAGTCAAGACCGCCTAAACCGAGACCAAGACACTACCCACGACCAGAGGGTATCGAGACCAAGACAAGACCAAGACCAAGACAGACCGAGTCGAGACCAAGACCAAGACAGACCGAGTCGAGACCAAGACCAAGACAGACCGAGTCGAGACCAAGACCAAGACAGACCGAGTCGAGACCAAGACCAAGACAGACCGAGTCGAGACCAACACCAGGACCAAGACAGACCGAGTCGAGACCAAGACAGACCGAGTCAAGACCAAGACCAAGACACTACCCACGACCAGAGGGTATCGAGACCAAGACAAGACCAAGACAGACCGAGTCAAGACCAAGACCAAGACCAAGACAGACCGAGTCGAGACCAAGACCAAGACAGACCGAGTCGAGACCAAGACCAGGACCAAGACAGACCGAGTCGAGACCAAGACAGACCGAGTCAAGACCAAGACCAAGACACTACCCACGACCAGAGGTATCGAGACCAAGACAAGACCAAGACAGACCGAGTCAAGACCAAGACCAAGACAGACCGAGTCGAGACCAAGACCAAGACAGACCGAGTCGAGACCAAGACCAGGACCAAGACAGACCGAGTCGAGACCAAGACCAAGACAGACCGAGTCGAGACCAAGACCAAGACAGACCGAGTCGAGACCAAGACCAGGACCAAGACAGACCGAGTCGAGACCAAGACCAAGACAGACCGAGTCGAGACCAAGACCAAGACAGACCGAGTCGAGACCAACACCAGGACCAAGACAGACCGAGTCGAGACCAAGACAGACCGAGTCAAGACCAAGACCAAGACACTACCCACGACCAGAGGGTATCGAGACCAAGACAAGACCAAGACAGACCGAGTCAAGACCAAGACCAAGACCAAGACAGACCGAGTCGAGACCAAGACCAAGACAGACCGAGTCGAGACCAAGACCAGGACCAAGACAGACCGAGTCGAGACCAAGACCAAGACAGACCGAGTCGAGACCAAGACCAGGACCAAGTCGAGACCGGAGGGGAAAAAAACAGACGTGTTGTTGAAGCTAAGCAATAACTTGTAAGATTTTGTTTTGCATTGTCTGCCTATCTCTGCCGATTTCGAAGTCTCCAAATGAATCCATTCTGCAACTTTTAAATACATAATTATATTTTTAAAAACGAAATTATAGGCTTAAGTGCAGGATCCAAAAGTTGGTCGTTTTTGTCGCTATGGTTACACACACACACACACACACACACCACACACACACACACACACACACACACACACACACACACACACACACACACACACACACACACACACACACACACACACACACACACACACACGGTGTGCAGTGCGCTCAAAGTCATATGTCAGTTGTGCAGTTACCCAAATCTCCTGAATGAAGCTAAAACCCATCATGTCACTGATATGTGTTTTACTAAATATTAATACATCAAGAACTGTACAATGTGTTTTTTTAAATCAAGTGATCAAAGTGCTTGTTGCCGCTGCGATCAGTGGCGCGGATACAGTGTTTTCTCGTGTGGCTCGTGCACACCGCACTGTCTTCACTCGGACGCGCGCTTCAATCCGTTGCGGATATCGTCGTGGATATTGTACTATTGTATTGCTAAATCCCCGGACCACTATGTCGGTCTGAGACAGCGAGACCTAGACAAGACCAAGAGGTCCGAGACCATGACAAGACCAAGACCAAAGACCATCAAGGCCGTGACAAGACCGACGGTCTCGAGACATACATCACTAATAGACGCATAGTTTTTCTTTACAATTCACATTGCCAATGGCCTGGCAGCAGAATACAGCACTTTTAATCGTTTTTTGAAAAATCGAAAAGGAATCGTGCCAGAAAAATAATAACGCTTCCTAATGGAGAGCGTCTGCACACACAAAGACGCACAAATTCTAATGCGCAGTGCAAAATAGATACCCAGCTAATCCTTAGACGTAGCTGCACAATCCTCAGTTCAGACACGCATCCCATAACTGAATGGATGTCAAGCGACAGTAGACATGAGGACGAGAGAGAGAGAGAGAGAGAGAGAGAGAGAGAGAGAGAGAGAGAGAGAGAGAGAGAGAGAGAGAGAGAGAGAGAGAGAGAGAGAGAGAGAGAGTGTGTGAGAGAGAGAGAGTGTGTAGGAGAGAGAGAGAGAGAGAGAGAGAGAGAGAGAGAGAGAGAGAGAGAGAGAGAGAGAGAGAGAGAGAGAGAGAGAGAGAGAGAGAGCTGAAATGCTGCCCCGTCAGCCTCGGCATCTCAGAGAGAATAAGCAGAATAAGAATGAAGGAGACGTGCTCGCTTGAAGAACCACTCACTCCCACACTGCTCTGCCTAGGCCCTTCGGCTCTTGTTTAGTCTACCATTTTAACATCTCTGGAGAGAAAACGAGAACAAGAAATGAAAAAAGAGGGTAAAAACTACACCAGAGGTAGCTAGTCATACAGAGAGAGAAAATAAATGCACCTTTAATGCACAGTTAAGTTATGATACCAGGAATAGAGTGGGCGTATTTGAAATTGTGCAGTTTCCACGGTGTGCTGTAGACTACACATTTTAATTAAAGCTGTACGTCAACATTTGTGCAGTTTTAACAACAGCTGTGTTCTTGTGTGAGGCCAGTTGACTACCATATTCAGTGTATTTCCAAGTTACTTTAAAGGATACCATTGTACTGCCATGGCACATAACCAAAATATGTAATACAATGGCATGTTTGTTACTATTTGGTTAGTGTGAGGCCAGTTGATTGGCATATTCATATTCATGATATTTGCATGGTACTCCAAGAAACTTCAAATAATGCAATGCTATTACTGTGGTATATGTCCAAAAGTCAGTGGTAATGTTGTTACTGTTTGGCCAATTGATTACCGTATTTATTTAGATGGTATTCCATGTTTCCAAGGTACTTTAAAGAATGCCATGGTACATAACCAAAATGTTACCATGTACCATGGGTGAAATGTAAAAAAAAAAAAAAAAAAAACACTAAGTGCAAATTAGAGCTATGAAATGATTAATCGCGATAAATCGCATCTAAAATGAAAGTTTGTGTTACATAATATATGTGTGTATACTGCAGTTATTTTGTATATATAAATACACACACATGCATGTATATATTTAAGAAATATTTTCATACTGTATATATATTTATATATAATATACATTATATATAAGTAGGCTTTTTTATATATAAATAACACATTTTTCTTAAATATATACATGCAATGTACGGGACAATGGTGACACCAGCTTAAAAATAATCATGATTCTGAAGCTGAAAGTACATCATTATTTTAGATGAATACACTCTTTAACTGACTAGATTTATTTAAAATAATGTAGGCCACATTTTACTGGTAACATAAGACATTTGGCATTATCAGGACCCACACATATTCCCAGATTGCATTATATTCAACATTATATATAGTATTTTAATGTAGTACTGACACAAAAATTCATATCTAACACAGTAATTTTTATTTTGGGTGAACTATACACAATATATATTGTCACTATCCATGATACATATTGTTGCATTTTTGTATTGCGATATATTGTGACATGATATATTGTCACACCCCTAGTGTGGGGCCATTTGATTGCCATATTCATTTGATATTTAAATTTTTTATTTAAAAAAATAAACCTATAATACCATGCTATTTACCATGGGACATGCCCAGAACTCAACGGTAATACCATGGTATTTTTTATTACGTTTGGTTAGTGTGAGGCCTGTTGATTACCATATTCATGTACCGCACATGTGTAAAAGGTGATGTTTATTGGAACATTTATTGAAATCAATGCTTCCCTTGAAGAGGATTGAGCAAATGTATTCTGTCCATTTAAAGGACAAATCTTTATTTGAAAGTCTGCAAGCGTTCAAGCTGAAATGCCTTTGTTGGGGCAACGTAACTCATACTGTCATTGACAGAAAGGAGAGCGCCATGCACAGAGATGCATTTGAGGGCACACAATCCATTTTTGTATAACGCTGCCAATACATTCTCCCTAGTCATGCAGTAAATTGTCACTGGGCGTTCGCTCGATGACAAAATAAAGTACCCAATCATGTGGGAGTGCCAGGAAACAGAGACGATTGTCTCCCAGCCTGAAGTCAGGAGACCATGCTATGCTGAATTGCTCCTAGCGTCCCCTACAGATGATGGCCATTCATTGGATTTGACAAATCGTTTGCTTGGGCAAAAGCATATGTTGTCAAGCGGTGACCCCGGGTAATGTGGGGGGGCAGTCACTGTCAGAGCGATTGATCGTGTTGAGTGATGGTGATTATATTCTCCAGAAGACAAGCTGGGAAATACTCAGCCCAGTTTTTCACGTTCTCTCGACTACAAACCAAAAAATGTGTAGAGCGTTACATATAGTCGAGATTCTGTCGTCATTTACACACCTTCGGTTTTCTTTCTTCTGCGGAACACACAAAACACTGCAAACAATACTTTTCTTACTTTGTATTTTTGTCTTGTTTCCAGTGACAGTCCAAATATAAAACATTTCTTAAATCAAGATGCATTTACGAAAGTAGTAAAATGATTAGATATTAAGTCTTATTTTCTGGAGAAATAAATAAAAATAAAGTGAGTTTTTGCTTAAAATAAGCTAAATTATCTGCCAATGGGGTAAGAAAAATAATCTCGTTTCTGTTTATATTAAGATTATTTTTCTTACCCCATTGGCAGATAATTTAGCTTTTTTAATCATCAACTCACTTAATTTTTATTTATTTCCCCAGAAAACAGGACATAATATCTCATGTCATTTTACTCCTCTAGTAAATGCATCTTGATTTAAGAATTTTTATATATTTGGACTGGAAACAAGACAAAAATACTAAGTAAGAAAAGCATTTTTTTGCAGTGTATTTGAAAAATCTTTCTGCTGTTTTTGTCCGTGGGATCAAAAGGTTTCAAGCTGAAAGCAACAGAAAGATTCTTCAAATATTTTATTTTGTGTTATGCAGAAGAATGAACGTCATGCGAGTTTGGAATTGTGTAAGTGAGCGCAGAAATTTAATTTCTAGACTTCAATTTAAGACTTCTTGTAGATCAAAATCTGTATTGATTAAAGAAACATTAAGTGAACATTCAATTAAAAGTGAGTTTTTGAAGTAGAAAAGCTGAAACAGTATTTAATTTCTTATTAACCCTTTAGAACCGGCTGTGTCGTCGCCGACACAGATCAGCAAGCTGTATATTTACCGTAACTCTTCAACCGTTCGCACTATCAAAACCATTCAAATTGTCCCTGACAGTAGACAACATGTGCTTGTTCTGCAATATACGGCTTATTACGGCAATTTCATGCTTTCCGTCAGCAAATGACAGCAGCTTTCTGGCAGAGCGGGAAGGAAGGATTTAAACAGAGAGATATGAAGCGCGGCAGGTTAGAGTGCTTTGGATTGCATAAAATAATAAAAGAAACAAATACATGGCGAAAGAAGTGGTAGACGGAAGAGGGGATTGGAATGATTTTTAATTAAAGGTGGGGTATGTGATTTGGAAAACGACGGGCAGATTTTGAAAATACACAATTCAAATGGTCCTACCTTCTTTCCTCCAACGCTGGCCCTGACTCCACCCACTCGAAGAACATGGACGCGCAATCATGCACGAGCGAAAACTCAGATGCGCGAGAGATTGTACAGTAATGACGATTTACTACTAATCATGGAACCGGCTTTACTGACGAGATGCGCATGCGTCACGAGCTTCAATATGCGCACGACGGGGGTCACGCGCGCTGGGGGGGGGGGTGTGGTACGACCGTTTGATTGACGAACTTACTGTCCAATAATTCTAGGTGGTCTTGGAAATGATTGGCTGGAGTTTTTCGAGTCCTGCCCGTTCCACAGATGATTAAATTGCTTAATTTTCATTTCAGTGCTTCTAACTCAGTGGCTGTAAGTGGGTTAGGAATAGGATTTCAAGTTATTTTGAAAAAATGGACAAAAAAGTGAATCCCATACCCCACCTTTAAACTTGGGAGGGGGATGGCCGTTACTCTTTAACGTATCTTAGTATGTGGTGTGTGTATGTGTGCGTGTATGTTTTCTTCTAAATAAAAATCAGAAAATGTATTCTCGTTTTTTTTTATTTTTGTCTATTTAAATTCTATAAACTCACCTCACACCAATAATGGTCAATAACTCTAATTGTTGAAAGCTAATCTTTTTTCTGAAAAAGATGACACTTTGCACATGAAGATTTTACAGTCAAAAAATCTAAATATGTGAAAAACACCTATTTTAGCTTTGGGTTCTAAAGGGTTAAACATACTCCAATAATCTCTATTTACAACTTCGAAAAAGCATTTTGTAGTGTACGGTACTTTCCTAACAAAATTGCAAACTTTTTTCACTTCGTCCATAATTCACTATCATAAAATGGTCAGTATCACATCACAGTTGTGTATCTCTAGCTGTGCAGTTGTCGTATTGTGTGAAGTCAGAGACGTCATTAGAGGTGAATGAAAAGCTTAGGCGATTGCCTGGAGTCATTTGTCACGTTAAAAGCGACAGTGTATTTGATCTGCTGCGGGACGTCCTGTTCTCTGTTCACAGCGACAGAAGATTTATGACACCAGATGGCTTTTCCTTTGTTTGAACCCTGATTAATCTCACCTTTCCCCCGCTGCTAGAGAATCACATTCATCTTTTTTGTCTAGCTTTGTAGATAGAAATATCAGCCACTTATTGACGTAGACAGCTGGCACGTTTACACGCTCGCATCGTGGAAGATCACATGTTTGAAGGCTTTTCTTTTATCACGCTCATGTCTATACCTCAAAAATATTTGATACACCTAGATTTTCTGTCCTGATTTCATTGACCATATACTATTGGCATGCTGATGGATTGTCTTTTGAGAGCAATTTGTGAAATTGTGGGCGGAGCTATCAAGATAGGGGTGGGGTCCTTTTGGGTAGGGACGTGTTTGTTTTGGTGATTTCAAATATCAACAAAATTTCTCAGAAATTGTCTACTGCAAATTTAGATAAAGATTTTCGTGTATCCCGCCCCTGATTTTTCCGCTTCGTGTCGGGTGGTTCTTCGCCTCTACGTCGTGCATTAAAATCCTTTAATGCATGGCTAGCCGTGGATTATCCCTTACTTCAAATCAAAAGAAATTTGTGATAAAACATTTTAACAAATTTTTTTTAAATTGTTATTTTTTAAAACATTCATATACAAATAGTATTAGTATATTATTTAAAGTAGTTGTAAAGTATTTACACATCATTTTTATCTAATGTCTTTATACTAGTACTAGTACAGATTGAAAGGACTCATGAATTTAAGTTTTTAGGTGTTGTGATCGATGAACAATTCAATGACATGGAAATTCCATATTGACCATGTTAAATCTAGGGTATCCCAAATCATAGCTGTGTTACATAAAGTAAAAGAATCTGTTAATAAATGTGCCTTAATTTTGTTATATAATTCATTGATTGTTCCACATCTGACCTATTGCATTGAGGCATGGGGAAGTGCAAACAAGACTTATATAGAACCTGTTTTTAAATTACAAAAACGTGATTCGCGTTGTAAATGGAAGCGAATATAGGGCCCAGACAAATCCAATATTTATACAGTTAAAAACTTTAAAATTCAATGACTTATTAGAATATAGTCTTCTAAAAATAATGTACAAAGCTCATTTGAAAACATTACCTGAAAAATTGCAAAATAGATTCATCAAGAGAGTTAGTGAATTTAATTTAAGAGGAACTGAAGTCTTTCAGAAACCCGAGTTTAGAACAAAATTAAAGGAAAGATGTGTCTCAATGCAGTCTGTGGAACTATCTAAATAGTGAAATTAAAACTTCAACATCATTTTTTGTTTTTAAGAAGAGTGTAAAAGCATTACTAATAGAAAAATATAATGCATCAATTTAGTAGGAAAATGTGATATTTGATTTATGACTTTGCATAGGTGCTGCAAAGTAGACGTGTGTTGTAAGTGTAGCTCTTTGGAATTGGACTTTGATTTATGTTGATAAGGGGCAGATATTATAAGTTTATCTTCTTTTTGCTCCTTTTCTTTTCTTTTTCAAAAGAATGAAATAAAAAAATATGAATAAATAAAATCACAGTAAAACATTTAAAATAAATTAAATAATATAATAAGAGTCGGAATGCTGAAAAAGAAAACAAGGTCCAAAAATAGCATTTTTGTTGCAAAAAGTATTTTTAATTAGATTTTATTCTGAAATATAGAAACAGCAAAGCACTATTCATGAAAGTGTCTTTTCTGGAAGGGTTCATGTGTTTCAGTATGCCATATTCTTTCAAGCCATATGACATCATACATTTTGAGAGCCTTCGTTTTTTTCCCGTTATGATACAACCTTACAGGACATGTCAGAAAAATTTGCCAATGCTGGTAAAAAAAATTCTGCAAAGTGGCAAAACACGCATTTGACTGTATCTGACTACACAGCGAAATGAGTTGAGGTTATTCTGTGACACTGTTGCCTCTCTGGAGCAGAAGTCTCTTACCTGTGCACCTATGGGGGGCTTGGGGAGCAATTAGTATCGTGGAGCTCTCTCTCTCTCTCTCCTCTCTCTCTCTCTCTCTCTCTCTCCTCTCTCTCTCTCTCTCTCTCTCTCTCTCTCTCTCCTCTCTCTCTCTCTCTCTCCTCTCTCTCTCTCTCTCTCTCTCTCTTCTCCCTCTCCCTCTCCCTCTCCCTCTCCCTCTCCCTCTCCCTCTCTCGGCCTGTTAGCAGGGCTAATGGCCAGAATGCCCACAGGCTCACTGGTGTGAGCGACACGGCCCTGGAGAGCCAGGCTTGTTATTCTGCCGTATTGTTGATTACCCCACAGAAGCCTCCAGCTCTGCAGTGGATCTGAGAAGCTGTTTGCACATCGCTAGTAGAATACATTTGAGAGGAAGTCAGATTAGCACTGCAGGATTACTGACAGATACAACTTCCCTTTTGAGAGAAATAAAAAGTCTAGACTACTCTACACAGGGCACCCATAATATTATGATTGTGCTACTAGTACTGGTCACAGCGCTTGTATACTGCTGATCTGTTGTTGGGTTGACTGCTTCTTTTACTCTCCTCATTTGGATAAAAGCTTCTGCTAAATGATTAAATTTACCCTAAAATAAAAAGGCAGCCAGTTTTTTTTTTATGTGTGAAAATCCATTTATACAATGTGGGAACATGTTAATTGTGATATTAAGGCAAAATATTTTTAATTTTAATATTTTTTTTTGATCGGTATTAAAAAGAAAAGAAAAAGAAACAATTTTATGTTGTGTTTTCCCCTCTGCTCTATCAAAAACAAATCGAACTGTGACTTCAAAACCAAGATACGCACCAAACCATCAGTTTTGTGTACCATTTTTTTGTCTTGCTGTTAATAAAATTTGACTGTTAAAAAATAGGGCTGTCAACAACAACAAAAATCACATTTAATCTCAACATTTCCAATCAAAAGTGTAAACCATTATAATATCATATGTGTAACAATTATTGCATTAAGCATGCTTAATTAATATCTTAAAGGGTTAGTTCACCCAAAAATGAAAAGTATCCCATAATTTACTCACCCTCAAGCCATCCTATGTGTATATGACTTTCTTCTATCAGCGAAAAACACAATCAGAGTTATTTTATAATTATAAGTTCTCCTAATGATATAATGGGAGTGATTGGTACCTCTTTCGCCGGAACTAGACTCGCGTACGGACGTTATCGAAAGCCAGTAGTTTATGAAGTTGTAAATATAGATATTTTTCTTACAAAAAGACATGGCTTCACTTCAGAAGGCCTTTATTATAGTCATATGGGTTACTTTTATGATGGATGAATGCGCTTTTTTGGGCTTCAAAATCTAAGGTACTATTCACTCCCCTTATAAAGCTTGGAAGAGCCAGGATATTTTTGAATATAACTCTGATTGATTAAAAAAATAGCCAAATGTTGATACTGTGAAAGAACAAATACTATGAAATGTTTGTCCCATACGATGCATTTTCATGTTTCTTAGAGCCGTTTCCTCTGTCACAGTTAAAACGTGAAAAGTCTTCAGAACTCTGCGATAAAAGACATAATTCAGAAGATTCTCCAATAAATAGTTCTGTCTTTATTGTTGTTTTGTTCAGTTCAGGTATCTCCAAATACACCCATCCTAAATGACTCGAATTAAGCCAGTAATTGGAGCTGAACTTGTCTGTCTATCCCTGAGGAGAGTTCTTTTATTCGTGTCTCTTCTCCTTCTCACTTTTTATGAAATGGAAAGGGATTTCTATTTGTGTTGAGAGCCACTCTACCAAACAGCGTTTCTGTGTTAATAGTTGGTTGGTTTTGGCTGATTCAAAACATTTATTATGAATATGGAATGTAATTAGGCCATAATCAGATTGAAAAATTAGCGGCCCAAAGCCTATGTTTTAATATGCATGGGATTTATTGCATCTTAAGAAAATGCTGAAACGCACAGTTTCTGCTGGAAACACCAGAGGACGACCGATAGTGGATTTTGCAGATGCTGTTTTCTAAAATGGGGAAATACGGCCGATAACCAATTAATCACATAATATGAACTTTCCATTTAATGTCAAATAGTGCTGACCTTTCTTCGAAAATGATCAATATACAATAATGACTTAATCATGAGAATGTTTTGCAATTATTAAAATAGTCAGTAATTTATTGGTAAACACAGCCCCTTGCCTCTGATTGATTCTTTTAACTTCACATGGCGTCCTAAAAACATGGTGTTTATGCAAGATGCATTGCAATGGACAAAAACTTTATTTTCATCCATAAAGTATGTTTACATAGGATAATGTTATAAGTAGCGCAATGGCATGCCAAAACATGTTCTGTGTGAATTGTCTGTACGACACCAGCGTTACCTCATGAAATACAGACATTCTACATAAACCGAAACCTTTACTCAATACCAATAGAGTTTGCTGTTAGCATGTCGCTAAGCTATCGACGGGATACTGTAATAAAGCAATATATATATATATATATATATATATATATATATATATATATATATATATATATATGTTAAAAAAAAAACAATGAAAAAAAAAAAAAAAAACGAAACCTTAACCGAAGTTTAACCTTAACCGGATTACATAAACCGAAACCTTAACTCAATACTAATAGAGTTTGCTGTTAGCATGTCGCTAAGCTATCGGTGCGATACTGTAATAAAGCAAAAACATATATATATATTGAAAAAGAAACAATGAAAAAAAAAAAAAAACGAAACCATAACCGAAACTTAACCTTAACCGGTTTACATAAACCGAAACCTTAACTCAAATACTTAGCATGTCGCTAAGCTATCTGCGCGATACTGTAATAAAGCTAAAAAATTAAAAAACACGAAAATATTGCTTACAATAATCAATATTTAAGTACACAGACCAGTTTTATTGATGCTTCTCATAATTAACTTTTGTTTATTTGTAACAGACATTTAACTCTACTATTTTAATTCGTTTTATAACTGTTTTAATTGTCCTTGCTTTTATTTTGTGATTATTTTAATGCCTTTCTGTGTAAAGCACTTTGAATTACCATAGTGTATGAAATGTGCTATATAAATAAACTTGCCATCTTGGATTTCATTTTTGCCCTACATGCTGGGATTGCCGTCTCTGAAAAGGACATGCAATTCTGCCTTGAAATTTCTAAAACAAAATACCTTATGCTGTCTAACTGCTGGACAACATTGGCATCACGCATCAACATTTTTACGTGCCTATGATTCCTTAAGCTGTTGCCTCAGGCAGCGAACCGAGCGAGGCCGTATTTACGTCTGAGGAAACAGACTGGCATTGACTCTTCGTAGATATTGAATAAACACCCTAGTCTTTTCTGTTCCCTTGACATCTAATGCGTCACTGTGATTTTTCCCAAGCCTCTCCTCACCCTGTTTCACCGCTGTGTGTCTGTAGCAAATGCTTAGGAACAGATGAAGCTTAAGATGACTAATCCCACAACCGTATTTTTTTTCTCTCAAAATGTCTCTGCTGTTTCCCTCTGTACTAGGCTGGAGCTGAGGTAATTTTGAAAGCAGATGTCTAAGGTATTATTTATCTAATAAAACTAAAATCTGGATATCTTTTTTAATGCTCTCTGTGGTTAGCCTTGGTTCACATCTCATAACAGAGTTACTCTGGGGAAAATGAGTCCTCCGACATCTCAAGCTCAGGGATGCATTGATTTCTTTATTGACTGGCATCACTGCTTTGTGGGAACCGCTGTTATGCGGCAAGAGTAGATGAAACTGAGAATCGCAGAACCCTGAGGAAATTGTGACAGATGGGCTGCTCACACATATGGAGTGGAAAGTGGTCTGGCTGTGTTTGTAGGCGATTGTTGCAGTTGCAGGGTCTTATTGAACCAAATCTACAGGATGCCAGAATCCTGGTGCTTGTGTACCAAGGTTACATTCTCCATTAGGATGTTCGGATTATAAAGTCATCCATCTCCTTCCAAAATATAGACAGATGCTATAAACCACCAGGTTCAGGTATTGACCAGAGATTCAGTTGAATACATAAGAGACTGTTTTGAGAGTATTGACTGGGATCTGTTTTTTTTTTTTTATTGTTGCAGTAATCATGAATTATTGAATGGCACGATTACCTGTTATAATTTCTTTGTGAAGGCGGTGGTTCAAACTAAAAAGGTTAGATTTTTCCAAACAACAAACCCTGGATTAACAAAGATCTAAAGCAAGCATCTTCAACCAGAAGTCTTTCAAATGTTTGTAATTTGTAATGTTTGATCAAAAATTATTTTTTGCTAAAGTCCCCCTGTGGTGAAAATCCAGTTTTTAATGTTGTTTACATGTCTATGTGGTGTTTTTAATATGCTTTAAGTAGGGGTGTGAACCCCAGTGTTTCCCATGTTATTTTTTGAGTCTTGTCCTGGGATACTTGTATCGCCGGTGTACTCAATTCTGTCCCTTGGTTTTTTGGTTGTTTTTCCTAGTCTGTAGTTGTATTTTTATCCTGTTAACAAACTCTCTGTATATGGATCCTAATCTCCCTCATTTCTGAGTTCAGCGAGCGTTACAGAAGACTCGACCAAGAACATAGGAAACACTGGGGTGGACAGTTATTTTGAGCACATTGGAAACCTTGTTCAGTGATTCGACAATCCTCATCTACAATTGAACATTGAAATGACAAAGGAATTATGTTGTGGGATTCAAAAACAGACAGGATTTGATGATGACAAATACATACATAAGAAGGCAAGACAACGTCTAGGTCTACGCTGGAAATGATGAAGGAGTTTTAATAATATTGACAGGTGTACACTGACCATGATTTTATAGATCAATGATTCAAAGCATTTTAACATATAATATAGTGTTGTGGTATGGCAATTTAACATTGAAACAGAAAAATAAATGAACACAAGTAAATTAACTCTTTCCCCGCCAGCATTTTTGAAAAAACCTGCCAGCCAGTGCCAACAATTTTAATATTTTTCACAAGTTTCATGGCCCCCAGAAAATTTTGTTGTATGACTATCTGAACATACAATAAATCAAAAGAAAAAACAGAGCCCCTGAAAAAAAAAAAAAATTCTAGTTTCATGCATTTTTTTTAATCAACACTTGAATCTGGGTAAGTTTCATAAAAAAAAATCAACATTCTGTGCAGAAAGCTGATAAAATCATGTTTTTGTCAAATACTGTATCCAGATTCAGAACAATGATCGAAACACAGATGGATTAGATCGAGTCCATCAACACCTCTAAAGCTTCAGTCCTGTAGCTCGTCCTGGGAGACATTTTATTCAGTAACTTTAATTCAGGCAGGTTTGATTTATATGCCGTTTAATGTTGATGATCGCGTTTTTTTACATATGCATCTGCTTGCATACAGTATGATATCACTTGTTTCTGCTTCTTCGCCTGTGTTTTGATCATTCAGTACTCTTTCAGAAGATTTGTAATAGCGCCCCCTACCGCATAACAGTGAAAACAAAGAAAGCCAGAAAATTCTGTCATTGGCGGGGACAGAGTTAAGGAAGCAAACATGTTCAGAAACAGAATGCCTTGCAGGATTTTTTTTTATATTTAATGGAATAAAGGGCATTTGCAGTGTATTCAGACCAAACGATTTCATCCCCTCCATTTCTGCTTTAATTCCCTCACTTCAGGCGCAGACCGCATACCATTGACTAAAAGTAACATACTGTATAAAAGATAATGCAGTGGCTGTTTAAAATGATTAACTTCGGTATTATATCTGTTTTACATGTTGTTCATATCTGTGTTTGATGTGTATATACAACATATGTAAGTGGTATTGTTGTCAAATAAAGCCCTATTCGCACGGGATTAGTATTACCTGGTGACCTCTGGTAATCTGTAATAATTGCAGAGTTTGTCTGAGATCTTAATCCCGTGCGAATCGGCCATGTCTGTAATTTGTAAAGTAAAAATCCCCCCGCAAATTACCTACTATATTTCGCCGAACACCGAGGTCCTGTGATAATATTAGTCCCATGCGAATCGGCATCTCTGTGATTTGGCTGGATCGTATATCATTTTTTCAAGGTTTGCGCCTTTTTATCCATCTTTCGCGAATAATGGAGGCTGGTTTGGAGTGTTTTGATAGTTTTTTGGGTACTGGGTCATATCGCTTTACACAACTACACAATTTGCAGAAAGTGAAAGCTGAAGATCAACAAAAGAGCAAAAACAAAAAGAATGATTAGATGGAGATGAATGACATGTATAGCAGCATGCGGTAAGGAACTTTATTCTGTTTATGTCATAAAATATCATACAGCTATACCGATAACGACAAGGAAATTTCCAAGCAATAGCCTGACGTCATTTCCGGGAGATAAGTCAGTAAATTTGAGTAAAATCACAGGCTTCGATTATCCCATGCGAATGCGCCACACGAAATTCAGATGTGGCGGGGTAATTTCTAAAACACACGAGGTCCCCAGATAATACTAATCCAGTGCGAATAGGGCTTAAGATGCATCCATTTGTATGTCTGAGCTATGTTATATCCACTGTTCCCACTTCAGATGTGTTTGTTGTGAAAGCCAGTTGCCAAAAACTCATGATCGAGGCAGTATGTCCATTAAGATGTTGTCCTTTTGCCTTTGACAAACTGAAACTGTGGCCTCAAATTAATATAATACCATTGCTGTGTCTCAATTTGCATACTTATACTACGCCCTAAAAGTATGTACTCTTTTTGTGAAGAAAAAAGTAGATACTTTTGTGTAGACAAAAAGTAGACAAGCTTTGGGACATACTACTGTATCACGTCATACAATTGCGTCTTTAACAGTTGCTCTTTGTCGCATACTATCACCGTAAACTGGCCTGTCAATCATCTTGTCACAGTTAAAATCCTCCACATTTAATTTCATTTCATTTCCTACCGTACTTCAGTGAAATACAGAAGCACGTTGATCTGCAGTCGCGGGTCTTTCATGCGGAGACTCTCCTCATATTAATTCATAATGATGCGTTTAAAAGTTAATGGCCAAACGGATCTTAATAAAAGTCCACATTGTTATTGCAGATGAAATGTCACTTGGATAAAATTACATAAATATTTTTTGATCAAGTTTTGATTTACTCAAAGCTTTATCTGAACCTCTCACCATCAGTCGTGCATATCCGCCATGTTTTGTAGTTTTTTATACTTTTTACTCGTGTTTGTAGTTCCTCCTCCAAAGCGCAGTGCGTTGTGGGCAATATTTGTCTTTATAGTGAGCACGGATCCACACTTAGAAAATTCAACCATCCAAGGCCTTCTGGCATACTCTTTTCAACAGACTATGCTTTGGGACACACTTATTTTAATCTCACATAGTATGTACTGTTTAGGATGGATAGTATGGACATTGAGACGCAGGGTCTGACATGGTTGGCATTACATTTTATAAAAAGAAATCACTTTTAATCTAAATCAAGTTTATAATATATATTAAAATCAGCATATGAGAGTCAAATTGTACGACTACAGGGACTCATCTCAAGATCACTCATTTAACAGTTCATCTATTGCCAAAATTCTGATAAAAAGCTCAGTCTAGATTAGAAAATAATTGAAAATATTAAAATCAGGAATGTCAGATTCAGAATGCATAATTCATGCATAAAAAATGTCCATTAAAAATCAACACGTTGAACGATGTTCACTAACCTGACGAAATGTGTCAATTGGATTGGCGTTTATTCTCTTTAGCATGCAGTGTGAAGTATTTCACTTAGTTCTCATTCCTTCTTGTGAAGAATAAATTGATACTGACGTGCGTTATGTATTAAGCACGTTATCGTTTCTGACAGACGATTGAGGACAGTTGAGGTCGCTCAGGCCGCCATTTTCTCCCTCTTCTCGGAAAGCGATGATAAAACATTGGGTTTCCAGGAAATGCGGGAACTCACTGGACCTCTGCTTCTCGTATACTGTATATTAGCTTGTAATATTATGCACGTTATTTTTTGACAGTCATCAATGTCGTGATATTCAAATGATGTGGATGAAGTATTCAGTGAACTGATTGATACCCATGAGTGTGTTATATCGTTGTCTATATTTCATAATTTTCTAATATTCCAGCTGACAGCCAAATTTTTGACAGATGTGATAACATGAGAGGTGAACTATGTTTAATTTGTGGGTAATTGTAAGACATGCTGGAGACATTCTTAATGATGAATTACGCAAAAATCATTTAGTTAATTTCTTGACTTAAAGGGCACCTATTACGCAAAATTCACTTTAACATGGCGTTTGAACATACATGTGTGTTGGCAGTGTGTGTACACAACCACCCTATAATGATCAAAATCCACCCAGTGCTTTTTTTTTTAATCCCCATAAATCAAAAGCACTGTCTCAGATCAAGCCGTTCTCAGATTCGGGGCAATGTGACGTACTTTTGCACAAGCCCCGCCCACGACTGTTGATGGACACTGCTGCATTAGCATAGACCCGCCCTGAGTGAGCTAAACACAGTCCGCCAGTGTTTCGACCTCAGAGCAACTGTAGACAAGAGTGTCTTCTAAGCGATTGAGGTGTTTTGTTGTTGGATGTAAGAATGAACATAGCAGTCTTCATTTACTCCCGTTGTTACTCGAGGATGGATGTGTACCAACTGTTCGTGACCCAGCTTATAGTCTCCGGAGATAGGCCTAACGTTACTGATCACGGCAGAAATTAAAGTGAGAGCGCACACTTTATTACAGTTCATAGTTGTTTTACGGATATAAAGCTAACCCGTTTCTTAAGCACCCCCTGAAAAGGTGTGTATATTTGTCTACTGTAAGTTGTAACGAGTGTTTTGTGTAATTTGCAGTGTATGTTGATGATAATGAAAGAGAGAGAGAGTTTATGGATTTGACTTTAATGCGCACTTCTTATCCTGTGTTTATTCAGCTCTTACAGTGATTTTCTGGAGTAAAACTGACGCTTCATCGTTTGTGTGATGTACAATAAACTTCATTGAACTCATCAGAATATAGGTGTCACATTCATGTTCACTTCATCATCTGTATTCACATTCATGTTCACTTCATCATCTGTATTCACTACATTTCCCAGCATTCCCCTGGATCCTCACCTGCACTCGATTCCCTCATCACCACACCTGATCTCCATCACGTCATCATCTCATCACCAGCACGGACTATATAACACTCACTCTCCCTGCAGTCACTGTCTGATCTCGTCTCTACATCGACGTCAATACATCGTCGTCGTTATATTGACTCACAGACTCTCCATGCTATACCAAAGACTCACCTGCTACTTACCTGCTACTCACCTGTCCCTATTGGATTATCTTCTTCATCGTCTGCCGTCTTCAGTTCCCAGCCATCCAACTGCAACCCTTTCCAGTGACTGTCCTCCATCATCTGAAAGAGAGACTCTTGTTACTCCTGTGGCTAAGTCCTTCTAATTATCATCTGTTAGAATTCTCACCATAACTCCGTCTGCCTCTGCTGATCTGTAAATAAACACTATTTCACTCATTACCTGTCTGTCTCCTGTATCACCCGTGACAGAAGATCAGACCGCCCTAAGATGGACGATGGGGTAAAAATTATCGTCCTGGCTCAGGAGAGCCAAAGTTGGTATTCGTTTGTGGAAGGCTTTATCCGCATCGCACTCGTCAGTAACGTGGCTGACGAGCGGTTAAGTACCTTATTCTGGCTCGGGGCCAGATTTCACCACCGGATCGACCTTCCAGACACCACCGGACTCAGCTGGAGGGAGACCGTGATCCGGTGTCTGGAGAGTGTCGGTTCCCGACCCGGGACACAACCTACCAGCACCAAGCCCACTTCGCCGCTGGTCCCATCCAGCACAGAGCCTTCGCCGCTGGTCCCATCCAGCACAGAGCCTTCGCCGCTGGTCCCATCCAGCACAGAGCCTTCGCCGCTGGTCCCATCCAGCACAGAGCCTTCCCCGCTGGCCTCTGCCAGTATTGACCTAATAGACTTTTTCACTGAGCCAGAGCCTATTAACCCAGAGCCCGAGCCCGTTGACCCAGTGCCAGAGCCAGAGCCCGTTGACCCAGTGCCAAAGCCAGAGCCCGTTAACCCAGCGCCAGAGCCAGAGCCCGTTGACCCAGAGCCAGAGCCAGAGCCCGTTGACCCAGCGCCAGAGCCAGAGCCCGTTGACCCAGCGCCAGAGCCAGAGCCCGTTGACCCAGCGCCAGAGCCAGAGCCCGTTGACCCAGCGCCAGAGCCAGAGCCCGTTGACCCAGCGCCAGAGCCAGAGCCCGTCGACCCAGCGCCAGAGCCAGAGCCCGTCGCCAGCCCGCCAGAGCCTGAGCCCGTAGCCTGCCCGCCAGAGACCGCCGTCCAGCCAGAGACCGCCGTCCAGCCAGAGACCGCCGTCCAGCCAGAGACCGCCGTCCAGCCTGAGACCGCCCTCCAGCCTGAAACTGTATTCCCACCCTGCCTCCCTCTCCCACCTCCGCTATTGATGTCTTCATGCTCTACTGTTTCGTCTCTACTGAGCCCTGTCGACCCTGCTGCCCATCCACAGCTACCCCCAGTATCGCTGTGGAGCCGCCTCTGGGTCTCCAAGCCTCAGCATCGCCCTGGTCAGTGGATCCCCTGTCCTTGCCTCAATCCCCTGAACCTCTGACTCCACCTTGGTCCTCCGACCCTACAGCTTCTCTGCGGCTCATTGTGCCCTCACCTCCGCCGGGTCTTGTCAGCCCGATAGCTCCACCAGGCTCACTCCTCCTTCCTTCCTCACATTGGTCAGCCGTCACCCTGGTTCCACCTCGGGACTCCGTGCTGCCGGCTGTGCCTCTGCCCTGCATCCCTTCTGCTCCACCGGGCTCCATCTTCCCTCCTGCTCCTCAGTCGTCCTCCCTCGCACTGGTTACGCCACGGGCTTCCAGAGCCCCTTCTCCGTTTCGGTCCCATGAGCCTGCAGATCTGCCTTGGCCCTCCAGACCTGTGGTGTCACCTCGGCTCTGGGTCCATCCGGCTCAGTTGGGGATCTTTGAAACTTCTACAGGGTCTTCACCGCCATGGCCACCCGAAGGGGTCTCACCGCCATGGCCACCCGAAGGGGGTTCACCGCCATGGCTACCCGAAGGGGGCTCACCGCCATGGACGCCCGAGGGTCCCACAGCTCCGCCCTGGACACGTCCTCTCTCATCTGCTCCGCCTTGACTCCTCTGCAGCGCGAGGTCGCGCTTTCCGGAGGGGGGTGTAATGTCACATTCATGTTCACTTCATCATCTGTATTCACATTCATGTTCACTTCATCATCTGTATTCACTACATTTCCCAGCATTCCCCTGGATCCTCACCTGCACTCGATTCCCTCATCACCACACCTGATCTCCATCAAGTCATCATCTCATCACCAGCACGGACTATATAACACTCACTCTCCCTGAAGTCACTGTCTGATCTCGTCTCTACATCGACGTCAAAACATCGTCGTCGTTATATTGACTCACAGACTCTCCATGCTATACCAAAGACTCACCTGCTACTTACCTGCTACTCACCTGTCCCTATTGGATTATCTTCTTCATCGTCTGCCGTCTTCAGTTCCCAGCCATCCAACTGCAACCCTTTCCAGTGACTGTCCTCCATCATCTGAAAGAGAGACTCTTGTTACTCCTGTGGCTAAGTCCTTCTAATTATCATCTGTTAGAATTCTCACCATAACTCCGTCTGCCTCTGCTGATCTGTAAATAAACACTATTTCACTCATTACCTGTCTGTCTCCTGTATCACCCGTGACAATAGGCTTGTACTAATAGTGGTTAAAAGCAGATGACAAATACGTTATAACCGTAATTAAACTAAACTATCCCTGTTCTATCTCCATACAGAATATATTCTCTGACTCTGTAGGCATTATTGTCCAACTCTGGGTCGAAATAAACACCGCTACTGAGAGTTTCTGTTTTGATATTATCTTTCCATGAGATGAGATAGTCCAGCCACTGAGTGTGAGCTGTCTGTGCCGAGAGCAGCAGCTCATTTGCATTTAAAGGGATAAGGCCATTGCACACTGAGTCCGAAATTTTCGTATGTGTTCTTTCGTATTCGTGATTCGGTGGCTCTGAATTGTCAAAACATCATTCAAACACCATTCAAACTGTTTGCTACGGATGCGAAAAACGCAGAAAATCGAACCCGATCCGATTATTTTTATGACGGACGAAAGTTTCGGAGGCAGTGTGCAACTGTGATTGACATAACGTGAGGTCGTATTTATTTTTTAACGTGCGAAAATTTCGGATGTAAATTTCGGACTCAGTGTGCAATGGCCTTTACACACTAAAACGGTGGCAATATAAACATGCAGTGAAAGATTATCTGTTGAGGATTTCTAAAACTTCACATACACACTCTGGGGACATCAGAGACCTATTTACATCTTGTGAAAATGGGCATAATAGGTGCCCTTTAAATAAATTGCATTACCGAGAGACTGACATGTTTGGATTGTCAAAAATGTAACATTCCGCTTTGTTCAATTCATTGATTTTTGAAAATCAAGTAAATGTTTTTATCAAACTTGTTTTTATTGTCTCTTATAGAAAACACTTTTATTTAAACCCATGAAAATGCAGATCCTGTTTTAAATAATAGTGAAAAATCACTTTTTACAACTGTTGTTCCATTATTACCCCTTAGCAGATTTTGACTCATAAAGATTACAAGGGAACATTCATTTAAACGGAAATAGTGATGCGTACGGATAAATCATTTATTGTAAGTACTGTGATATTCCATTAAAAAAAAAAAGAATTTAACTTTTGTTTTCAAGGTGACTTTATGAAAGTTGAGCAGAAGCAGCAGTAGCACTGATATCAGTGAGAAACGTAACACGCTGGTGAACAATGAGTTTCATTAATAAAAAAAAAGTGTAACTTTATGTAAAAAGTAAACGTATTTATTTAAGTATCTTTCAGCTACACAAGAAACATGTGTCCTTTATAAAGATATTTAGAATGTCCTTGGAAAACTGGTTCAGATAAGTGCCAGACATAAATTGTGCTATGATTATGGTAATTATACAAATGCATCTTGGCAAAGTTCTATCAAGCAAAAAACTCTTTCAAAAGAGTTGGCCAGCAGCCATGTCACCCTGTAGCCCAAGACTGGTTGCCCACTGAAGCTAAGCAGGGCTGAGCCTGGTTAGTACCTGGATGGGAGACCTTCTGAGAAAACCAGGTTGCTGCTGGAAGAGGTGTTAGTGAGGCCAGCAGGGGGCGCTATCCCTGTGGTCTGTGTGGGTCCTAACGCCCCAGTGTAGTGACGGGGACACTATACTGTCAAAATAGCACCGTCCTTCGGATGAGACGTTAAACCGAGGCCCTGACTCTCTGTGGTCACAAAAAATCCCAGGATGTCCTTCGATAAAGAGTAGGGGTGTAACCCCGGCATCCTGGCCAAATTTGCCCCTTGGCCTCTGTCCATCACGGCCTCCTAATCATCCCCATACATACTGATTGGCTTCATCACTCTGTCTCCTCTCCACCAGTAAGCTGGTGTGTGGTGAGCGTTCTGGCGCAATATGGCTGCCGTCGCATCATCCAGGTGGATACTGCACATTGGTGGTGGTTGAGGAGATTCCCCCCTTCTATGTAAAGCGCTTTGAGTGTCCAGAAAAGCGCTATATAAATGTAATGAATTATTATTATTATTATTAAAAGCCCCATTTGGATATTAACTGTTTCTGACAGTGAACATCTGTAAAAAACAATGTGCATGGCACCTCAGTGATACAAATGCATTCAGATGGTGATTGGTGAAGGAGCGAGTTTGTGATCCTATGAATGTTCTGCTTACGTAATATTATTGCATACCTGCTCTTCCGCTTTTCTTCTTTCCCCTTTTTGTTCATAACAGCTCCCACTCGCTGAGGTGGAGCAGTGATTAAATGTTGTTCTTGTAAATACTTTCCAACATTTTAGTAACAAAAGTGTATCTTTAAAATGCCTGCAAATCAAAGTGATGAGCAACAGTTTGCGTACAGTGCTCGGTAGTGGTCAAAAAGGATGTGTGATGTTTTTTTTAACAGATCTCTTCTTGTCAACTTAGAGGTATGGATTCGGACGGCAATTAAATTACCACACGACCTTGGTGTTTGTCCAAAAAACAGTAGGTAATCTGGCAGGGGATTTTTACACGGGTGGTGGGAGAAAAACACTGACATTCTGGATTTGAATGGAAATAAAATCAACTGTAAATGTTGAAAATACCTTACGTCCCCATGAGAAACAATTACCGTCCGGATAGGACTAAACATGGAGTCACAGAGGTTGGCAAATGATGACCTGAACTGCAGAACATTCAGGTGGGAGAAGACTGCAGCATGTATTAAAAGGCAGTGGAGAGGCGGCAAGTATTATAGACCGAGCATGATGGAAATACAAAAATTACTAAGGGCATTTGCAGACCTGCATGCAGAACAATTAGGCTTTTACTGAAATAGGGACTTAAATTGTTACAATGTTTCAGTTCGAATCGCTTTACTTTTATTGTCCAGAGTGTGGGTTTATTTGTAGCTGTCGTTAAACATGTATAAATGTACAGTAGCCATCATTCCCAATCTAACTGATAAATAAGTTTGAGTGCTCAGATTATGAAGCGCATC
This sequence comes from Chrosomus eos, assembly GCA_036326025.1. Classification (NCBI taxonomy): domain Eukaryota; kingdom Metazoa; phylum Chordata; class Actinopteri; order Cypriniformes; family Leuciscidae; genus Chrosomus; species Chrosomus eos. The sequence goes on along the minus strand of CM070834.1, from coordinate 34,780,655 downwards.
ATTCTTTACTACAATGTGCATAAGCAGTTTTGCACTGATCTCAGTATGAGCTGTTCTTAAAAGGACTTTTATAAAACAAATTGTTTTGTACAAAAATGGCTAGTTATTTCGTAAACTTGCTTGAAAAGCAACACTGGCCTTTTTTTCTTAATTTTTTTATGTTTAAACAAACAATTGCCAGTTTTGGAGAAGTATTAAAGTATGTAAATTGAATTACTCGCCTTGAACAAAATAATGAAATACTTTACAGATTTCAATTTACAGCATGTAATCTGTAGTGAAATACATTTTTAAAGTAACTCTCACAACCCTGCACACAACCTTACTTTCTGGCAGACTCATTTAAAAGCCTAGTGAATACCATAAATTGTAGTCAATCAATCAGATTAGAGCTTTCAAGACAGAGAAAGTACTTTTAAGTTGTATGCATGAGGCGTTCATTTGGAGTGAGGCACGTTGAAATAGGAGAAAGTATATAATTCTTTTAAATATAAATCGTCTTATATAGGTCTATAGACACTAGTACATGTAGAATAAGCATAACACAGTAATAGCAATCCAGAGAAGATGTGCTATTGAATAAATCCACTCTGGGGATTATGGTTTTCTGAACATAGATTAATCAACCCCCCCACCCCCCAACACACACACACACACATGTTGTGTTTTCATGTTTTATGGGACTTTCCATAGGCGTAATGGTTTTTATACTGTCCAAACTATATATTCTGTCCCCTTACACTGCCCTATCCCTAAACCTACCATCACAGGAGACATGCTGCATTTTTACATTTTCAATAAACATCACTTAGTGTGATTTATAAGCTGATTTCCTCATGGGGACCAAAAAATGTCCCCACACGAACAAGGATTTCGGATATTGCCATCCTTGTGGGGACATTTTGTCCCATAACGTAGGGTTTACCAGGCCACACATACACAACACACACACACACACACACACAATCACACACACACACACACACACACACACACACACACACACACACACACACACACACACAACACACACACACACACACACACACACACACACACACACCACCCAAAAAAAACAACACTGGGGACCAAGAAAAACAACAACAAAATGCTCTGCAACCTTGAGGCTCATCAGTAGGGCACAATATTACACTTTGTGGGGGTGATGAAAAAACAAGCAGATGGTGGCATGTCTTGTGTGCCACAAACACGTTGACATTTGAGGCGGAATGACCTCATTTTATGCGATTCTGTCCTCAGTCTGGATTTGATTTGCCAGAATGAATCTTTTGAGACTCCCTATCTTTCTTTTGTTGGGGACGGTAATGGAGAAAAAATAAGTATTTGAATGTATACGAAGACAGTAATAGATGTTCTCCTGCAAACCGAATTTCATGCAGGATTCCCCCAAAAAAACATAACTGATGAAAATGTCTCATCAGGGGGTGATTTAAAACACTAAAGTGGTTCAAATCTAGAGCGTGAAAGGCACACAGCCATTTTGGCACTAGTCCCACCGCTTAGCAACACGGTACAAATGGGGCCAATTTTGGCCAAGGACATCAGGCTGTACACTTGTTTAATCTGTGCTGAGAGAATGAATAAATGGAAAGAGAGAGAAAAACAGATAATGGTCATGTGATACTAAAATCACTCCAGTTGATATTTTGCATTTTGCTTCCTCATCACTATTTGTTCCCATCAGGCATCTCTAGTAATGTCATTCTTTACTACAAAGCTGCCCAACCACAAGGAAGACAACAAAATGGCCCAAACCCCGTACTGACATATCCAAAACTGGAATGGACCCTAAGTAACAAACCTGATATGCTCTAAATAGGTCAGGCAAATAGTGCTTGCGTGAAGTGCACACACAGTTGATTTGTAAGTTTTGATATTAGCATGTTGCTAAGCTAATAATAATAAGACAAAACACAAATATAGAGTGCTGCAGCAGAGTCCCATTTAGTCACCTTTTTCAAGATAAGTAAATGTTTTCCCTAGAAAAAAAAAATCATATACCAAAATGTATTTAAAATACATTTATTTCATACTAAGAATACTACAAATCCATTAACATTTACTGACATATCGCTTGAGACTTTAATTTTATAACTATCTTTCTTTGGGGTGCTTATTTAGTGCACAATGCACATTTTTTAATATTAAGCCTAAATGTGTTTTAATAACACTATTAATATGGATAGTATGATCTCTGTATAATATCAGTCTTTCAATGCAATATATTTAAAGTGTATCTGAAGTATACTTGTAATAGTTCCACTTTAGCACAATCAAATATACTTAAGTTATCCAGAAATAGTGCTGAGGTCCAACTAAAGATATACTTAAGTACATTTAGTACAACATATGTTGTTACAATGTAGCAGACTTTAAGTATATCAATTTAGTATTCCAATAGTGCAATTGTAGGGTATTTATTTGTATATTAAGTACATGTAAATGTATTTGTAGTATACTTAGTATAAAATTTTATGTCATAAAATAAAATGTGAATATATCTTGAGCTTGTGTCTATGACAGACCTTATTTCAGGTATTTAACTTAAAAACTCCTTAAAAAAGTATTACTTCAGCACAACGGAACCGGACCTGCTAAAATGCCAAGTCATTTCCGGGTTTTAGCCTACAAAAATACATTGTCCCGCGAACTCAGTTGGGTAGAATAGTCTATTTTAATTAGATTATAACTTTTTATCTATAGTTTTCTTTACTTAACAAAAATAAATTTCTTCCAATGTTTATCCAGATGGATTTACCCTGCTTCTAACCATACTAAACGTTGTCACATGGATCCTCGAAAACGACTAAAAGTGCTGTATTCTGCTGCCAGGCCAGTAGTTGGCGAGCTCACTTTGTAAAGAAATACTATACGCCTATAGACACGTAATATGCATGATTCACATGACATTGTTTTTGTAGTTTACATGGAGACGATATCGGTACTGACCTAGCCTGGGAAAACCCAGACAACTTCCGGCAAATTTAGATTTGCTCTGCAAGTAAGTCTGGCAAAGAGCTCATTCAAGCCCATTTCTAATCCGTTGAAATCGAGGCGCCAATCAGAAACGTTGGGGCGGGTTTTACACGATGACGACAGCACAGCGACGGTGAAGCAGATTATGTACCATTCATTACAAAGATGGATGCCGCTGTGGAACATCACTCGTTCGAATCAGCTATCGCGTCTGTTTTAAGCGATTTGAACGTTTCCTTTTTGTTAAAACCCGAGCAAAGAACAACACTCTGAGATGTTTCTCCGTCGCTCCGCATACGTCATCTCCTTCATCGCTCTGATTGGTTTTAGGTCTATCCAATTGCGCCCAGAGGCATTTGAGCGACGTCCGTTGGTGACGCCCCTTTGGAAATGATTTGTCTATGAAGCTTTGCCAGACCATATCTCAGTTACTACTGAGAATGGTCTGGTTTTAACCAGGCTAATACTGACCCCAAATCGGCCAAAATGCATTAAAAGATTTTAGTTGAAAACAGTTTTGTGTAAACGGACTCTCAGCGGAAGCTTTGCAGCATAGACGTTTCTCTGAGCTCTGAAATATGCAGATGTCAACTGGCTTTCTCTAATTTATCTTTCATTTTCTTTTGCGTAATTCTAATTAGTCAGTCCTCAAAAACATCAATTTGCTGTGTCTGGGACTAGACACTGAAAGTGGCTCTTTTTACAGAACTAATCACCCCTGACAAATGAATCTGGTCTGGTCGAGAAGTGTCTCAGATGTTTTGTTTGGGCCACATAGATTTATTGTATAAGCTGCTTTGTTGAGACAAATGTGGTGTGACAGATTGAACTGCATCTTGTGAGGTGAATGATGATAGTGATGTGAAAAAATTAGCGCTGCTGGGAAAAAGACAACAGAGATGCGATCCCACTATTGTCTCAACCGGACCTTCTAGCCCCAGTTCTGTCTGTGCAGAGGTTTAGAGAAAACACACAGCTTGAAGAGCTTGACATTGGGTGTTGTTTTGCATTTGTTTGATTATTGCCATTCCTACACTGTTTATGTAAGGTGCACATTTGAATATTATAATATGTGAGAACAACATAAATGTCTTTCATAAATTTGTATCATGCATCCAGCTTGAAACACTAGAAATAAATCACCTTTGAACAAATACACAATTTGGAAGTGTATAAATGTTATGACCCTTTTGCAATTCAGCTAGACCTTAAAGTGATGAATTGTGTCTTTTTTCACACACAGGTGACCATCCTTATCGTACTGGCCTTGGCTTTTCTGGCCTGCATAGTGTTCCTGGTGGTGTATAAAGCCTTCACCTATGACCACACCTGCCCCGATGGCTTTGTGTATAAGGTAAGAGGATAAACACAAAACCCATGTTCTTCTTTCATTAAACACAACACGCCAGCGCTAAAAAAAACACTTCTGTGCCACAAATATCTCAAAAACTGTTTTTTATGTCCATTCTAATCTAATTTATAACTGTCAAATGTTACGAATAAAATCAGTTACTTAGTGATGAACATTAATTTCAAATGTCGCACATACGTCGCTGCAAATACTCAAGCCCTCTTTGTTTGTGGACAAAATTCCACCATATATTTCTTTAAAGGGAACCTCTTATGCCTTTTTACATTTTTTAGCTTTCTTTAATGTGTAATGTTGCTGTTTGATCATGAAAAAGTTCTGCAAAGTTACAAAACACAAAGTCCCTCCAGCGGGAGTTATTCTCTATATCAGAGTCACTGTTTCTGAACACCTTGAAACGCCTCCATTGTAGTCTTGAGTTTTTCGGGAACGAACACGTCACAATATATAGTGCAACAATAATTCTGCCCGTTGGTTCCAGAAGTGTTTTTTTCCATTCATTTCTCCCATAGGGATTTTAACATGTTTTTAAGGTCTTGAATTTGTTTTTTTGAACATTCAACCATGAGTAGACCCAAAAACCAAATTCAAGACTATAAAAAAGGGCATAATAGGTCCTCTTAAACAATGAGAACATTAATCGATGACACTGACAGAATATTAGTGGTGTGTGTGTTGCACATTTGTCATGTTGAGGCATTGAAAACGATAACACTGCTTGTTCAACAAATGCGGGAGTGTAAATTCACAGTTGTAACGTTACACATTCACACTTTTCTCAAAAGCACAAGCGCTGCATCCCTGCCTCTCTGGAGGCCTACTACACGGCCCAGGACGCCAACAGCCGCGGGCGCTTCTACACCGTCATCAGCCACTACAGCATGGCCAAGCAGACCACGTCCCGCTCCGTCTCTCCATGGCTCCCGGCTGGCAGTGCCCAGCATGATGCCAAGCCGCCCAACACAGACAGCCAATGAGATCTCACACACTGCTTTTTAAAGGGTTTTCATCACGTCCACCTGCATTAACGCCATTCCCGATATCCCTAATATTTCTACAGGCCCATTTGTTTCTCATATGTCCATTGTTTATTTTTTTTTAGCTGCATAGTTTTAATCATATGCTTGTTTTTTATTATTATTATTTATTAATATTTATTTTTGTTGTCTTTTTTTATTATTTAATATTCAACTATTGTTTGTACAAAGGCATGACTCTGAAATCTTGTCAAGCGGTTTTCCCCCACAATGTCTGTGAGTGTCAATGACCCATTATGGAAGCAGAATACCCATAAGCCCCTTACAGTATGTAGTTAGGTTACAACAGTCTTGAACGGCATGATAAAACAGGGAGTTTTGTGCTTTTATTTCTGAAACAGCAGAAAATACACATAAATGCTCTCACATTAGAATATGAAAACACAAAACCAACTCGCTAGACTCATTTTTATGTACGAGTACGACCCATTACAGCATATTAATGAAACATTGATATAGGCCAAAAATAAAATGGCATAAAATACATATTGCAAAATGTACAGAAAGTTATGGTTCCTACTTTGAACCTCAGTGTAAATAACCCATGAGAGCAATTACCATGGTGTGTATCTCCACATGATACATTGTAATATTCTCACTGTTTCTCAATGGATGGAGGTGTCTCGAGCTTTGCGACTTGCTTTAGCTGGTGTCTATGCTTGCATTAACCAGGTGCGAAACCTTGGATTCGGAGATGATATGGTGAAATGTCTCATCTGAATTCCTGCCAAAGCTTGATTTTCTGCTATGTTTGGTCACAAGTCTGCTCTTTTTTCCATTTTTATATTCGTTGTCAGAAAAAAAAGGGATTTTTGAAATCTTGTGCTGTTGTTAGTTGAGATGTAGCAAGCCTTGAGTATTTTTGATTGTGTATCCTTTAGGTTGAAAATAATAAAGATATACAAGGTGTTAAATTGTGTCTTTTTGCTCTTGTTTGTGTCTTTTGGTTCTCTCTGGGTAATGGATTTGCACTTGTAGTGTACTTCAAATCTTCAAAGTATATTAATAAAACTGCAAATAATATACCATTAATGAATTAAAAGGTCACTTAAGGGTACTTAAAGTAAGGACACGTTAACTATAAGTACACTTTTATAAGTAACTTTGTAATTTAACAATATCTGTCGTTCTTTGAAGAAGTACACTTATTTTGATGTGTTGACTAACAAGTAAAGAACATGATTCTAGATTTAACTGTGTTATTAAATATTTAAACTTAATATATTTTACATATACTAAATTGCAATTTCATCATTAACAATGCAATTACAAATGTATTCCAATACATGACATTTTGACCCATGTTTTAACATCAGTAAATTGTATTTGTTTTTTGTTTTCCTTAAATGCAGTAAAATTTTACCATATTTCTAATTCAATCAAAGGCATATTGGCATGAAATGAAGTGTCTGAAAACAGTTATATAATCTTTTAAAGCATATTACTTCCGTAATAAGTGATTAAAGTAATTTTTAATAGTTAGCTAAAGTGTTTTCACAAAGGGAAGTAATCTCACCAAAATAATTTTAGGAAAAACTGCTAATAAATGAAACAACTGAAAACTTAGGGGATACTATAAGTTAAAACTAAATAAAAAGATAAATAAAAGGGTGATATCATGTACTATTCCATCATCACTGACTTAAGTTTGGTCTGTTCTTTCTTACACATCATCTGACTTCAGAAAATAGTGCATACTACAGTAGTGCACTACTATTAGGATAGTTTCATGGTAGTTTTTGTACATATTGAACCCAGATAGAAATGTTCCCTTTCACATTCATCATATGGAAAGGAACAACATACACATTTAGCTTAATATCTCCATTTGTCTTTCACAGATCATTAAGGATTCAAATGAGATTGCAAGTTGATGACAACATTTTCCTTTTCGTGTGGTCTATCCATTCAGAGTCTTCTGAGCTTTAAAATTGCTTTTCCTTTATTATAATTGAAACCTGGGTAATTAATATTTGTGTAAGCAACACACCAATAGCCTTGTAAACTACATTTCAAAAATACAATACTTAACTGCTTAACACCACATCCACTGACTTGATGAATCTGACTGACTGGAAATCATTCCGCTGATTCGATATGCGCACAATCCTTGCTCTCTTCTGAGTGGGTGAGAGTCTCATGTGAGTGAAGCACAGCAGTCGCACATTAAACTGACAGCTGGTTTATTTCTGCTTGGATAATTAGCAGCCGTGTTCTTCTTGTCTGCTCAAACTCTTCTCCACCTCATATTCTCTCATGCTGAGAAGACTGAGCCACATCCTGAATGTCAAGATACAGATCGAAAAACAACTGCCATGGATATAGTGATTCAATCAATTGGCTATAGATCCGAAATGAGTATAAAAAGATAACTAAATACTGAGCATTTGGATTACATATTATTAAGAAACTGAACATGTTTATTTTAATACTTTTAAACCATCAACTATTTATCCTACAATTATATGAAATAGAGAAAATTAATAATACTACTTAAATTCAACAAGAAACAGCATTTTAAAAAAAATCTTTACAAGATGTAGGTTTGGATTATTAAACAATCAAAAGAAAAAAAAACAGGAATCGATAAGATCATTAAAAAGTTGGCTATTGGTAATTATTTATACAGTAGTCAGTTAAAGAGGAAAGTAATTTTAGAGGCAAATTAGCAAATTATTGATGAAATGTTACAAGACAAACATTTTCCCCCTTTAAATTAACATTTACTCAACTTTTTGTGCAATGCTGCTGGAAAATGTTAGCCTGATCCCACCAGACTCTTGTACTTTTCATTTCATTTGTACTTAGAGTCTGGCACCGCTCCATTGACAAGCATCAACGTCCTTGTAGGCGGGAACTCTGTTGAAGTTTAAAACTATTGGATCTGCCCAGAGTCACTCTGGATCTGCCATAACCAATCGCTAACGTCTGGTCATGACGTATGTCTTTGCCCGAACCCCCGTGGGGAGGAGGGCCACAACATCATGGCCACCAACAAAACTAAGCAAAGGTTGTTCTTGCTCCGACTTTAACTTCTTGATATTCAGCAGCGTTGCCACAACGGACCGAATGGCTTCGCTCGCATCTTTCTCCGCTGCCATTACTGAACTCAAAATAACGCACGAGTCGACATCAGTCATTGTTCTCAGACACTCCCTCTGTTCGCTGATTGGCCCAGTAAAAAATTGATTGGAGAAAACCAAAGTCTACAGCACAATCCCAGTCGTACTGAAGGAAAATTAAAATTGAGCAGAAGTACAAAGGAGGGCAGAGTCAGGCTAGGGAAATGTTGCTGTCAACAGGCAACCAGGTGAGACACAGGCCCATGACCGAGCTACCTCAATTTTAAATGTAATTTTGTTTACTTCAAATCCCCTAAACAGATTAAGAGAAACATTTCAGACGAAGTAGAGGATTAAATAATGATTGAGAACTTATCATTTAAGTCTCCTGAGCTATGAAAGAGCAATATATGAGCAATGATATTTTCTTGAATTATCCTTACTGTCACGTATATATCATGCAATCAAGGAGATGGAATTAACAAACAAATATACTTTAATAAACACTTGGAGAATACACAGAGAATTATTACCACATAACGTACGAATGAGAACTGACAAAGGACTGAACAGAACAGGGATCATACATGAACATTGTTAACAAGGAAACTAAATGGGAGACAGGTGAACATAATAATTAACTCATGAGTAAATAAGGTAAATAAGAAGGGTAATGAGAACACTACACAGAAAGGACATACAAGAAACCAAAACGCATGAATCCGTAAGTTTGTTTGGCCAGAAGCTAGTAAAATACCTTATAAAGTTTTAAATATGGATATTTTTCTTACACAAACACATTGCTTTGCTTCAGAAGGCCTTTATTAACCCCCCGGACCATTTGGATAGATGCACTTTTATGGACTTAACAGAAACGGCCATTCACTGCCATTATAAAGCTTGGAAGAGCCATGGCATTTTTTAATATAACTCCGATTGTATTCGTCTGACAGAAGAATGTCATATACACCTAGGATGGCTTGAGGGTGAGTAAATCATGGGTTAATTTTCATTTTTGGGTGAACTTTCACACAACTCTTGATATTACACCCCCCTCCGGCTCCCACAAGGCGTCTTGCGGCCTAAATGACAGTACAATGGTGAAGAGAGCTGGCCTTTGGTGGAGGACAAGGAAGACGTGGAGCAGGCGAAGGATAAGGAACGGAAGGAGCCAGCTGAGGGCAACACCATGGTGGAGCAAACGGACAGAGGAGCCAAGCCGTAGTCCTGATGATTCTATTTGATGGAGCCTTGGGGCCAATAGGCGGAGCTGGACGAGGCAGAGATTTCAGGGAAAGCCACAGGGACAATAGTGGCGATCGCAGGTGACCAGGAGGGAGGAGGTAGACTGGTGGATCCATAGTAATGGCGGACAACAGTGCAGATAAAGGAGTGCAGAGCCAAGGCATAGCAGAAGGACTGACAGGCCGAGGTCCAGCCAGGAAATCCACTGCACAAAACTGAGCTGGTGGTGAAGTGGCCCGAGGCGGCACCAAAGAGCTGGCAGGAGTCACTGGCGACGGCAGAGCCGAAGAGCTTCGAGACAGTGGAGTGACTGTGATCAACTGACTGTGATAGAGTCAGTCGACATGATGGAGACAAGGAGAGAAGGGCAAGTCAAGTCACCTTTATTTATATAGCGCTTTTTACAATACAAATTGTTTCAAAGCAGCTTTACAGAGATAAAAGGAAAATAATGTTGTAATAGTATTGTTCAATTCAAAATTAAATGTCCCCAACTAAGCAAGCCAAAAGCCAATGGCGACAAAGGCGAAAAAGGCGACAGTGGCAAGGAGCCAAAACTCCATCAGTGACAGAATGGAGTAAAAAACCTTGGGAGAACCCAGGCTCAGTCGGGTGGCTAGTCCTCCATTGGCCAACGAACGAACAGTGTATGATTATGATTTAGGCAGCATAATAGGTCAGAAGTCAAGAAGGTAACAGAGTGGGACCGGATCGTCAAACAGGTGACTTGGGTGCTGGTGCAGTGCGACCATTTTGCCATCTAGCCCCACTCCGGAACCAGAGCCCATTCAACCTTCAGCCATGCCTGCAGCCGAAGAGCCTTACCCCGTCTTAAAAGATGAGCCAGAGTGATCGCCACAGTGATCGCCAGAGTGATCGCCACAGTGATCGCCAGAGTGTTCGCCACAGTGATCGCCACAGTGATCGCCAGAGTGGTCGCCACAGTGGTCGCCACAGTGATCGCCACAGTGATCGCCAGAGTGATCGCCAGAGTGATCGCCAGAGTGATCGTCACAGTGATCGCCACAGTGATCGCCAGAGTGGTCACCAGAGTGGTCGCCACAGTGATCGCCAGAGTGATCGCCAGAGTGATCGCCACAGTGATCGCCAGAGTGATCGCCAGAGTGATCGCCAGAGTGATCGCCAGAGTGATCGCCAGAGTGATCGCCACAGTGATCGCCAGAGTGGTCGTCAGAGTGGTCGCCAGAGTGGTCGCCACAGTGATCGCCAGAGTGATCGCCAGAGTGATCGCCACAGTGATCGCCAGAGTGATCGCCACAGTGATCGCCAGAGTGATCGCCAGAGTGATCGCCAGAGTGATCGCCACAGTGATCGCCAGAGTGATCGTCACAGTGATCGCCACAGTGATCGCCACAGTGATCGCCAGTGATCGCCAGAGTGATCGCCACAGTGATCGCCAGTGTGATCGCCACAGTGATCGCGACAGTGATCGCCAAAGTGATCGCCACAGTGATCGCCAGAGTGATCGCCAGAGTGATTGCCAAAGTGATCGCCACAGTGATCGCCAGAGTGATCGCCACAGTGATCGCAACAGTAATCGCCAGAGTGATCGCCACAGTGATCGCCAGAGTGGTCGCCACAGTGATCGCCACAGTGATCGCCAGAGTGGTCGCCACAGTGATCGCCACAGTGATCAGAGTGATCGCCACAGTGATCGCCACAGTGATCGCCAGAGTGATCGCCACAGTGATCGCAACAGTAATCGCCAGAGTGATCGCCACAGTGATCGCCAGAGTGATCGCCACAGTGATCAGAGTGATCGCCAGAGTGATCGCCAGAGTGATCGCAACAGTAATCGCCACAGTGATCAGAGTGATCGCCACAGTGATCGCCAGAGTGATCGCCAGAGTGATCGCCACAGTGATCGCCACAGTGATCGCCAGAGTGATCGCCAGAGTGATCGCCACAGTGATCGCAACAGTAATCGCCAGAGTGATCGCCACAGTGATCGCCACAGTGATCGCCAGAGTGGTCGTCAGAGTGGTCGCCAGAGTGGTCGCCACAGTGATCGCCAAGAGTGATCGCCAGAGTGATCGCCACAGTGATCGCCAGAGTGATCGCCACAGTGATCGCCAGAGTGATCGCCAGAGTGATCGCCAGAGTGATCGCCACAGTGATCGCCAAAGTGATCGTCACAGTGATCGCCACAGTGATCGCCACAGTGATCGCCAGAGTGATCGCCAGAGTGGTCGCCACAGTGATCGCCACAGTGATCGCCACAGTGATCGCCGGAGTGATCGCCAGAGTGATCGTCACAGTGATCGCCACAGTGATCGCCAGAGTGATCGCCGGAGTGATCGCCAGAGTGATCGTCACAGTGATCGCCACAGTGATCGCCAGAGTGATCGCCAGAGTGATCGCCAGAGTGATCGCCAGAGTGGTCGCCACAGTGATCGCCACAGTGATCGCCAGAGTGATCGCCAGAGTGATCGCCACAGTGATCGCCAGAGGGATCGCCAGAGTGATCGCCACAGTGATCGCCACAGTGATCGCCACAGTGATCGCCAGAGTGATCGCCACAGTGATCGCCACAGTGATCGACAGAGTGATCGCCAGAGTGGTTGCCACAGTGATCGCCACAGTGATCGCCACAGTGATCGCCACAGTGATCGCCAGAGTGATCGCCAGAGTGATCGCCAGAGTGATCGCCACAGTGATCGCCAGAGTGATCGCCAGAGTGATCGCCACAGTGATCGCCAGAGTGATCGCCAGAGTGAGCGCCACAGTGATCGTCAGAGTGATCGCCAGAGTGATCGCCACAGTGATCGCCACAGTGATCGACAGAGTGATCACCTGAGTGATCGCCACAGTGATCGCCAGAGGGATCGCTAGAGTGATCGCCACAGTGATCGCCACAGTGATCAGAGTTATCGCCAGAGTGATCGCCAGAGTGATCGCCAGAGTGATCGCCACAGTGATCGCCAGAGTGATCGCCACAGTGATCAGAGTTATCGCCAGAGTGATCGCCAGAGTGATTGCCACAGTGATTGCCACAGTGATTGCCACAGTGATTGCCACAGTTATCGCCAGAGTGGTCGCCACAGTGATCGCCAGAGTGATCGCCACAGTGATCGTCAGAGTGATCGCCATAGGCTACTTTCGTCCTGCAGCTTGAGCCCAATCCAGAGTGTGTCCAGGACTGTGAGCCGGCATCATTGTCTGTCATCGAGGATATATTATAGCCTCGTGAGACCATCCTGATCTCGCGAGCTTTCAAGGTTTCACTAGCAGATCAGTCTGGATACTTTCCGTTAAAGAAAATTTGGGAGCAGTTCACCAAACGAACGTCCAATCAGCGTTGGCTTGGAGGCGGGTTGAGGTGTGACGCAACGAGAAGCGTGACAGTTCAGTCTTAAGAACATGGCGGCTTCAGCGGATGAAACTAGCATCAGTGTGGCTATCGAGCAAGTTTTATCGGAATTACAGAGTTATTACGGAATTACAGAGCTAACGAGCCTTTACCTGCAGCAGCAAGAGTAGCCCTGGCTTGTGGTTGTGTTTTCGTCGTCGCTCTCATATGCTTCGTTGATCTGATTGGTTGATTTGGCCCGTCTATCACCAACACAGGCCAATCAGCTAACCAGTATTTTCGCCCCTTACCAAAACTACTTCAACGGAAGGTTTCCAGATGGATATGCGGAGCAAATCCATCTGGCGGAGTCAGGTTAGATATATTAGTGAAGTTCGTCGGAATTGATTGGACCCTGCCCACACTCCCTGTTGAATTATTATATGATGAGCTGGATTATGATATTATGCTTCCTGATCTACTGTCTCCACTAGTCCTGTCCAGTACCAATATACTGAATAAGCCCAGTTCCAAGTCGTCTTCAACACCGGTGGATCAAATCTGTTCTAAATCGTCTTCATCATCACTGGTTAAGCCCAGTTCCAAGTCCTTTGTTGCAGCTGGATAAGCCCAGTGCCAAGTCGCCTTCGTCGCCATTGGCTCTGCCCAGATCCATGCATCGTCTGTTGGATTATCCATTCAGATCAACTTTTACAATGACACTTAAGGATATTTGAGGTTTTAGATTTAAAAGGATTTTCTCTGAGTATAAGGTAGATCAAGCCAGATCTGGGCTAGTGGGAAAAAATCAGTTCAAGAGACAAAAACCCCATAAAGAGCAATGGGATTATGGGATCACACACCCTGTCTAAAAACAGCCTGAGGTGGTTGGCTAGTTTAGCTTGGCTAAACTGACAGGCTGGTGAAGCTGGCTTTCAGTGTAAGAAAAAACAACACTGATTTACTAACACATGTCTTCATATGCCATGGTTTACATACATAGTAGAAATAAACTTTAAACAACAATAAATCATAAAATACATGTGCATTTGTGTTGTATTGTATGAAACAATTTGTACATATTCAAATGATCAAAAATACACATTTTGTGTTGGAGAAATATGAAGTGTAAATAAATATGAACATTACAGCCTTTTGAA
>CM070834.1:34503975-34763975 GCA_036326025.1 Chrosomus eos | reverse complement strand
TGGCTCTTACACACCGGCCCCTAATTGTTGATGGCCAGCAGACACAACAATTCAACAAAAAAAAAACAAAAAAAAATGAAACAAAAATAACCAAATGTTGCAAAATACCATAATAATCAAATGATACCTTCACTGTTATACCCCAAACACTAAGCAAAGTTTGGTCACAGGTCTTTCAATGACATTAGATTTGGTCTGCAACTTCACAGAACGTACCAGACCCTGCCAGTCAGGAAAGACTTCAAGTACTCTTGCGAGTGGCCAAGAACCACGAGGAGCCGAAGCGTCCATGATGACCACAATATCTCCAGCCTTCAAACTCCTCTTCTTATCGTTCCATTTTTGCCTCTCTTGAAGTAGAGGCAGGTACTCCCTCAACCATCTTTTCCAAAACAAGTCTGAGAGGTATTGCACCTGTCTCCACCTTCTTCTCACGTAGAGATTATGAGGCTCGAACAATCCAGGTGGTAGGGCTGGCTTCCCTTTAAGCAAAAGTAGATGGTTAGGTGTAAGTGCTTCCAAATCATTTGGATCGTCTGACAGCTTGGTAAGTGGCCGATCATTCAAGATGGCTTCTGCTTCACAGAACACTGTATGTAAACCGTCATCGTCTAGCGTCTGCTGACGTAGGACAGAACTAAGAACTCTTCTTATGATGCGGATCATCCTCTCCCACACACCGCCATGATGGGAACCTGCTGGTGTGTTAAAACTCCAACGAATTCCAACATGTGAGAGGACTCCTTCAATCTGCTGATGGTTCAGTGCAGCAAGAGCTTCCTTCAGTTCTCTGTTCGCCCCAACAAAGTTTGTACCATTGTCCGACAACAGGTGAGTCACTTGCCCTCTTCTGCTTATAAATCGCCGCAGAGCATTGATACAGGCGTCTGTCTCCAAAGATGCTGCAACTTCGAGATGGACGGCTCTGCTGGCTAAACAGGTAAGTATAGCTCCATACCGCTTACAAGTTCCTCTTCCTTTCCTCACTTCCAAGGGACCAAAAAAGTCCACTCCCGTGTTGGTAAAAGGGGGTTGATCTGGCTGAATTCTCATCTCCGGAAGATCGGCCATCTTTTGTCCCAGAAGACGTCCATTGTAGCGCCTACAGAAACTGCACTCTGTAATAATTTTTCTGACGGCCGCATTCCCCTTGGTAATCCAGAATTTCTTCCTTGCTGATGACAACGTGTGAGCACGTCCAGCATGGCCCAGACTCTGATGAACATATCTGAGGATGAGCATTGCGACATGCTGCTCTTTGGAGAGGATAATAGGATGTTTAACTTCCTCAGGCATCGCTCCTCTACTCAGCCTCCCTCCAACCCTCAACAGTCCACCAACCAGTACAGGGTTCAGCCTGTATATTGGACTTTGACGACTCACCGCTGCCTTCTTAGAGGACAATGCTGCAATCTCCTCCTTGAATTGCTTCTGCTGGCAATATCTAATCACTGCAGCCTCTGCTTCCGACAGATCGTCTACAGTCAGGGTTTTACTCCTAGGCCTCAAAATGAACCTTTGCCTATCATTCTGCCTTGTCCTGGATCGACCGGTTTCTTCTGACTGGATTAACAAAGGCACCTTCAGCTGTTTTCTCCAGTGAGCCTTCTCCAACAACACTGCTTTCAAACGGAGAAACCAAGCGGCTATCCTCTTGAGTTTCCTCCAGTCAGAAAAGCAACTGACGAGCTGGTCAGTGGGCTTGACTAAGTCACACACCTTGATGGCATTTGTGGTAGCCTCTCTTCTCACCTCTTGGTCATCAGGATTCAATGAAGCATCCAGGGCAGTATTAGGCCAGTCCTCCTCCTGCTTCCACAGAAATGTAGGACCTTCCCACCACCTACTGGTCTGTAGAAAGTGTGCAACCATCAACCCCCTTGATGCATCATCAGCCGGATTATCCTTGGAGCAGACATGCCTCCATTGCCAGGGTTCTGATGCCTCTTGAATAGTTGAAATTCTATTAGCCACGAATGTGTGAAACCGTCTATCCTCATTCTTGATGTACTTTATAACTGAAGTACTGTCTGTCCAAAAGACAGAATCTTCCAACCTGAAATTCAGTTCCACCTTTAGCATTAGGTCTACACGTACGGCAAGGACTGCTGCTGTCAATTCCAGTCGTGGAATAGTTATGGCCTTCAGTGGCGTCACCCTAGCCTTGCCGAGCAGAAAGGATACTCGGGTGTGACGTTGCTTGTTCAACATCCTCAAGTATGTAACAGTCCCATATCCAGCTTTACTGGCGTCAGCGAAGTGATGTAGCTGGGCCTGGACGACCTCACCAAAGTCCACTGGCTTGACACATCTTGGTACCTCAAATACATTGAGCTGATCCAGATCTTCCAACCATGCCTTCCACTGGCTTAAAATGTCAAGTGGCAAGGCACCATCCCATGACCATCCTCTTCTGCATAGTTCCTGCTGCATCACCTTTGCAGGCAGTATTACTGGTGCCAGGAAGCCTAGGGGATCATACACTGAGCAGATGGTTGACAGCATACCACGCCTGGTAAATGCCTGTTGCCTCACTTCGATCTTAAATGTGAAAGAGTCAGTTTCTACGGACCACAGTAGACCCAGAGCTCTCTCCGCTGGCAGCTTGTCCCGATCCAAATCCAATTCCTTTAAATCCTTAGCCCTTCGCTCTGTTGCGATGGCCTGCAAGACGGCGCGGCTGTTGCTGGTCCACTTCTCCAAGACAAAACCTCCCTTCTGGCACAGTATGGTTAGGTCTTGGATCGTTTGGATAGCATCCCCTTCGGTGGCTGAGCTCTTCAAAAGGTCATCCACATAAAAGTTTTTCTTGACAGCTTGACATACATTGGCAGCAAACTCAGACTGATGATCATCAGCGCTTTTTCTCAGCGCATAGCTTGCACAGCTCGGAGAGGACACAGCACCGAACAAGTGCACGGTCATCCTGTGCTCCACCAGGTCCTTAGTGACGTCTCCGTTTGGCCACCAGAGGAAACGGAGGAAGTCCCGATCTTCTTCTGCAACCTTTACCTGGTGAAACATGGCTTGTATATCGCCCATGAATGCTACAGGTTCCTCTCTGAACCGAAACAAGACCCCAAGCAGCGAGCTGGTGAGGTTAGGGCCCTGAAGCAGCTCCTTATTCAAGGATGCTCCTTGAAAAGTGGCTCCACAATCAAACACAACCCGAAGGGTTCTTTTCCTTGGGTGGTGGACCGCATGATGGGGAATGTACCACACTCTGCCAGGCTCCCCTTGAAGCTTCTGCTGAGGCACAGGCTCTGCGTAGATGTTAGCAATAAGGCCATTCACATACTGTGCGTATTCCTGGTGTAAGCTGTCATTGCTCAAGAACCTTCTTCTTAAGCCCTGCATTCTTTGCTTCACCACAGCCAAGTTATTGGGCAGAGAAACGTCCCTTTTCCTGAAGGGTAACTTTAAACAGTACTTTCCATCTTGCAGCACTGCTGAATCCTCCATGATCTCCATAAATCTGATGTCTTCTCGAGACATTTCCCTTTCTTTTGCAGCCTTCTCACTGAAGTCATGGTTGTATTGACTGACAAGCATGTCTTCAAGCCTTTGCAGAGAGATGTGGTTCACTGTAGCTGAGGATAATGATGCATTACTGTTTCCACTCAGTGGGCCATTAACCACCCATCCCAGCACTGTCCTGATAGCATACGGGCCATTCTGGCCACTATTGATGACCTCCCAGGGTTCTAATACCTTGGGTGCGTTAGTTCCAATTAACAGTTCAACATCTGCCTTCACGTTTGGGATGCGCACCTTTGATAGATGAGGCCACTTAGCCAGATCTTCCGACTTTATCATATTACCCACCGTGACTGGCATTTCTTTCTGTGTGAATACCTCGGGAAGGGTATAATAGTTATCACTATCCAAATTAGACACCTCCAGACCTGACAAAGAGTATGCTGAAACAACCTTTTCTTGCCCCATTGTGCGCAACAGGAAGCTTGTTCCTTTGCCAGTGATGTTTAACTTCCGCATCAGGTGTTCAGAGCAGAATGTGGCTGAACTTCCTGGATCTAAAAAAGCATACGTTGTAATTACATGACTTCCCTTTGCAAACTTCACCTTGACAGGAAGGATGGATAGCACACTCTGGTCCTTACCGGCCCCTGTATGTCCACATGTTTGAGGAGAGGACTGTTGCTGAGTCACTTGTCTTTTAATGTGTAGCACGGTAGGGTGAGATTGTCCACAGATTTTACATTCCAAGCGACCCTCACAGTCCCTGCTCATGTGACCGACGCGTAGACATGCAAAACAAACTCCCTTTTGCCTCAGGAAAAGAATCTTCTCCTTGTGCATTTTGCCTGTAAACTGCTTACACTCCTCCACCAGATGGCGACGATCACAGCAGAGGCACCTAGCTTCCTCAGTTTGCTCTATGCCCAACGGTTGCTCCTTTACATCCTCAGACAGCTCCTCAGTCAAAGCAGCAGCAACAATGTTACCCCTTACATAGCTCCTGGGCTGTGAAGTAAACCTTGAAGGAGGCCTTGGTGCCAAGGCAGTATGTGAATCCTGTATGTCGCCAAACAGTGGGTCAGACAGGATTTTAACACGGCGTTCGATAAACTGGACCAAGTCATTGATATGGGCTCGGTCCTGTGACCTTTCCATGATGTCATAAGCTGTAGTTCTCCATTGCTCTCTCATCTTAAATGGCAGCTTAGAGATAATGGTCCTCATATTGACAGGCATGTCCAGTTCCTGCACAAAATAAAGCTCCCCCATTAAATTACAGCAGCCCCGTAAAAACAAGGAATAGTCTTGCAGTGCTTTTAAATCCTCAGCCTTAACTGCTTGCCAGGCCAATGCCTTTTTAATATAAGCTATGGCGACCTTATATGGATTGCCAAAGTGTTCCTGCAGAAGATTTTTTGCCACTTTGTAGCCATGGTCAGGCGCCATATGCTGACAGCTACGCACCAACTCTTGTGGCTGTCCTCTGGTGAACTGCTCCAGATAATAAAGACAGTCTGCACTTCCAGCTTTGCTTTCCACACCCTGTTCAAAGGCTCTGGTGAATGGTCTGAACTGGAGAGGGTCCCCATCAAACACAGGAATCTCTCTTAATGGCAGAGATAATGTATGATGTTGGCGAACCAGGGCAGCGGTGATGTCATTTTGTCTTTGCATAATAGCCAGTAACTCTGGTGAATGAGTTCCGTTGGCTGACTGGTCTGTGAAAACCCTTTGCTGTTCGGGTTGTTGCACGGTTGTCACTTGATGATGATACTCAGCTGGTTTCAATGTTACTTGTTGTAGCTCACTTGGATTGTACTGCTGTTTGGAGGCATCCCTGCACCACCGCTCAGTTTGCCCTTTGAGCACCTCTGGTGACAGCAGGTTGTTAGGTGGTAACGGTCCTTTGGCAGAGGTATATTGGGTTAGCTTGGATAATCGAGGTTGAAACTCCTTTGTTGTAGGATTTAAGACACTTCTTGATTGCATTTTCCTTTTTTCCTTTTCCACATAAGAATTCATGCCATTTGAGGATGCTGCTGAACAACCTTTCTGATCGGCGGCCTGCAGCACAGACAACTTAGCAGCAGATGCAGACAACTCTGCATCTACATCAAGCTGCTCCCTTCTCCTCCTTAGTTGCTGTTCCTGCTCCTCAAGGGCGTGTCTTTCTTTCAAAGCTGCAGCTCTAGCCACAAGTGCAGCTCTTTCGGCCTCAGCCTTTATTCTAGTGGAGGAAGTGCTGGATCTTCCACTGCTACCACTTTTACTTGACCGTTTGCTACTGATGTTAGACACACTGTCGTTTTGATTAACACCATCCCCACCCTTGCCATTTTCATTTAAACCAGTAACTGACATTTCAGGTGACGCAGTTGACAAAACAACATTAACATCTTTAGAACACCTTGCAACAAAACCCTTTGTTTCAGAAATAACATCAACATTAGCTATCATCTTTGCCTTAAACCAAGTTTCATGTTTTTCCTTTTCATCAACAGGCAATAAGCTCAACAAAGATTCATGAATACGTTTTGCATCATTACATATTTCTATCAATTCCTTCAGAGCATTTTGTAACTGTGGTTTGTGATTTGTTAAACTTTGCATCGATTTTCTAATTATGCTAGCATTGTCCAATTTAGACTTTCTGTCTGCTTGCAACGTAATTATTTTATCAACAAGCAATTTTGCACGTTTAGAATCCTTGTGATCACCAACATTAACCACACTGCTGTTTGTAACAGCTTGCATTGAAGTCTGTTCAATCGTGCGAGTATCCTCCATGATAAACAATCAATCAAACGATTCGCTGCTAAGTCAAAGTCCTAACGCAAGAGTTCGCAAAGTCTCCACAGTCAATCTACCAATGTTTAACACATGTGTTTTTATACCCGGGTATGTGTGCACACAATTTAAATGGCCATTAAACTTGTAGCGCTACAAATACCTCTTTCGTTGGGCGCCGTGCAGTCATCGGATGATCCCTTGTACTCCGTAGTCTGATTTCAGCATCAACCACCTCCTTGTTACCAGAATATCCACGTAATATCCAAACAATAATCCACACAGAAAACCGAAGGCTCTTTGGCTGCTCCTAATTCCATACATGCATGCCGAAGACTCCGACGTTGTCATAGTGTCTGGTTATGTTTCCTGGTGTCCACTAGAGGTCCTCGTTCTCACGGTGTCATTCACATTAGACTACATTTCCCAGCATTCTGTTCTGCCACTCATCTGATCATTGCACACAGCTGTTTCCCGTCACCTTGTTAGTTCTGTGTGTATATATACCCTGTCTGTTCAGTGTTTGTCACGGAGTCCTTGTTATTTGTCACACCACTTCCGAGGTCTGTGTTCTTGTCTTGTTTTTCATGTATGGATTGCTCATATGGATTTTGACCCTTGCCTGGACTGTTGTGAGTACGGATTACCCCTTAATAAATACTGCTATGGCCGCCCGAGGGATCGTGACAGAAGGACTCCGTCACAATGAATAGATCCAGCAGTTTGAGAGTTCGTAACCCTTCTCCTGTGTATGGTGAGGGAAGGGGATTACAGAGAGATGGTTTGCAGGTCGGGGAGGAAGCACCTCGATTGAACATTTTTCAATGCTTTGCCTTATGGGCCCAACAAACGGAGGAAGCAGCAGCGGCTAAGGCTTCAGCGAGATCTTCCATCGAAGATGATGAGTCGTTTCTGGGGACTCGTCTGGCGAAGTTCTCCGGAACTCGGGGAGGTTGCAGGGGAGGAGGTGGTCGACAAGTTCCACGACACCGTCCTCCGCCCTGCCATTCTTTTGATCCGGAGCCGCCGGACTGGCCCAGCACAGGATCCTCACCGCTGGTTCCACCCAGCACAAGATCCTCACCGCTAGTTCCACCCAGCACAAGATCCTCACCGCTAGTTCCGGCCAGCACAAGATCTTCGCCGCTGGTCCTGTCTAGTACTGAGGCTGCATCTCGCCATCAAGGACGGAGGAGGAGGAGAAGGGCCTTTCATCTCCCCAATGCCCCGGTGGTCGTCCCTGTGCAGCATGCGGTCATTTCGGAGACTGTTCACGTCCCGTCTGCCCAGCCAGAGACCGTCCAGCCAGAGACCGTCCAGCCAGAGACCGTCCAGCCAGAGACCGTCCAGCCAGAGACCGTCCAGCCAGAGACCGTCCAGCCAGAGACCGTCCAGCCAGAGACCGTCCAGCCAGAGCTTCACGTTAGCCACGTCCAGCCAGAGCCTGTTCAAGTCATCCACGTCCAGCCAGTGCCTGTTCCAGAGCCGGAGGCAGAGCCAGTGCCTGTTCCAGAGCCGGAGGCAGAGCGTGTGTTTGTGTCTGTGTTTGTGTCTGTTATTGTGACTTTTACAGTTCTTGTTGCTGTTCCTGAGCCAGTGTCTGCTGTTGCTGAGCCGGAGCCAGTGCCGTCTGTTCCAGAGCCTCTGCTATGGCCGGCCGAGGGGTCTTGGCCGCCCGAGGGGTCTTCACCGCCCTGGCCGCCCGAGGGGTCTTCACCGCCCTGGCCGCCCGAGGGGTCTTCACCGCCCTGGCCGCCCGAGGGGTCTTCACCGCCCTGGCCGCCCGAGGGGTCTTCACCGCCCTGGCCGCCCGAGGGATCGTCTCCGCCCTGGCCGCCCGAGGGATCGTCTCCGCCCTGGCCGCCCGAGGGATCGTCTCCGTCCTGGCCGCCTGATAGACTGTCTGTCTCGCCTTGGCCGCCGGCTGAGTCATCACCCCCTGTTCTTGTTCCCCTTCATGGACCTGGCCCCCCATCCCTCCCCCTGATCCTCCACCACTTCACCTCCCGCCTGGACTCTTGTTTGTTTCTATGATCTTGGAGCGTCTGGTAGCCGCTCCGTAGAGGGGAGGTTATGTCATAGTGTCTGGTTATGTTTCCTGGTGTCCACTAGAGGTCCTCGTTCTCACGGTGTCATTCACATTAGACTACATTTCCCAGCATTCTGTTCTGCCACTCATCTGATCATTGCACACAGCTGTTTCCCGTCACCTTGTTAGTTCTGTGTGTATATATACCCTGTCTGTTCAGTGTTTGTCACGGAGTCCTTGTTATTTGTCACACCACTTCCGAGGTCTGTGTTCTTGTCTTGTTTTTCATGTATGGATTGCTCATATGGATTTTG
Organism: Chrosomus eos; assembly: GCA_036326025.1. Lineage (NCBI taxonomy): Eukaryota > Metazoa > Chordata > Actinopteri > Cypriniformes > Leuciscidae > Chrosomus > Chrosomus eos. The sequence continues at coordinate 34,755,365 of CM070834.1, read as the reverse complement.
ACCCTTGCCTGGACTGTTGTGAGTACGGATTACCCCTTAATAAATACTGCTTTTGGATCTACATTCCCTGTTTCCTGTGTGGTATCTGACAGACGTTTGCAAACTAAAGTCCGAACTGATGCGTGGTTTTTGACTAATGTTAAGGAGTTCGGTTCAATACCGAACTACTGAGGTGTCTGAACCCGGAGAAGCCTGGTTGACACGCTGGATGTTACGAGTGCTACGCTCACTTGATTGCCCTGTGCTAAACAAACGCGTTAGACAAATGTTGATGTTGGTATCCAACTTGAGTTTAATTTATTTCCATACAGCGCCTTGTCCACAGCAGTTCCCATCAGCATACCAATACAAGGAGCCGCGCGCAAGCGGTCAAAAACCCTTTGCCCTTCCGGGTCAAAACACCTACCAACCTATTGTATTTGCTACCTTTATACAAAGTTACAGACATGCGCCACCCTGTGTTAGAGAAAAGGAATTACAACCTGAATACAAAGCAGCACTTGGCTCTTACATATATATATATATATATATATATATATATATATATATATATATATATATATATATATATATAATGTTTTTTAACTGCACTCAATTATATAATAATGATGAAATAAAAGGACATTTAAGTGTACTTATAGAGAGTACACTTTCATGACTGTTTCTTAACATAGTCACTTTAAAAAATTGACTTTGTAATAATGTCGAATTCTTTTTTATGAATTATGATTTTTTTTAAGCATATTTCTTTGTAATCTTTTCTCATGCTTTAAAGAACACTGATTTTGGTGTGTTTCATAACATGCTAAATCACATGTAAATCACTTGATTATAACTTCAAATGTAGTGTGTCATTTGATCCAGTTAATATATTTGAAATGCACTAAATTACAACATCGTTACTAACAGTGCTGTGGAAAGTTTCAAATTCACACACCTGTACAGTAGAGAGCGCAGCTTAAACAAACCTCTCAAACTAATGCAGGAGAAGAAATTTCAACACTCTTACATCAGCAATAATAATAATAATAATAAAGAGAAAAAAAAATGAAACACAAATGTGATGTTTAACTAAATTCAGTTTTGCTTAATCGTATGGTTGAATTGGATCATCAAAGGTCAGCAGCAAAGACATTGGTTAATAAATTGAGATACCTATTTTTGAGTGTGTCTTAGATAGGCAAGTTTTGGAACATACTAACACGTCATATGCGTGTCCTGTCACCGTAAACTGCCTGTAGTAAATGTAAAAGTAATGTGTTACTTTACTATAGTTACTTGAAAAAAGTTGTCCGATTACGTAACTATGGTTACTTGTAATGTGTTACCCCCAACACTAATTACAAATGTGTAATTACAAATATATTTTTTTACAGTGTCCTTGTAAACATGCTACTATACATAGTTAATACTATACATAATATAGTAATTATTATAACTTCTGCATAATTACATGCAACTAAACTTAGCCACAGCCTAATCCTGCGTAAGTACATGTAGTTAATCATTACTCAGTAGTCAGTACTTTAATGTATAATTGTACTGTAAGACGGACACCTTAAAAATAAAGTGTATGGCATACAAGTTTCTATAGAAATTACATTAAAGTAAAATTTAGTTTAAGCATACGTGCTAAAACTGGACAGTAAACTTTAACTGTATTTTAAAGACAATACAAGTAATTAAGTCCTACTTGAGTAATGACTAATGTCATTTAACATAAATAATACATTTTATGCAAGATATGACAATAATATGAAAATATTATGCAATTAACATATACATAATATTTTGTACATATTAAATGTAAATAATACGCAATTAAGTTTCCAAAATCATTACATTCAGTTCACACTTTTTCAATACTCTTTTAAAAGTATGCTTAAGTTGACTCAGTAATTGATTGAATCATGAAAAGTGGGCATTTCATAGCAGAATTTGGAGTAAACTGTAGAGGTCTAGGGGTGATAGAGTTCATATGTCTGTGCCGTTATATGGCATAACTCATGTACAGCCATTTGCATGACAACTTTAACTTTCTAACAATAAAACATAAAAGTACTCAGTAAGGTGCTCTGCCATCACAGCATTGGCCTGAAAGAGGAAGATAAAACTGTAAAAGAAGACAGAAAAGAGAAAACCTGTTTGCTAATGTCCACTATAGTACCCCTTATAGCAATTATTAGAATGCTAAAACACGTTATGAAATGAACTTTTCACAATAAAAATTTGCTTTACTGTCAAATACTGATGAATAGTGTGTTTTGGACCAAGGCCGGGAATGTTTATTAAATAGGGTCAATTATGAATTAAGGTCTGCTAATTATACACACTAATAAAGCTTTCTAAACTTGACAAATCTTTGGTTAATAGCTGAGATTTATCTCACAGTGCTTGTCCTTGACAGAAGTTGTGAATGTGCCTGGTTCCTTCCACCTTTTGAGTAATTCTTGCTTCCCTGTTTTGCCTTCAGGGATCCCAGCAGGGCACACTCATGGCTTGTGTGTAATTTCAGCATGCCCTACTTTTCCAGGGATGTTTAATTGCTCGTCTGTCTGCCTTCTTCCCCACAAGCATTGTATTCATAGCATTTGGGACTATCATTAAGTTTTCATACATGCATTATTCAGAATCAGAGGATATATGCTTCCTTTTTTTTAGAATGGGTTGTTTTTATGGCCGGAAGTCTGAATTGATTTCTTTCGAAAATTGGCAGTGTAACAAATGTCATTTTTTTTAAGGTTTGGTTGTTTAAAGCGGCAGTCCGCAGTTTTTCCTCTTTGTCGCCATCTCTGTTCGAAATCTGCAATTGCAATTGTGAGTTGTGCCTCGACACGACACAGCGCGGATGAATCCAATGTTTGAGGAGAGTCTGTGGCTGTCAGTCGCTGCGTCGGTGTGAATACTGTGACTGGCATTCAGAATCACAGATTATTCTTTTTGGAAGTATGACCAACATAATAATTTTCACCGGAAAATGTCATTTGAACAAGTAAGTAACATCCAGTTTTGTTCCGTTCTGACGAACTAAGGGAAAAAATCATGCAGTAAAGTGCGCTGATAAATCTAACAATCGCTTGTTAATGTTCAACATCAGCATTGCGTGACTACATTTAATGCCCTTCCGATATTTATCCTTGTTTTCACATGGGTCCGGTTGCAGTCTCTTTTTTTTTCTGTAGCCACTCTGAAGTCTTTTGCATTTTACAACGGGTAAATCTCCAGTTGTCACTGTTGATTGTCGTTTGAACCTTTCTGGATCCGGCATCAAATTGCTAAGTCCAATTATATTAAGTCAATGATATTAAATCAATTATATCTCCAACATCCTCACACGCAATATAGTCTACTAGCCGAGACTCTTCTTTATGTGTACAGATGTGACGTAATGACTCAAAGACATGCTCGAATCTCCGCCGGAAATCCACCAGTACCAATGGAATTAAAAACATTATTACAAGCGTTGAATCGAACTAAGGCAAAAGATAGTTTTAAACACTGGCTGGTTATGTATTTGCCTTTAAAAAAATATTTTGGATAATTTTTTACCAAAAAAGCTACGGACTGCAGCTTTAATAAGGCTAAAGAAAATAACTGCATTATTTAAAAAAAAAATCCCATGTAGTTAAGCAGTCTAAAGGCCCGTTTAAAGCTACACTGTGTAACTTTTTTAGTTATTCTTAGCTAACAACACTTAGTTCTTTCAAAAATATATGTGCTCATTAATGTATATTTACTTCGTTCAAGTAATAAAGTATTCTCGTGAGTGTATAATATGCCATTGAAAATACATACGGGTAAGGGGTTCTAATGTCGGTCGCCATGTTGCCCCTCCATCTTGAAAGTACATTAGCCAAAGAGGGACATACCCGTTAATTCAAGCTTCGCCTTTCGCGTTTTAACACGCGTGGGTTAACACTCGAACTGCCTAACACTCGAACTGGAAGCCATGTTAATCTTGGACTACATTGGCCACCGTAGGAGTTAAACCGAAATCGGAATTGAGAGGAACAGAAACTAATATTCACTGGATGGTCATATACCTTTTCAGCGCTAGATGGGGGTAAAAATCACACAGTGTAGCTTTAAACCAAGGACGTTAACTAAAGTAAACTATAAAGCCGATCTCAACGTACAATGTCTACAAGGAGGAATACTGCTAGTTGTCTGTGTGTTTGGACACGTGAAATGGAAGGCAATGGAGCTCTGACAAGAGCACGAGTGTTTATTTGATGAAAATAAAGATTTATATTAAACTCAAGCATCTTCCGGTCTCTCTCTTCCGACACGGAAGTGACTTAAACTGCAATTCATCGACTGGCCGCTAGAGAAAGGCTCCAAAAGAGAGTCAGTCCCATAGACCCCCATGTTAAAATGCCCAACTTTAAAGCAGAAAAAAAAATTGCAGCATGGTACAAAAAGTGGGGTTGGTCTATTATAGCTAACTTTGCATTTTATGGCAACAGTGAGGGGGGTGATTTTTTTTATAACTCATCCGTTTCAATTATATTAAGCCATAACGTTCTGCATATTTAAGGGCGTGGCCACTTGAGTGACAGGTGGATTGCAGCTGATGTCACTAGCCGTTTGTCTGCTGTGTGTTAGCGTCACGTCACCTCCGCTAATCCGCCTCTTTGACAATTTTTATGATTAAACTGTATAATTTTATTACACGAATGCACATTCATGAGTCTCCTTCAGCGACGCAGATAAACTCTGACATTCCCAGAAAAAGCACATACCGGTAAGTTGTGAGAAACTTGGTGACTTCATTGTTCAAAATCAGAAAGCCATTTATTCACATATGTGAATAGCAGATGTGACATTTACCAGAAAAGTGCATATTATTAAAATTTCGTAGGTTTAATATGTGAAAGTGGCTAATGTAGACAGCAGACACCAATGCAGCTCAGTAGACTTTGTACTTTTCCAAAAACTATTGCTAGGAGCTATTAAACCAAATCTAGTGGGAGAACAATCACCAGTACAGCTCTTTACACTGAATCTGAGACACCGGTTCATCTTAGTGTCTGAACTGCAGCAGTTGTCTTTGTGTCAGCTCTTCATAGTCCTGCTCCACTCTCATTAATTAGCATAGTCAATTAGCAATTAAAACGACTGTTAATGAACCCTTCTCGTTTTCTCCCACCTCTGGGCACTTCAAGAGTTGGGAGAACCGTACAACACTCCTGCCAAATTCAATAGAGATGGTGAAGAGTGAGCTATTAAATACTTTCAATGAGATGTGATCAAAGAGCTGATTTTATAATGGAAATAAGTCAGTGTTATATAGTGCACACTTTTAAATATGAAATCTAAATGTGAATGAAGGATATATATATATATATGTCAGAGGTCGTGTTAGACTTCTGCATTGTTTGTGATTTTGATGGACAGGGTCGTTAAAATTTCTTCATAACCTATTATTACCCCTCATTTTAATGATAATAAGCCATTTATTAGGCTCCGTTTTTGTTCACATTTTCATTTTTATTGAAACTTACAGGAGATATATGCTAGATTATGCATTTTACCGTATTGATCCGAATATAAGACAAATAGAATCTGAAAAGATGGGGTCGTCTTATATTCTAGATTTTTACGTCAATAATACACCCACAACAATGAGTGCCAAATACGTGTAAAACGAGTGTTCTGTAATGTTAGAAGATGCCGAGCCCAAAAAGTATCAGTACGTAGCCGAAAAAATGAATGAGGTTGCTGCCCATAACCAGAGACATCATCCAGCTGAAGGCACTCGATATCACCAAAGACCTGATCTCACACACCCATAATTTCTTATTTCGGCTGCTTACTGACACATTTGGCTGTCAATACCCTCGAAGCGCCGCTTTGATGTGGCATAATGGATTAGTTCTTGCTCTCAGACTTCAGGGAGAAACTGCTGTGTTTTCAGCGCCTTGTGATCGGCCAGGATAAAAACATTCATATCACCTGTATGAGATAGGTCAAACACCTGTGTTTTTTGACATGCCAGCATCTGTCACTGTACATAAAAAATCACAGTGAAATCTACTAAATAAGAACTTCAGCTTATTTGTATGGTAGCTATGCCATCAATTGTTTATTTTTTGAATGTGATTGTTGTTGGTACATTTTACCAGTATTTACCATACTTTAAATACAAAAAATCAAGTATGCAATATGAAAAATATTTTTTAAATCAAGTATTTTCTTTAAAAGACAATATTTGGTCTTTAAAAAGCCATTTTTCCAAAAGGTACATCTTGAAGGGGCGCCTTATATTCAGAACAATACGGTATTTATGAAGAGAAAGTTGGGGGTCACTTTTCAGGTTTCATCGTAAATGTTTGTCCAATAAATCACAATAAGCTTTGTGTTTTGTTAAAAATATGTTTTGGCGCTCTTTAATGTGATGTTTAATGTTAAATCCACACATGTAAACACAACACTGACGTCTTCACTTCCAAGTCAAGACGCTGTAAATAAAAAACTCAGTAGCCAATGAGAACACACTGCTGCTAGCCCCGCCCCCACGAGAGATATGTGCCAGAATGGCGAACAAAAACTTCAGAAGCGTAAAGGAAAAGTCTGGAAGCGCATTTGTAAGTTCAGATCAGCGAAAGAAAGATGTGAAAACAGTTAGCAAACATGCAGTGTATTAAAAAGTAAGTCAAAAAAATTATTCAGTTTAACAGATATTTTATTCAGTTTCAATTTATATTTGCATTAGTTTCTTGAAAAGTTACGTTCATTATTATTGGCACAAAGGTAATTCCATATTCGTTGACCATTAACTTTATAGTCAGCAAGAGCGCACTTGCCACCAAGTGGACAGGGTGAGAATTACAGTTACAATACATCACAAATGACGGACGGCTTTCAGATTTTCCCGTCACTGCTAAAAGAAAATTTGTCAATGACGAAAAAATGTAATGCATTACATGTAACCTGTTCTTCACGCTAGACAAACTAGACAGACAGAGAGATACGAACGGAGAAATGTTCAAGAGGTATTAGGAATACAAAATATCAGAATTCAAAATAATTTAGGTTTATTGCAAATATCAAGATATAGGCCCATACTTGTAAGCATTTTGAGTGTATGAACAATCATCATCCACGATTTTTGCTGATTTTCACAATCAGAATGACTTGTGGCTTCTTCAAAAGCATATTGCTTGACAACAAACATATGTACTTTTAAGATTAAGTACACTACAAGTGCACACTCAAAACAATTATGTTCACTTCTTTTTCACAAGGGCAGGGTCAGCGGTAGGTCATAACTGTTGATCTGGATGGTTAATAAGTGTCACTGATCCAGCGGGATTAGTGAGCTTGAGAAATAACACTCTCCCTTGTCCATCTGTTAATGTTTTTCCTCCCGCATGAGTCGATTCGAATACTAGACAAAGAAAACACTTTTATGTCTCGATTTCGTCCTGTTTCTTTAGTCCACTGACACGTCAAATGCTCAAACATTCACATATGCACAAATTATAATAATTAATAATACTATGTAATAATAATAAAATGTAATAATACTAATTAACAGTGGTTCCCATACTGTATTGCAGCTGAACACCTACAATCTTATTGTTTATTATAAGTACCTACTGATCATTTAAAAGTGCTCAATGGAAGATTTGTTTATACAAGTAGGTACACTTAAAAAAATCTGTTCAAAATGGTTATCTTAAATTAGTCATTAATAATGTGAGGTATCTGGGCAGATTTCAGTTGAAATCTTCAGGTCATTCATCTTTGTGTGGTTACACCACATCCATTAATAAAGAGAAGAAGATCCAGTTATTATGGCATTTATGATGCACTGGGAGGTGTCTGAGTACACCAGTTTGCTCAAAAGGTATTAAAGGGCACCTATTATGGCATTTAAAATGTTCCTAATATTGTTCTGGGAGTCCCCAACAACAGTCTTACATGCATACAATGACAAAAAACACTTTTGTTGTCTTATAATATGCATTTATTTTTACCTGATTTGCTCACCGACTCCCAAATGATTCGTTCATCATTCTCGTTCACTCATTTTTCCAAACCCCTCCTTTGCTTGACGCCAATCGGCGGTGATTGGTCAGATGGCCGAGTTATTTTTCGCGTTAGCCCAACGCATAAACATATTGATAAAGCACTGCAGTATACAATACGTTCTATTCTTTATGACAACTCCAATAACAACGACAAACATTTTACATATTTCAGATGTAAAATCTGAACCTAGAAGCTGCGCCTACACACACACACACACACACACACACACACACACACACACACACACACACACACACACACACACACACACACACACACACACACACACACACACACACACACACACACACACACACACACACACACACACACACACACACACACACACTTATTGAGCATGATACAAAACCCATAAAAGCAACAATTATTGATAATACTTACAGGTTGTGATTCGTAGGAGGAAGCTGATCCAAATAAACTTGGTACTCAACCTTCCTTCAGTATCAGCCGGCTCGCGAATCCACACTTGAAAGCATTTATGTTTGTAAAGGAATCGTCATTAAAATGACGCGAACACAGCTCAAGGTTCGGCTATACTTGTGTGGTATAGTCTTAAATATAAACTCTAGCCACTGAATCTTCACATGCTCATCCCTGGGCAGTAAAAAAAAGTTTGCTTTTGATTCGCACTTCAGAACACCGTCTCGTCGACATGATTCCCTGGTGTCTGTGAGCGGGCTTATCTTATTCAAATAACTTGTCAAGTTGACGTCATTTAAATAGAGAAAAAGCATCGTTCGTCTATCGATTCATATCAGCGACTTAGAGTCGACTCTTTCTTTTGAGAGACAATAACTTTGTATACGGTGAACTTTCATATTTAAAACTTTGCAGGATGTTTTTGTTCACTTAGATCTATGTTACACACTACATGAAAGGTAATTTTCAAAATTCCATAATAGGTACCCTTTAAAATATTCGACTTTTTTTTTCTTTTGGAGGAGGCAAGTTTTTATGTTTCTAATGACTATGTGCCCAAAGCCTAATACTATGTTCAGATAGGAACTGATGCGATATCCCAAAATGCGCATTATGCAAACATAGCTAATGAGGATCTGTTGCACACCAAATCATCTCTCCATCTTCACGTGATAAGAGAAATCATAATGTACTGTAATGCTCTTCAAAAACTGTGGTTCGCAGTATGGGACCACAATGGGATCACAAACCACAAATCAATAGACATGTTCAAAATCATGTCTGACTGAGTACATACTGGTTCAAAATATAGTTTGACCTATTTGTATTTAAAGGGGTGGTTCCGAATTTTGGACATCGGACCTCATTGCCAAGTGAGCCTGTGTGTTATTTATCAGTGGAGACAGTTTTCAAAAATGTTCATCCAGTCCTTCAAATTGCATAGGTCGCCAGTGCTAGGCTACCGCAAGTCAACGGTAATTTCTTGCCTGCCATTAAAACAGTTTTACCCATTCCACAGTACACCAAAAGCAAATAAATTATAATGCCAGACTATTGATGTAATTGTCTGTTGAGAGAATAATGTTAGAAATCAAAGTACTCTTGCATCTCGATGATCGCATTACATTTACAGGAACTAGTTTCTCAGCAGCGGCGGAAGTTTACTTCACTCCAGTTAGTAGCACTGCGCCGAAAAGTAAACACAGAACAGAAGCGCACTACAGTCAGGACGTCTAGCTAGCTAGTAGTAGCCTTGAACAACGATATGTGACCCGTTACAGAAACCAGGGACCAGGGAGAATCTGTTAGTTGAAATCACGAAGAAGCCTCTCCATGTTTGAGATAGCAGTATTGGTATATTTAAAAGCTTATATTTTGAGGTTGAAATCGGCTTCGTAGATTCTAGCACGCAGTAGGGGCGTGGCGTGTTATTGTCTGTGTGTATTTCCATACTGAATATGGCGCTTTTGTCCCCGCCCTCCAAGTGAACCGCATGGCTACTTATTATGCTGTGCTCTGGTCGGCTCAATTCAATTCAATGAAGATGGACGCCGCAAAGGTTGTCGTAGACGAGCTGAACCATGGCAGTTACCGGTACACTGAAAATGTTTTCGCCGCACTTTGTGGGCTCGGGAAACTGAAATCCCGCGCGCGCGCGCCCTCGGTGCTTGAATACGGCGGCTCGGCTCGCTGACAACGGTAGCTGGCTGTTTCATATGAGACATCCTGATTGCTTTGAATGGGGAACGTTTTGTGAACAGGGAACATGAAGGCCTGCCGTGCACGTTTCTGAAACGTAAGTTAAGCTTCATTTGCTCTTTAGTCGTTATTTAGGATGCTGAACCTGCTGATGATATAATGTGCTTGCGGACATTTCTGTTGTGTGTGTATACGCACATGTAAAGAGATTTGCAACAGTAATTTGAGGAGGTGAAATGTGATTATTTGGAAAATCCCTGTCATGACTGCTTAAAGAAAAATGCCAGCAGGCATTTGCCTCCTGCATAAACTTTAATATTGTTGACATTTTGGGCACACGCGCGTTGCACACTATTTGCGTTATATGTAGGCCTTTGGCATATTGGTCTTTGTGTGTTGTTGCTGGTTTTGCGTTATATCATGGCATATTGGTCTTTGTGTGTTGTTGCTGGTTTTGTGTTATATCATGGCATATTGGTCTTTGTGTGTTGTTGCTGGTTTTGTGTTATATCATGGCATATTGGTCTTTGTGTGTTCGTTGCTGGTTTTGCGTTATATGTATGGCATATTGGGCTTTGTGTGTTGTTGCTGGTTTTGCGTTATGTATGGCATAACGTTATTGGTCTTCGTGTGTTGTTGCTGGTTTTGCGTTATATGTATGGCATATTGGTCTTTGTGTGTTGTTGCTGGTATACGTTGCAAATAGAGGGGCAGCACAATTGTTTTTCGCCTAGAGCGGCAGAAGTGCATTCGCCGGTCCTGGAGGTGAGTTTCCATAAACATTAAAGTTTTTTGTTTTGTGTTCATTCTAAGAACACGTACACGCTATCTCATGTTTAGTCTGTTTAGACCTTCCCATACCTACTATTGTTATTAGCTAGCAGGAAAGAAAAAAAAGTTGTAAAGCACATTGGGGGAGCTTTACAGGGGTATGGCTTATCTAAATGAGATGTAAATGAGCGCTATTGTCACTCCCAGCGCCAGAGAGAGGTGAGAACTGCAGATCTTTAGAGGCAGTTTTCTCCGCTTTTAGTTTTTCTGAGTGCCTACCTTCAAATGGCCACAACTTCTCAAAATATTATCAGATTTCCATGTGTTACACATCGTTGGAAAGCTTGGAGACTACACTTTCAGAATCTGTGAATAACTCAAAATGCCCCAGAACCGACTTGTGTCCCTAGTTTCCGTAACTGGTCACATATTGAAACATTCAATTGTAAACGAAGGACTTGTCAACATGGTACTCTGCTTCTGTAGTGATGAGTGTCAGCGGGAGGGAAATACACTTGCGTGATTGTCATGTGGACCGGCTCTCTCGGTTGCCTAGGTAACTTTATATCACTCCGCCGTTGCTGTTGACTGCTAATAAATACAGGGAACAAAGTATAACTATTGCAATGCGATGAAAGGGTAGTTTGATTTCTAACATTATTCTCTCAACAGATAATTTATTTGCTTTTGGTGTACTGTGGAGTGGGTAAAACTGTTTCTAATGGCAGGCTCATGGTGCCTCACATGGTGCGTCAAAAATCACAGGACAGGTTAATCACTTTTGGAGGCTGGCTCCATTTATCATCAAAACTAAAATAAATGACAGATTAGGTGGGTGAGGGCGAGGGTCATCCTTGCTTCGATGCGGGACAACAGGTCATCAAACTGGCCGCGGGACAGGCGGAAGTACCGCTGAAAGTGGCCGTCATCCAGGCGTTGCTCTTGGAGCGAGCAAATGGTGAAACTCGCCAAACTGGGTTTGCCTCCAGAGGGTCTGGTGGACACAAATACGGCGACGATGATCCCAACACCGCAATTTGAAGGAATGGATGAAAAATTTTGAAAACTGTCTACACTGATAAATAAACACACAGGCTCATTTGGAAATAAGGTCCGATGTCCAAAATTCTGAACCACCCCTTTAAATAGAATAGGCTTATGTTGAACTTGAGGCATTGTATTAAGCAATATTAAGTAATGAATGAAAAGTGTTTCGGTTTCTATATTAAAATGTCTGTTGACAAAAATTTCATCTAATATGCTTCACCTGTGATAAAGTACACAAACAGCATTAGCTTCACTACAGTAAGCAGAAAGTGTCCGACTTCACATCTTCGTTTTCATCTCCTCCTCGACTGCAATCAGCACATCTGTTAAACCCAGCTGAAGTCTAACACCTATATGTTCATCTCATTCACACAGTCTCGTGCATTTAAAGAAAGCGCTCATTTTATGAAAGATTTATAAAGATTAACCAGTGTATGCATCTAATTGGTTTAGGCAAGTCTTTTTAAAGCCTCTAAGTATAGCCCATGTGTACCTGCTAGTTCCCTTTCGTTCGTCACTCCGAGTTCCTTCGGATGACGACGAATGGGGTTTCGCTTAGAAAGCCTATCAACTTCGAGTATACAAAACGAGCCAATGGCAAAAAAATGCCATGGGTCTGCGGAATTTGCATGACGTAACTCCGCCCCACCTCGTGGGTATAAAAGGAGGAAGTCCAGCAGAATGCAGACATGTTTTCACTTCGGAGCCAAGTTTATTTCTTCACTCCACAAGCCATCTCTGAATTGTCAGCTTCACAAACGAGTTCCTCAGTGTTGGTGTGACGGCGATTTCCGGCGAGCGCGCGCTTCCTGCTTATCTGTGCAGTGGTTTGCCAGAGAGTGTGTGTCTCCCAGGGCGCTTCAACACTTGAGTGTTTCTCTCACAAAAGAGCTTGCACGCGGCACGTCTTTTTAAAGATGCCTCACACGTGTACTTCTGGTTGCGGCAGATCGGTTTCGGACTCTGATGGGCACGAGCGCTGTCTAGTGTGTATGGGCATTGAGCATGCTAGAGCAGCGCTCGTGGATGAGTCATGTTCTCTCTGTGGGAACATGACCATCGCGTCATTACGGTCGAGACTCAATGAGCTCGTAAGAGCGAGAGTCCCCTCTGCCACACCCCGATCTAGTGCTCCCCTGAGGTGTGCTACTTCGGCCGGTGGCCAGGGTGATCTGAGGGTTACGGTTTGGAACAAGGCGCCGACTATCTGCCCACGCTCCAAACCCCCCTGCATGACGGTGCCCGCTAGTGAACAGTCGATTTCCACGGGTCTACTCTCGGGTGGCCCGTGTACTTCGGCTGAAGCTACAGAGAAGGATGCGATGTCTGTAGCAGCATCACAAGGTGGGTTTGAATCTTCTGCAAGTGAAGATTCAGCAAAGCTGCCACCCTCTGGTGTGCATACGGTTGTGCCTGAATCGGATCCGGAGATGACGGCCATGCTTTCCCGGGCGGCCGCGAGCATCGGGCTTGAGTGGCGGCCACCACCCTGCCCTGAGCGCTCGCGGCTCGATGTTTGGTTTTTGGGCCAAGCCGCCGACCAGCGTCCACGGCAAACCCCAATACCATTCTTCCCGGACGTGCATGATGAGATCTTGAAGTCCTGGAAGACCCCGCTGTCTTCCCGTGACCACTCGCTGGTCTCATCCGCCTTTCCTCCCCTCGATGGGGCGGCTGCCCGTGGGTACACTGGACTTCCCTCGGTTGAACGCTCTGTTGCGATGCAACTGTGTCCTCAGAGTGCTTCTTCTCGTGGCGAGTTTAAGCACCCCTCCAAAGCCTGTAGATTCACATCAAACATGTTGGCGAAATCTTACAGAGCGGCGGGACAGGCAGCTGCTTCTTTGCATGCGATGGCCACTCTGCAGGTCTATCAGGCCCAAATGCTGAGGGACATGCACGAGGGTAGGACAGACCCAGGCCTCTTTAATGAGCTGCGCGCCGCGACCGACCTTGCCCTCCGGGCGACGAAGGTTACCGCGCGCTCCCTGGGTTTGGTGATGTCCACAGCTGTGGTCCAGGAGAGACATCTCTGGCTGAACCTGGCCGACATGGTGGATTCCGAGGGGACTCGTCTGCTTGATGCGCCCCTGTCCCAGGCCGGCCTCTTCGGCGGATTGGTGGAGGACTTTGCCCAACAGTTCTCCACTGCGCAGAAGCAGACTGAGGCAATCAAATATATTTTGCACCGCCGACCCGCTGCTGCCTCCACCCGTCTGGTCAGGCAGAATCCTCAGCCTGCTCGCTGCCGAGGGCGCCCTCCTGCGGCTCCCGTCCCTCCCGCCCGGCCTACGCAGCAGCCTCCACCCAGGCCCCGGCGCAGAGGAGGTCGCAAGAAGGCGCCACAGCCCTCTCCAGCCCCGCCCCCCGCTAAACGCCAGGCTAACGCCGCTCCTGAGACGGGCTGCTCAGGGATGATGTTCGTTTCTCAGGAGATGGTAGCAGGACCACTCCTTCCCCCGGCCCTCCGGGGGAAGGACAAAAGAGAGAATCTTTTGTTCTCCACTCCCCGCTGCTCACCCACGGGTGGGCAGTACCCTAATGTGGTTAAAGAAAGAAACGAACCCCTCTTCCCTGAGCTCACAGAGTTCTCGGACGACACAGAGTGCCTGGCTAGAGCTTCCCCATCTGTCCCGCTGGGTCGCACGCACCATCAGGCTCGGCTATGCGATTCAGTTCGCACGGTCTCCTCCCCGCTTCAGGGGAGTCCGCTCCACTCTGGTCGGTGGCAATACCCCTATCATGAGAGCCGAGATTGCCACCCTGCTGGCGAAGGGTGCAATCGAGACTGTCCCTCCAGCCGAGATGAGGTCCGGCTTCTACAGCCCTTACTTCATTGTCCCCAAGAAAACCGGTGGGTTACGACCAATCCTGGACTTGCGCGTGCTGAATCGCTCCTTACACAGGATGCCGTTCAAGATGCTCACTGCCAAACGCATTTTCGATGCGTGCGGCCCGAGGATTGGTTTGCAGCGATCGACCTGAAGGACGCCTACTTTCATGTCTCCATCTCCACTCCGGTTTGCTTTCGAGGGGCGGGCATACCAGTACGCGGTTCTCCCTTTCGGGCTAGCCCTGTCTCCTCGCGTCTTCACGAAGGTCGTTGAGGCAGCCCTTGTTCCCCTTCGGGTTCACGGGGTTCGCATCCTGAACTATCTCGACGACTGGCTGATCCTAGCTCACTCTCGAGACCAGGTTTGCGAACACAGGGACCTTGTGCTTCGGCACCTAGCTCGCTTGGGCCTTCGGGTCAACTGGGAAAAGAGCAAACTTTGCCCCGAGCAGAGGATCTCCTTTCTCGGTATGGACATCGACTCGGTCGCCATGTCCGCGCAGCTTACGAGCGAGCACGCGCAGCACACTGCTGACTTGTCTGAGACAGTTCCAGGACAAGAGTGCAGTTCCACTGAAACTTTTTCAGAGGCTCCTGGGGCATATGGCATCTGCAGCCGCGGCAACGCCGCTCGGATTGCTTCATATGAGACCGCTTCAGCTTTGGCTTCGCGGCCGAGTAGCGAGGTGGGCATGGCAACAAGGCACGCTCCGAGTACCAGTTACTTCGAGCTGCCGTCAGACCTTCACCCCGTGGTTGAGCCTCAGTTTTCTCAGGGCCGGTGTCCCCCTAGAACAGGCTACGAGGCAAGTTGTTGTATCGACAGATGCCTCCGCAATGGGCTGGGGTGCCATGTGCAATGGTCATGCTGCCGCGGGCTCCTGGACAGGACCCCAGCGCCTATGGCATGTCGATTGCCACGAGTTGCTGGCCGTACGCCTTGCCCTGCACTGCTTTCGAGCGCTGCTTAGGGGTCAACACGTACTAGTCCGATCAGACAATACCGCCACAGTAGCGTACATCAACCATCAAGGTGGTCTACGCTCGCGCCGTATGTCGCAACTCGGAGCATCTGAGGTCCCTTCGTTCTATTTACATTCCCGGAGCCCTGAACTGTGCAGCCGACGAGCTCTCACGGTTTCAGCCCCTCCCTGGCGAATGGCGACTCCATCCCCAGACGGTTCAGCTGATTTGGGACCAGTTCGGCGACGCACAGATAGATCTGTTTGCCTCCCACGACTTGACCCACTGCGCCCTGTATTATTCCCTGACCGAGGGCACACTCGGCACGGATGCAGTGGCGCACAGCTGGCCGCGGGGCCGCAAGTATGCGTTTCCCCCAGTGAGCCTTCTTGCGCAAGGTCAAGGAGGACGAGGAGCATGTCTTTCTGGTTGCGCCTTACTGGCCCACCGGGACCTGGTTCTCCGAACTCATACTCCTCGCGACAGCACCTCCTTGGCCCATACCTCTGAGGAAGGACCTCTGAGGAGGTTCTTTCTCAGGGACGGGGCACCCTGTGGCACCCTCTGGGGTCCTAAGATTGCTCCTGTCTGCCTCGCTGCCTGCTGTTGTGTGTGAGTGTGTTTGCTCCGAGGCTGTTAGCTCCGTCTAAGCCTCGCATTTCTTTCTATTTTGAACCATCGTTTACTATCATTTCTAGTTGTTTATACTACTAATTACAGCTTACCTAACATCGCTAGCTTCCGTTATTGTTAGCACAACACGCTAGTATCTCGCTAGCCTGTTAAGGCGCCACCCGTGCGCTCAGTTATTTATTTATTTTTCTCGTGCGCGCCCGCACATCTGAGTTCATAAAAAGCCCAGGTGAGTAAGAATCAGTCAACAAACACGGTGAGTAATGTCTTGTCCTGTTATTGTCACTTGCACATCATGCCATATGTTTACCATAGCCTTCCCCGTCGGCATAGGGTTTATATGTGATAAATGCAAGGAGACAGTCAGGCTGACGGAGAAGATTTCAGAATTAGAGACACGCATCCAAACTTTAATTGAGGATAGTAAGTGTGCTCGAGCTTTAGATACTACTTTGGATGCGCCTAGCATAGTGAACCATTTACATGATTCGGTTCCGGCTGAGTTATTGCCTGTGCAGCCAGGCAGATGGGTGACGGTGAGAAATCGCTCTAGTCGCGGATCAAAAAAACTCTTCTGTTCCGGTTACCATAACAAATCGATTTGCCCCTCTCAGTGAAACACCCACTGAGAATGCTGTTGATTGTGCCCTGGTAATTGGCGATTCTATTACACGGAACGTGAAAATAGAGACACCAGCCACCATAGTCACATGTTTGCCGGGAGCCAGAGCGCCTGACATCAAATCAAATTTAAAAGTGCTGGCTAATGCTAATCGTAAATTCTCTAAGATTGTTATTCACGTCGGCACTAATGATGTTCGACTTCATTTCACCAAAATTAATATTAAAGAGGTGTTTGAACTCGCAAGTACGATGTCAGGCACTGTAATCTGCTCTGGCCCCCTTCCTGTTCGAAGGAGTGATGAGATAGTTAGTATATTGTGTTCACTCAATGGCTGGTTGTCTAATTGGTGTCCGCAACATAATATAGAATTCATAGACAATTGGAAAAGTTTTTGGGGCAAGCCTGACCTGTTGAAAAGAGATGGTATTCATCCCACCTGGGATGGTGCTGCTCTTCTCTCTAGTAATTTGGCTCATAGTCTTAGAGATAAAACATGACAATCTGGGGCTCAGGTCAGGAAGCAGACAAACTGGCTAAACCGACCGTCTGCTAGCGGCCTCACGTCACCAAGGTCAGATAAATCTCATCACATAGAGACTCTTTCACCTAGATATCATCATATAGAGACTGTGTCTGTTCCCCGAATTTGGAAATCCAAAAAACTGCCAAACCTTTCTAAGGTTAAAAATCTAATTGATGTTCAACAAATAAAAAACAGATATAATACAGATGAGCAAACGATAAAGCTTGGGTTGCTGAATATTCGATCCCTTAATTCAAAATCGCTCATAGTTAATGATAAGATTAAAGACTATAACCTAGATGTGCTGTGTTTGACAGAAACCTGGCTAAAACCAAACGAATACATTACTTTAAGTCCACTCCGCAAGATTATTGTTATAAACATGAGCCTCGTCCGAAAGGCAAAGGGGGAGGTGTTGCTGTAATTTATAGTAATATTCTGAAAACCACTAAGAAATCTAGTTTTAAATATACTTCTTTTGAAGTGTTGGTGCTTAATGTAAAAATTTATAGTGTAAACAATAAATCACGTTTGAGAATTCTGCTGGCTACTGTATACAGGCCACCAGGGCACCATAAAGATTTTCTCAAAGAATTTGCTGACTTTCTATCAGAATTAGTATTGGCTGCAGATAAAGTCCTAATTGTTGGTGATTTTAATATACATGTAGATAATGAAAAAGATGCATTGGGATTGGCATTTAAAGACATTATAAACTCAATTGGAGTGAGACAACACGTGTCAGGACCTACTCATTGTCGTAATCATACTCTTGATCTAATATTATCACATGGAATAGATGTTGATGGCGTTGAAATTCTGCAGCAGAGCGACGACATCTCCGATCACTATCTAGTCTCGTGTAAATTACATTTAGCCAAGGCTGCAAAGCCGACTCCGTGTTATAAATATGTTAGACCTATCACTTCTGCCACTAAAGATTGCTTTATCAATAATCTTCCAAATCAGTTTCATAATCTCAGCATCCCAGAAAGCTTAGAAGAACTTGATATTGCAACAGAAACTTTTAACTCTCTCTTTTCCAGCACTTTAGACACAGTTGCTCCGCTGCGCTTAAAGAAGATCAAAGAAAATAGTCCAACGCCGTGGTACAATGAGCACACCCGGGCCCTTAAGAGAGCAGCCAGAAAAATGGAGCGAAACTGGAAAAAAACAAAACTAGAGGTATTTCGGATTTCATGGAAGGAGAGCTCGATTGCTTACAGAGAGGCCTTAAAAGATGCTAGAACTAATTATTTTTCAACCCTATTAGAAGAAAATAAACATAATCCTAGGTATTTATTTGAACAAGTGACTAAACTAACGAAAAAGAAAGCTTCAAGCCCAGAAGTTTATAAGAAACACAGCAGTAATGACTTTATGAACTTCTTCACTTATAAGATTGATAATATCAGGGACAAAATTATAACTATGCAACCGTCTACTACAGTATCGCATCAGGGAGTATATTGTAGTCTCTGTGAGGAACATTTTGATTCATTTGTTGCTATAGGAGAGGAAGAATTTTGCAAAATTGTTAATTCATCTAAATCGACAACTTGTATGCTAGACCCTATACCGACTAAGCTACTGAAAGAGATGCTTCCAGAGGTCATAGATCCTCTTCTAGATATCATTAATTCATCTTTGTCATTAGGATACGTACCAAAAACCTTTAAGTTGGCTATGATTAAACCGCTTGTTAAAAAACCGCAACTTGATCCTACAGAATTAGTCAATTACAGGCCGATCTCGAATCTGCCTTTTCTGTCAAAGATACTAGAAAAAGCAGTATCCTCACAACTGTGTTCCTTTTTAGAAAGAAATAATATCTGCGAGGATTTTCAGTCCGGATTTAGACCGTACCATAGTACTGAGACTGCTCTCATTAAAGTCACAAATGATTTGCTCCTATCATCCGATCGTGGTTGTATCTCTCTATTAGTGTTACTTGATCTTAGTGCTGCATTTGATACTATCGACCACAACATTCTTTTAAATAGACTAGAAAACTATGTTGGCATTAGCGGAATTGCACTAGCATGGTTTAAATCATACTTATCTGACCGATATCAGTTTGTAGCAGTAAATGAAGAGATGTCTTATCAATCACAAGTTCAGTATGGCGTACCACAAGGCTCAGTACTAGGACCGCTGCTCTTCACTCTGTACATGCTACCATTAGGAGATATAATTAGGAAATATGGAATTAGCTTTCACTGTTATGCTGATGATACTCAGCTGTATATTTCTTCAAAACCTAACGAAACTTACCAATTCACAAAATTAACGGAATGCATAGCTGATATAAAAAATTGGATGACCAGTAATTTCCTATTACTAAATTCTGAAAAAAACAGAGATTCTAATCATTGGACAAAAAACTTCCTCACCTAATAACCTAGAATACTGTCTAACACTTGATGGCTGCTCTGTTAAGTCTTCGACGTTAGTTAGGAACCTGGGTGTGCTCTTTGATACCAATCTTTCATTTGAAAGTCACGTGTCTAGTATCTGTAAAACCGCATTTTTCCATCTTAAAAATATATCTAAATTACGTCATATGCTCTCACTGACAAATGCGGAACAATTAGTTCATGCGTTCATGACCTCAAGGCTAGATTATTGTAATGCTCTACTGGGTGGTTGCCCTGCACGCTTATTAAACAAACTACAGCTAGTTCAAAATGCAGCCGCTAGAGTTCTTACCAGAACCAGGAAGTATGACCATATTAGCCCGGTTCTGTCAACACTGCATTGGCTGCCTATTAAACATCGTATAAATTTTAAAATATTGCTGATTACTTACAAAGCACTAAATGGTTTAGCTCCCCAGTACTTGAGCGAGCTCTTAACGCATTATAGTCCTTCACGTCTATTGCGATCTCAAAATTCTGGCCAGTTGATAATACCTAGAATATCAAAATCGACTGCTGGCGGTAGATCCTTTTCCTATTTAGCACCAAAACTTTGGAACAATCTTCCTAACACGGTCCGGGAAGCAGATACAGTCTGTCAGTTTAAATCTAGACTAAAAACACATCTCTTTGGCTTAGCATACACATAACACATTATAGATTTCTATAATTCAATGTTAGGCTGCATAGATTAGATCAGCCGGAACCGGGAACACTTCCCATAATTCCTGATGTACTTTGTACATCATAAGAAGGATGGCGTCTACGCTAATATTAGTCTCTCTGTTTATCCCGAGGTTTACCGCAGACCGCCGGATCCAGGGCATATCCAGATCTGATGAAGGACCATCACATGGACACAACGACACGCATTATCAGGGCTGTGAAGGCCCATGGACACCTCACCACTCATCTCCTCACCGGCCGGATGACCCAACCCAACCAGATGAACTGGATAATATCGTGAAAGTTCTGATCCCATCTGACTCCTGACATTATGCTGCCTAACTCATAATCATACACTGTTCATTCGTTGGCCAAAGGAGGACTGGCCCCCCGACTGAGCCTGGGTTCTCCCAAGGTTTTTTTCTCCATTCTGTCACCTGATGGAGTTTTGGTTCCTTGCCACTGTTGCCTTTGCCTTTCGGCTTGCTTAGTTGGGGACATTTAATTTTCAATTGAACAATACTATTACAACATTGTTTTCCTGTTATCTCTGTAAAGCTGCTTTGAAACAATTTGTATTATAAAAAGCGCTATATAAATAAAGGTGACTTGACTTGACTTGACCCTCGTCCCGATCTGTGGAGCCTCCACGTGTGGCTCCTGGACGGGACCAGGTAGGTTTGAGTACCCTACCACCTCCGGTGGTGGCTACCATCACTTCCGCTAGAGCGTCGTCCACGAGACACCTCTATGCGTTGAAGTGGAACCTCTTCCTCAGCTGGTGCTCTTCTCACCAAGAAGACCCCCGTAACTGCCCGATCAGCGTTGTGCTTTCCTTCCTTCAGGATGGGTTGGAGCGAAGGCTGTCTCCATCCCCCCTCAAAGTCTATGTTGCCGCTATCGCCGCACACCATGACTTGATAGAAGGTAAGTCTGTGGGAAGGCACGACCTGGTCATCAGGTTCCTTAGAGGAGCCAGGAGATTACATCCTCCTCGCCCTTCACTCGTTCCCTCTTGGGACCTCGCAGTGGTTCTAACTGCCCTGCAGAATGCTCCCTTTGAGCCTTTGCAAACAGTGGAGCTCTGTCAATGAAGACAGTGCTCCTGGTTGCATTGGCTTCTATCAAGAGGGTAGGGGACCTGCACGCATTCTCCGTTGACGAAGCGTGCCTGGAATTTGGGCCAGCTTACTCTCACGTGATCCTGAGACCCCGGCCTGGATATGTGCCCAAGGTTCCTACTACTCCCTTGCGGGACCAGGTGGTGAACCTGCAAGCGCTGCCCCCGGAGGAAGCAGACCCAGCCTTGGCACTGCTCTGTCCAGTATGTGCTCTCCGCACCTATGTAGACAGGACGCAGTGTTTCAGGACCTCAGACCAGCTCTTTGTCTGTTATAGTGGGAAGCTGAAGGGAAAGGCTCTCTCCAAGCAGCGGTTGTCTCACTGGATAGTGGACACCATTACTTTGGCATACCAGCAGCAAGGTCGACCGTGCCCCCTTGGTGTGACCGCCCACTCCACCCGGAGTGTGGCGTCCTTTTGGGCGCTAGCGCATGGCGCCTCGCTAACAGACATCTGCAGAGCTGCAGGCTGGGCGACACCTAACACATTCGCCAGATTTTATAATCTCCGAGTGGAGCCTGTGTCCTCTCATGTACTCGCTTCAACCAGCTAGTATCGGACCCGCTCAGGTGTCTTCGCTTGCTTGCCATTCCACTCCACGGACTGGATGCATGCGATATTCTCCTCAGGTGAGCCTCTCCGAAGGCCCTGAGTTCCTCCTGCACTCCTGACGTCGGCGCCAGTGTCTCTTGCCTGTGCGTCGGCTAGGTGCCTCCCGTGTGCATGGTCCCTCTCCGGAGCAACCCCCAAATGTGTATTCCCACTGTAAGCCTCTCTGAGCATGTGTCTTCCCTTGGCAAGCCACCTTGCCACCCCTGGGGTTGAAAACTTTTCCACCTGCGGCTGGATACCCCAGTGTTTCCCCATATGCATCCTTCGGGTCATATGTGTATTCTCTAAGCCCACCCCCCCCCCCCCCCCCCGTTTGGGCTGGCACTATTTTGCATATTTCCTCTAAACTATGGGATATGCTGCCTAGTGTACCTTGCTATTCCTGTGTTAAATAGGAGTCCTACTTGTCTCATGACAGGGATCTCAGATTTACGCGGGGCACTGGAAGACATCTGTGAAGGTGGCATGATTAGACTGGTAACCCCATTCGTCGTCATCCGACGGAACTCGGAGTGACTAACGAAAGGGAACGTCTCGGTTACGAATGTAACCCTCGTTCCCTGAGTGAGGGAACAGAGACGTTCCGTCTTCTTGCCACTTCCGCTGTATACCGCGGGAATCGCCTGAGCTCAGTCTTGGCTCCTCAGCGAAGAAAAATGTCTGCTTTCTGCTGGACTTCCTCCATTTTATACCCACGAGGTGGGGCGGAGTTACGTCATGCAAATTCTGCAGACCCATGGCATTTCTTTGCCATTGGCTTGTTTTGTATACCCGAAGTTGATAGGCTTTCTAAGCGAAACCCCATTCGTTGTCATCCGACGGAACGTCTCCGTTCCCTCACTCAGGGAACGAGGGTTACATTCGTAACCGAGACGATAAGCATGATACAATAAAACCAAATGTAAATGTAAACTTATGCATTCTGTGTTATGGTCAGTAAGACAGTGGATTCGATAGCAAGTAAAAAACTGTTTATTGAAGATAAAGTCAGCGGATGATAATGAGAAGTCAGATTGTGCAAGTGTCCAGGAACAAATCGCTCTTGGTAGCGGAGAGATGCTGATGAACAACCCGGTCTCTTGAGAAGGTGAAGAGATGAGTGATGACTAACGTTAGCCTGGCAAGCCAGACCTACATCAAGATGTTAGGTCTGGGAACTCACCATTGGCATGCCTCAATCCAAGGGACGGGATAAACGGTTGTCTTTCAATATCCCTCTGTACGCAATAGAACAGCTCTACAACCAACCAGAGCAATGAACGGCTGTGGCTGAGTGAGTCCCATGCGTCCAAGTCCTCCAGAGTCGCAGCCAAAGCCGATTCGAAAGACCGCTGTTCACCAGCAGCATCTTCTTTGTTTTCAAGTAGCAAGCAAATCACCTATGGAAATCACGCGGAACCGTCACAACTCTGCCGTCATTATGTTAAGCCCGCCCACCAACTCTATACACGATGTGATTGGCCTGACCAGAGTTTGGTTTTTCCAGCTTGAATGCCAACGGAGAGTTGCCACACTTTGCTGCAAAATAATTTTTACTGCCGCTAGGGTGCGTCTAGATTTCTAGGCTTGACTAACGTCGTAAAGACTCGGGAACCAGAAGATCAGATCCTTCGTAGAAGACCTGGAATACCAGATACAGATGCAACACAGACCAGAACACAACAACATCCACAACGGTCTGACAACACAAGACGAAAACTGTGAGCTTAAATAGGAGCCGCTGACCAGATGCAGCAGATCAGATCCGTTAATCAGTGGTAATGATCAGTGACCACGCCCACACACACGCACGCACGCGCACGCACACACACGCACACGCACAACACACACACACACACACACACACACACACACACACACACACACACACACACACACACACACACACACACACACACAAACAACAACAACACAAGACGAGGGAGAGAGTCAGTGAATTCATGAACCGTGACATGCTGTGAAATCTGAAGCTATTCATGACAAAAAAAACCTCATCACAAGTTGCCACCTTCTGCTCGTCACCTAACACTCTTCAGCTGTGCATCTCACCTCCAAGTCTACTTCACACACTCACACTGCAGTCTTTATATATATCCCACAGCCGCTGGTGAAGAAGAGCAGACAGCTCTGGAAAAGATGTCCTCTGAAGTCCTGCCTTCTGTTTAGTGGAATGATGTTCAGATTTGTTTTATCCATGTGTTCTGTCTTTTGTTTTGTAATGGGCTTGCTTGACTAATCCAAAATTTAGATGTTAATATTTAAAATAGAAAATAATTGTTTCCGTATAGTTTAATTATGACAACTCTTGCAACACACATGTAAAGCTTTAAAGGGTCACTTCACCCATTTGCATTAAGGTTTGTATTGTTAGAAACCCAGTCATATATTATAATGATGGTGGAATTTTGCTTGTTTTTTTTATGAGATGGGAGAAAAAAGGATTTAAGTGTTTTACTTCCGTCCTATCGTGACGTAAATATCGTCATTTTGCGTCACGATAGGACGGAAGATAAATTTCATTGAAAAGTGTATAGACTACAAACATTAGCTCATTATTATTCAAGGTGTGGGACCCACTTACCCTACAGGCCTATTACAGATCAGTGGGTGGGACTTCACTTGCAGAAACCGAAATCAATATCCGCCATCTTGTTTTTGGAAGCTAAGCTAACGAGCGCTGTGGAGATAGGAAGTATGACAATGACTGAAGAAACTATACATGATATGGAAGAAGAGGATTTTGAAAGTCTGCTGCTCGAATCCGATGTTCGTGGCTATCTTTACGAGCCGCAATATAGTGAAGAGCAGCTGAGGCTGATGGAGGAACAGGAGGCGGCTGCCTGTCGCGGTCGAGGAGCCCGGACTGGCTCGAGCTGACGCGGACTGCTGTGCCTGTGCTCTCGCTGTGCGCTACGGACACAGATAGAGTCCGTCTGCTGCAGAGAATTTCAACGAAGGGTCGTTTGTGTTGTGATGTGAACCACCATAGTTTCGCCTGACTGAACATCCAGGTATCATGCAGTAATACACCATATTCAGAAAGAAATACAAACGAGGAGTAATTCACTAATGAATTTGCCATGTAACTTAACGTTAACGGGGTTTGTTGTTGTGGGAAGAAGGAGGCGTGAATCGGCGAACATTTAAACATTTTAATAGTAAAATTAACAAATACACAACGAAAGTATAAGCCAACAGCCCCTCATTGAAGACTGAAGTCCATACACAACATAAAATCAGGCCTGTTCCTCTCTCGATCTGCCGTTTATGCTTCCGCTCCTCTGTGAGAGATACGAGACCGGTCGGTGCGTCTCTTTACTTTCATTATCACTTACTAGAAATTTTGCGTGAAATGAATTTCAAACTCTGGTGGCAGCTAACGTTAGCCTTGTTGACGAAAGAATGATTTCTTTGATGTGCGCGCAGTTCTGGATTAGTGGGTGTGGCTTGCGGAGCTGTGCAATGTGGTGCATTGTGGGTGTTGTAGTCTTTCATACAAATGCACCCTTCGGTTATTTTCTGTCTTTTCTCGGTCAAGAGGGCAACAAATTCAAAAATTATTTTACATTTCGACTACATATATGATCCACTTTCAATAAAGATTCATGTTGAAATGGGTGAAATGCTCCTTTAAAGCTCCCCAACTCTGTATTGGAGGTCTCTTACAATTCATTTACATGCATCAAAGGTAAAAAAAAAAAAAACACTTAAAATTTCTCATAATATATATTGCACATCCTCACCTTATCAACCAGTCTGAAAATGGTTTGTTTGACGATTCAGTCTGTCTAAACCCTTCTTTTTGCAAGCCTAATCTGCTCTAACTGTTCAGACGGCCCAGCTGTTTTGTTACACGTCAGAAAGCAAACATCCATTACCATATCTAAATTTCAGCTCAGATGCTTCCTCAGCACTTGATATACACAGTTATGCGAACAGTAAAACATTTTTCCACATCAATTTCAATTCAATTAAATTCACATCTTTACAGAAACTGCATGAGTCCACAGTACAATTTAGAGTGATCTGTTATCTGACTAAGTTATGCATTTTAGAAATGTACACATACAAGATTACTGTTAGCGACAAAGGTATTAATTTAAACAATCCAATAATTTAATGCAGGAAACAATGAGCTCATTGAAGTAATGAATACTTGTTTGTTAACAAATGATTATGACATTTAGAAAAATGTAGCATTGCATAGGAATTTCAGCACGAGTCCTCATCCTTATGAAGTGCATGCAACGTGGATTTACAGTGCAGAAAACAGCGGCATGTCGACAGCACAAGTTAAACTCTTCCAAGCCTCAGCTATAACTAGTGTTTGAGGGAGTGGGCGGTGTTCACGAGTCGCCGATGAAGCTGGCATATTACATGTAAAGGACCGATCAGTCTGTGCCATCTAGAGGTTCATGGTAACGCATTACAAGTACCATGAGTTACGTAATCGGATGTCTTTTTTCAAGAAACTAGGAAAGTAACGCATTACTTTTAAATGTACTACAAAATATCTGAGTTACTTTTTTCAAATAAGTAACGTAAGTTACTTTGTTTTCCCATTTATTGACTGACAGCTCTCCTGTCCTCAAGTTGAGAGAATCAGAAGTAAAGTTGCAGAGGCGTCGTGTGTGAACATGATGCTTACTGTAGTTCTAGACTAAATGTGTGCATTTACTCATCTCACTTGCACAAAAACAGATTCAGTATTCCTCAAAATGAATACAATAGTGAAATGCAAACTCAGAATACTTAGCAAATCTGCAATAATTAAATGTTAAATTACACAAATACACTTTATGTATTTAATCTTACTTTATTTAACCAATGTTTTTGCTAAGATCATTTAGAGACTTTAGATTATCATCACATTTGTGTAAATTGTTTTATTTGCTGAAGTGATGCTGCGTCCCAATTCGCATACTATCCGTCCTAAATAGTATTCAAAAATAGAATTAGTACGTCCCAAATCCTAGTATGTTGAAATGAGTGGTCTACTATTTCCGGTCAGAATCCGAAGTGTAGATCGATGCACACTCACCCATCGCGCGTTTTACGAGGATTCGATTAGAACTACAAACACGAGTGAAAAGTGTTAAAAAAAAACTACAGACATGGAGGACGCGCGAGTCCGGCGGTTTTGTAGAGAGGTTTAGATAAAGGCGTTTGAGTGATTAATTATCAGTATCTGACCTGACGAAAATGTATTTATTCAATGTTGTCTACATTTTATTGGATCTGCAGCAGCATTGTGAACTTTTGTAAAGATACGTTTAGCTATTAACTTTTAAATGCATCACACATTCAAATTACAAACACGTGAGGAGAGTCTCCGCATGAAAGACCCACGACTGGCAGATCAACGTGCTACTATATTTCTCTCCGAAATGGTAAGAATTTATATTGAATGGATGATTTTAACTGTGACAAAATGATTGACAGGGCAGTTTACAGGATGCACGCGACAGACAAAGTAGTATGTCCCAAAGCTTGCCTACTCTTTTGCTACACACTCAAAAGTATGTACTTTTTCTTCACAAAAAGAGTACATACTTTTAGGGCGTAGTATAAGTGGGCGAATTGGTATGCAGCCTAAGTGTTGATTTTTTTCCTCCTGCATCCTATTCTTCCATTCTCCAGAAATGGCAGCAGAGCTGATGGTGTGTTTGAGCTGTGCCCTCTACTGTACAGGAGTGAATCTGCATTTCCTTCAGCCTGAGGCTGATTTATTTCTCTTTTGGTGTGAAAGAGCCTTTACATTTGGCAACAATATAACTTTTTTTTTATTCATTAATTTATTTTTGTTATTTAAAACAAACAAACAAGCAAGCCCAAAAATAACATTACTTTTCCAAAAAAAGGAGTAATGCAATTCTTTTTTTAGGGAGTAAAGCAATATTGTAATGCATTACTTTTAAAAGTAACTTTACCCAACACTGTCCAGGTCATATTTGTTTTTTCTTTGGTTTCATGTTTTCTTCTTTTATTTAGAATTTTGTTGTGTTTCTTGGTTCCATGAAATGTGATTACCAAGCCCCTCATGTGATTCCTTAGTTTGTGTTATATTTCTCAGTGGTTATGTGTTATTTTTTTCAATTCAGTCTTTTCATTGGTTCATGCTCATCAGTTCCACTTTGTCATCGTTTGTTGTTAGCATGTGTTTCCCCTTGTCCATGTATTTAAACCCTCATGTTTGCCATGTTTCCTTGTTGTGCATTGTTTATGTAACCAGCTGATGTTACAGTGCCTGCTTTTGGTGGGTCTCTTGTTTCTCTGTCAAGTCTTTGATTATTTTGTTATACAGTGAATATGCACTGTACATGGGTTCGAAAATACTCTCCTTCTGAACTGCATATTTATTTGACGTCAAGTCCTTTCTCTGTGTGCTTGTGTACACATCATATAAAAATCTAAAATCCAGAGAAACACAAGTACTGTATGTGTAATGGAGCTATAAGCTAGCAACATGCATTGCGTAAAGTAAGTGTCTGTCTTAATAAAGTGTCTTTTAATATATATATATATATATATATATATATATATATATATATATATATATATATATATATATATATATATATATATATATATATATATATATATATATATATATTATTATTAAATAAGGTGTTGCTCTGGCCTCTATTTATTGCAGGTAGCTTTTGATGAATGTGAAGTGGATAGCATCCTCTTCAGGGAAGCAAGTCCCAAGGCAATGTTTTCTTGGCAATGCAAGAGTGCTCAATTAGAGGACATTAAATGGTAAGAGCTCTCGCCTCATGAAAAGGTCAACAGTTAGACCTTGGCAAAATGTCAGCCTTGTGTAACTAACACAGGCCAGAAGATCCTTGGCCTGAACAAGCGTTGAGTTCATGAGAGATCTCTCTCATTTATTCACCTGTCTAACAGGGAATGAATGGATGTCATAAATGATAGCTGTATGATTTCAGAGGAACATAAGAGGGGTGATTGGCAAATTAAATGTGTTAATGTTGTAGTCAGGGCCTCCAATCATGTAGAAAGAAATGTACAGGCTTGGATTATAGATGCTTCTCATGCAAGCAGTTTCCTTATAGTTAAACACATTTGCTAAAGGCGATACAAGTAATGTGTATAGTAGCAATGAGTAGTATTACAACATTTAACATGATTTGACTGCATGACAATACAAAAAAAAAAAAAAATCCTGGAGGATACAATGAATGTTCTGTTGCACCCTGTATAACACTGTAATATTGAGGTTAGGCTCAACAAATCCTTGTCATGGCAAATGGCGTGGGATTTAGGCTATTGTTGATGCAATAGCCTTGCATCAACAATATGCGCAGTAAGTCCCGGCTCCATGGGCGGGCATTGGGGGTCCTGGCCCGCCCTGTGAGTCACTAGTGCGAGTCTGTCTCCCTTCACCAACTCCACGTCAAGTCCCACCAGTCCTTGCTTGTTTGCACAATATATTTTTTTATCAATAGGCTAAAAGTTGAATATACATAACTCCTGTATAAAAATAAAAATGTTTTATTGTAACCTGATTCGATTGGTTGGTCGATAGTGAGCGTGGAAATGCATGTGATAGGCGGTCTTATTAAGCAAGTCTATATTCATTCAAATGATTCGTTCAAACGGCTGATTTATCAAGAATGAGGCAGTTGCTTAAGAATGGGTCATTGAATCTTTGACTCAACCGGTTCGTTCAAAACGCTGAATCATTCAGTGATGAAAACACGATTGTGAGTGTTGCTGTGAGACGCGCTGTTTCTGCTGTGATCTTTGTTTGGATTGGAACTATTTTCTCTGCTAAATTAGAACAAAAACAGTCAATATTTCGTCTTAAATGTAAGTGACTTAATATTAATTAATTGTTTATTGAACTGTCATGAAATCAGCATCACATTTTTAATCGTGATGTAATCAGCACTCTTGGTCGTGTGATGTTGCTTAACTGTATCATATTATAAATATAAAAACTCCACATTTTGAATTTTTACGGCAGTATGTTAACTGAGTTTCTTTTATGTGAGCTCATTTGTTTCGATTTATCCTCGAGAGGCTGCGCGAGCGTCAACAGTGCATTTGTAGGGTCCCTGCACGAGTTCGAAACTTTCGTATCCGTGTTCTCATATTGGTCATTTGGTTGCTGTGAATTGTAAAAACACCTTTCAAAATACTTGCTACTCATGTGAGAAACAATTATCTTCCAAATTTTGATTTTATGACGGACGAAAGTTGCGGAGGCAGTGTGTAAACGTGATTAACAGAACATGAACATGAGAGAATTTCTGACTCAGTGTTCAAGAACCTTTAGCGTGCATCAGTACATTATATAATTATGCTCCATCGATCATTATCATTGTATCATTATCGATTAATGTTATTATGCAATGAGGTTGATCTCATTTGTGCCCTCCTGAAAAAATGTAATGTAAGTATACTGTGCGCAGTCCACCAGATCCAGGCCGTATCCAGATCTGATGAAGGACCTGCATCTGGTCACGACGACAACGCAGTCTTGAAGTGTCCACTAGTCTCTCCCTGTGAAGGCCTCCTTCCCTTTACCTCTGTACAGATACAATGTTGTCACATGGTTACGCGGAAGCGACAAAACATTCCGTATTATGAATTTTTCAAGGCTTACCTTTTTCACTTCCTCCTACAATGACGCAAAAATCGTCATTTTACGTCATTGTAGGAGGAAGTGTAAGAGGGGGGGGATTTCTGTAAAGACTACAGCACTAGTTCCCACCCTTTCAAACCCGCCCATAGGGGGTTGGACCTAATGCGCTAACAGAGCTATCACAGATCAGTGGGTGGGACTTCACTTGCAGATACTGAAATCAATATCAGCCATCTTGTTTATAAGCTAAGCTAACAAGCGCTGTGGAGATAGGAAGTAATGGCAATGACGGAAGAAACTAAACATAATATGGAAGAAGAGGATTTTGAAATTCTGCTGCTCGAATCCGATGTTCGTGGCTATCTTTACGAGCCGCAGTATAGTGAAGAGCAGCTGAGGCTGATGGAGGAACAGGAGGCGGCTGCCTGTCGCGGACTGAGCCCGGACTGGCTCGAGCTGAGGCGGACTGCTGGTGCCTGTGCTCTTGCTGTGCGCTACGGACACAGATAGAGTCCGTCTGCTGCAGAGAATTTCAACGATGGCAATTTCTCCTGGACGAAATCTCTGAATCAGACAAGCACACAGACGTTTTGTTGTGATGTGAACCATCCTAGTTTTGCACCGCATATGTTCTGACTGAACATCCAGGTATCATGCAATAATTCACCATATAGAAAGAAATACAAACGAGGAGTAATTCACTAATGAGTTTGCCAATGTAATGGGTTCGTTGTTGTGGGAAGAAGGAGGCGGGAACCGGCGAACATTTTAACATTTTAATAGTAAAATAAACAAATATAAAACAAAAGTATAAGCCAGCTGGCCACACACAACAGAAACAAAACATAACATAAAATCAGGCCTGTTCCTTTTATGCCTCTGCTCCTCTGTGAGAGATATGAGACTGCTGCGTCTCACAGGTGTCATTCATTATCACTCGCGCCGTCCTCTCACGTCCCTCACCCTCGTCCTGCTCGCCACAGCCAACTAACCAGACATTTTGTGTGAAATGAATTTCAAACTCTTTTGGCAGCTAGCCTTGTAGACGGAAGAGTGATTTCTCTGATGATTGCGCTGTGCTGGATTAGTGGGAATGGCTTGCGGAGCTGTGCAATGTGGTGCATTGTGGGAGTTGTTGTCTTACATACAAATGCGCCCTAAAGTTATTTTCTGTCTTTTCTCGGTCAAGAGTGCACCAAATTCAAAATTTCTTTTACATTTCGACTACATATATGTTTAATGTTACATTAATGTTGAAATGGGTGGAGTGACCCTTTAATGTTAAATAAATTTCTGTAAAGTGTAAACATCATTAAAGCCTTTGTTACGTCATTATGTGACATCTAGATGTGTGGCTCTTTTATGGCGGCAAATCAATGACAATAATAAACGAGCGCACAGCTGATGCTGGCGCGCGCGGTAAATGACTTTCGCGAGCGAATAACAGATCTACACGCGAGGAA
This sequence comes from Chrosomus eos, assembly GCA_036326025.1. NCBI lineage: Eukaryota > Metazoa > Chordata > Actinopteri > Cypriniformes > Leuciscidae > Chrosomus > Chrosomus eos. Next base: position 34,722,903 of record CM070834.1, on the reverse strand, counting down.
ACGGGAACTCGCGAGCTCATTCAAGCCCTGCGCGCGCTCATGACATCTCCTCTGCACGCAATACAAGCCCTCGCGCGCGCAATTGATCATTCCACACGCTCTCGCGCTTGATCTGCTCTCGCCTGCTCCTTTTGCTCGCTCGAACAATTTTATTTTTGACAGTTGAGGGGCGAGACTCCCCTTTTCCGGAAGTCAGTTGTGATTGGACGCCTGTCCAATGACTTGTAATTCACTTGACTTGAGACATCACTAATTTTTATTTATTTATTGTGGTTAATTAATGTGTAATGTGATTTAATGCATTGTTAATATAGAATATATTCTTTTAACAAAGTATTACTAGTGATTGCATTGTGTTGTTAAGAGATATTTACAGACTGTAATGACACATTTCCATGGTTATTAGCATTGTAAATCATGAAAATTCTTATACATTTTTACATTTTATATTTAAAAGACTATGTGATTTGTGTTGGCTTAAAATATCTAAAATAAATTGGAGAAAAAGTCATATTTGCTATAGTTCCCCTAGACCCCCAATTTACCATATATTTACGTTTATCCGACCAAAATTAAGACTAGTAATTATTACTAGTAATTGCCTAGTAGTACTAGTACTACTAGTAATTTTAGTAATACTAAAATTATTACTAGTAATTGCGCCACTAGTTCTGGCGCAATATGGCTGCCGTCGCATCATCCAAGTGGATACTGCACATTGGTGGTGGTTGAGGAGATTCCCTCCTTCTATGTAAAGCGCTTTGAGTGTCCAGAAAAGCGCTATATAAATGTAATGAATTATTATTATTATTATTAAAATTAAAGTGGATCTGAGAGCCTCAGAATGTAAAAAGTGTCCATTAAATAGTTGTAAATATAACAAGGGCTTTGGATCAAAGATAAATTACTTGTTTATATCAATAAGCAAGAGTTGTTGTGTAAGCTTTTTGTTTTCATCCTGTGTATTACTATTATGTCAATTTTGAGTGGTTCATTATATTTTCTATTAAATGTAAAAGGTGTTCTGGCAGCATGAATGTATTTAATTTTCTATGTAACATAATAAGATATGTTATGTGCAGATGGGGTTTAATCATTTATGCTGTGTACACTACTTGCCTCATACTTTCTCTTAAGTTATTAGCTTACAAAAAGTTAGATGATTAAGATCACTATATAATGATGTAATAGCTTTGCTGGGTTTAATAATTAGCTGGATTTAATATTGTTTCTCTTTATTCGGTAGCAAATCCTGGAAAGGCTTTTAAAGCTATAATTAATGCTGTGTACTGTATCTTAACTTGAGAAGCCAGAACCCCTTTTACATTTAATAGAAAATATAATGAACCATTTATATTATGTAAAAATTCATACAAAATTTGGTAGATTTACAATGCTAATAACCATGGAAATGTGTCATTACAGTCTGTAAATTATCTCTTAACAACACAATGCAATCAATAGTAATACTTTCTGTTAAAAAAAAATATCTGGTAAGAATATATTCTAAATTAACAATGCATTGAATCACATTACACAATAATTAACCACAATAAATAAAACAAATTAAGTGATGTCTCAAGTCAAGTGAATTACAAGTCATTGGACAGGCGTCCAATCACAACTGACTTCCGGAAAAGGGGAGTCTCGCCCCTCAACTGTCAAAAATAAAATTGTTCGAGCGAGCAAAAGGAGCAGGCGAGAGCAGATCAAGCGCGAGAGCGTGTGGAATGATCAATCGGGCGCGCGAGGGCTTGTATTGCGTGCAGAGGAGATGTCATGAGCGCGCGCAGGGCTTGAATGAGCTCGCGAGTTCCCGTTTCCTCGCGTGTAGATCTGTTATTCGCTCGCGAAAGTCATTTACCGCGCGCGCCAGCATCAGCTGTGCGCTCGTTTATTATTGTCATTGATTTGCCGCCATACTCTTTGTAGTTTTTCTTTCCTTTGTATTGTTTTCTACCTTTCTCCGTTTTCACTTTCTCTTTTGCAGGTGACGTGGTGATTGGTTCGTCTCTGCTGTCAATCATCTGAGAGGAGGGTTAAGCGTGCTGATGTCAGACGACGAAATCCAATCAGAAGCTACCGGAAGCCCGGGAAACTACAAAAGGACACGCAAACGCACTAGTCATTGAATCATTTACTCAACCAATGTTATCAAAAATGTGATCTAATTTGTGACTCCCAACAGTTCACCTATGTTGTGGATTTTAATTGTTAACAGAATTTAAATTTTGTTCTTTGAGGTCCACTTATTCCTAATTTATTTGTTGAGGTAGTATTGTATTTTGTTACAGTATTTTAGTGTTGAAAAGAAGACACTACAGAAAGATGTTTATTTCATTACATAGTTGAAATATTAGTCAACTGTGAAAAATGTATGCACATTAAATGCTTTATAAGTCTTGGTTGTGCCAAATAATTTTTTTAAAGGTCCCATATTGTCAAAACTGAAATTTCCTGGCTTTTTTCATGATAACAGAGATCTAGGGGCTATGTAATGACCATATTAGTTTCAAACAGTCAATCCACACACAACTGCACACAGCCTGCATAAACTAGCTGTGCTTTTCACAAGCCGTTGTGACTTTCATAAAAATGTGACGTCAGAACTATCAGTCACCGCCTTCAGTCTCCACCCCGAGCACTGCCCACTGTCAGGAAACTACATCATTACACAGGCTTCCAAACAATAAGAGAACAGTGGCAAATGTTTATTTATTCAGAAATACCACAGCAATTTAGTTCGACCTTAAAACTCTGTTCTGCACTTTTCACAAGTGACTGCTTCGTCAATCAGGCACAGTTTAATGGTAATTATAATACTCTTATAATAATGCCGAAAGTAAGGAGGTGGTTGTTTGTCTCCTGTAGTCACCGATTTGGGGTCTGAGTCCGGCTCGAACATATAAGGCCGGATAACACTTCCCTCAGCAATATCCATCATTACAGGTGAGGCTCCAATCAGAAGAGAGGCTTATGCAACACAGTCTCATCCCAAGGCGTCATCTACTGACGCTTCTGACCATGCGTCAACATGCCGACGCACATTGTACCCCTTAAGCGTCAATATGAGACGCTCATCCTCGGGCGTCATCAAATGACGCGCACCCTTTAGCATCAGTTAGATGACGCTTCCATTATGGGTAGGTTTAGGTCAGGGGTAGGGTTAGGATTAGACCATTAGGAGGCGCGTCTCATATTGACGCTTAAGGGGTACCATGTGCGTCGGCATGTTGACGCATGGCCAAACATGGTAAAAAGCGTCAGTTAGATGACGCCTTGGGTGTGAGACTTAGACCGGCCAAAATCGGCCTAACAGAGTTCCTGAGAAAGGAGCTGTAAAAATATATTGGGATAGTTTTTGGTACATATACAGCAAATATATATTCTTAAGGACATCAAACCCTAAAATAAAACTTCAGAAAGGTGTACATTATGGGACCTTTAAGTAATTGGAGTTACCTCAGTTATAATTGACAGGATAACTTACAGGGCCCTATTTTAACAATCTAAGGGCATGGTCTAAAGCGCAGAGTGCAAGTTCACTTAATGCAAGTTCACAAAATGGTCGCGCGTCTAAAAGGGTTGTCCCTATTCTCTTAATGAGTAATGGGTGTGTTTGGATTATGTGCGTTAAACCAATCAGAGTCTCATCTCCCATTCTCTTTAGTTGCTCTCGCGCTGTGGCGGATTCGCTATTTACATGACGGAATTTACATGATGGAATCGTTTTCAGACCATGGGCGCACAAATGGGCACAACTGCATTTGCTATTTAAACAACGTGGCACAGGACGTGAAAATGATAACTGCCTCGGACTGAAACTAGCAAAACAAACTTGCGTCACACTTGGCGCTGCATTGCGCCGGGTGTAAGATAGGGCCCATAGTGTTTTGTCTAAATTAATTATGAATGAATGTACCATTGTTTATTGCACTCTCATTCTTATATTTATCATTCATCATTTTCAGTAAAGTGTGAGCATATCAAACGATCTGTAACAGACAAAGCGATAGTCACACATGGTAAAATAATTGTTACTCACACTTTTAAGTGTCGACATTACTGGCAGATGTAGTCAGCAATGCATTTTATTTTCAATCTCTCTGAATAGCATGTGTCGAACCGTGTCTTGAATTGAATCCGCAGTAAAATGAAGCACCCAAACAAACAATGTCTAGCTGATGTAATTTGTAACTTTATTAAAAAATAAAGTTAATCCATGCTTAGGATCAGATGGAAGATTGTCGCTGTGTCAAAAAATCCCTGAATGTCGTCACTTCGTGACCATTAAAAAGTATGTTTTTTATAGTATGAGTGTGTGTTGTATGAATCAATCAATCAATCAATCAATCAATTTTTTATTTATATAGCGCTTTACAACAACCATGAGTTGATCAAAGCGCTGGACAGGGAAAACAAAAGAAAAAAAAAGAACAAGACAAAACCAACAATACAATACAATACAATACAATACAATAAAACTCTTCTATAAAATCATTTTGCTAATCAGCTGTCGATCCAGTGTCAAAAGCTGATCTAAAAAGATGGTGCTTCAACCTGGCCTTGAACAGGGGCAGCTCCATGATGGAGCGTAATTCCAGAGGCAGCGCGTTCCATAGTTTCGGCCCCGCTACTGCAAAGGCACGATCACCCCACTTTTTGCACCTGGATCCTGGGTTAGGAATGAAATTTGGACGTACTACATCTGCCATGTTATTACTGTCACATGACCTGCCAGCATCAGTTGCGTCACTTCACTGCCATTCTTAAATCCTATCCTGTGTCCTCATGGGATAGTAAAGCATCCTTCGAATGCACACTTCAGAATCTCGCCGGAAGTAGAACTGTAGGTAACCTGAGGTCTTTCTGCATACTGTTTTTTACCCACTATATAGTAGGGAAGTATTCATTTTTCAGACACAACTTGACACTGCAAAATGTCTTGTAATACTCAGAGGCATCTCTATCATTTCAGTTGCTTGAGTAATCCTGTAGCTTGGTTTTAATAACGACAAGTAGTTTGTTTAGGCATGGTTTGTAGCGAATTACGAACCTGCGCACACATAAACGCACATAACTATTGAATCAATTCTTAACGCACATGTGAACGCCATCAGCGTTTACCACAGGTTCGCGTTTAAAGTCTATTTACAAGAGTTCTCACCTCCACCAGGCGTTCTGCTCACATTACTCCGGTGCTTCATGACCTTCACTGGTTACCTGTTTCATCTCGTATCCACTTTAAGGTATTGCTTTTAACATATAAGGCATTAAACGGTCTTGCACCCCCATATTTGTCTGATCTACTTTTCACCTACCGTCCTGCACGCTCTCTCAGATCAACTGAACTTGGTTTACTGTCCATCCCTCGTTTTCGATTATCTACAGTAGGTGGAAGGTCATTCAGTGTTAATGCGCCAACATTATGGAATTCACTGCCCCTTTCACTTCGAAATATTTCATCAGTGACTGCTTTCAAGACACAGTTAAAAACATATCTGTTTAACTTGTACTTCGTCTAAATGTGATTATATGTGTCCTTTGTGATTGTAAAGTTGTGCGTCAGTGTTAAATGTATTATAAAGGTACCATGTAAAGCGACCTTGAGCTTTGGAAAGGCGCTATATAAATAAAACTTCTTCTTCTTCTTCTTCTTCTTATTTAGAGAGAACGGCGTCGTCTTAGCAGCCCCTAATTTAATAACAAATGATCATTTTGACGGAAGTGAATCAATCAAAACTAACTTTAGCTGGAAACAACATATTCAAGAACCGCTATAAAACCAAACCATTCTTTGTTACCTTAAATTATATGTTTGTCTCTGTAAAGCTGCTTTGAAACAATCTACATTGTTAAAAGCGCTATATAAATGAGGATGACTTGACTTGACTTGACTAATAAAAACTGTATTTGCTATTGACATGCACACATTGGTGGGCGGAGCTAAAGAGGCAATGATGTAGAAGTGGGTGTTGATCTTCTGAAGAAACGATCTTTCGTTGCACTATTACGCCATACTGAGACAATAAAAGAGTCATTCTGGGAGCTTGGTTTTAATAAAAGCTGCCTTTGGACTAACAAGAGCTAGGTAAGTTCTGAAACGTACATGATTTTTTTATAGTACAATGACCTCTTATATGACAAACAATCAAGGAAAATTTGATTTCTCAATTCATGCCCCCTGTAATATTGGGTGAACTAACCTTTGAAATAACCAATTTAAATGCTTTCATTGAGCTCGATAGATTCTTTAATTTGTGAAAAGCTTGTGTGTTTGACTCTAGGTGGTAAACCCTACATATTGGTGAAAACTGATTTGGGGGATCAAATATACAGTTTGTACAGTACAAAAAACGTTATGTCATTATACCATAAACTCACCATAAAACACCCAACGTGTGTGTGTGTGTGTGTGTGTGTGTGTGTGTGTGTGTGTGTGTGTGTGTGTGTGTGTGTGTGTGTGTGTGTGTGTGTGTGTGTGTGTGTGTGTGTGTGTGTGTGTGAACCCCCAATGCCACTCTGCATTCATACAGTTGAGACAGGCCTTCCATATTTGACAGCTATGACAGATACAATACTTAGCACAGTGGAAGTGGACATGGCATGTTTGTCCCCCACTGACCATACCTGCTATTTTCTGACTGAAATATAACCACAGATATGACAAAGGGGTCTGATGGCTCTTCTTCCCTTCAAGGGCATTTGGGCTAGGCAAGTGATTTATGCTTTATAATGTGAAGGATAACCAGGAATCTTAGTTTTTGAGTGGATACATATTAGTATATCAGATAGTATAGAGGTTTCGGTTGTGATTGGGGCCTCATTAGCATAGCAGGCACTGAGTTGGCATCTTTCTTGAATGGATCACTATGTGGTTTGAGCACTGCTGCATCTACAGGAAACTGTGTGGGTCCAAGAATAATTTGCCTAGAAACTCTTTCATTATTTATCTACAGTCATGTTATTCCAAATTGGACTTTCTTTCTTCTTTGTTACACAAAGATATTTAGTGTCTTATTGTTTTGTCCATTCAACGAAAGTCAATGGTGTCCAATGTTGTTTGGAACCCACTGACTTTTAAAAAATCTTCTTTTGTATTTTTTTGTATTCAAATTATGATTATAGGAGCAGATTATCAATTAATAAACACTTATTTATGTGTAGTTCCTTGCACAATGCGATGCAATACCTGAAAACACTTATACCGCCATACAGCGTGATTTGTAAACTAATGCATTTTGAAGATACACAAGTCTGTCAGGTTTCATGAAGGGATGAGGATGAGGTGAGGACTCAAGATGCAGAGCTATAGCCTTTATTTAACAATACCCTGTGTGAGAAAATGTCACAAGGTGACGAACCAGCAGCGGAACTATATATTCCACGGAGGAATGTTTCCGCCCGGAGCGCTCTCGACGCAACACCCAGTCAGCCTGATATGCGTCGCTACCATGGCAACAGCAGCCGCTGATGACAGAGTGACAGCAGGTGCGGCGCATCAAGGGGCTGTTTGGTGATTGGGACACACAGCGGCTTGAAACAGATAAAGACCAAGCTTTGGGAGACCAAGAGCGTAGTTCAGTGCAGTGTTCTGTGTTCGGTTTCGGGTGCTGTGTCCTGACCTTGTTCCGTCGAGGAAGGCTGAGAGTTTCTGTGGGACAAAATTGACTGGTGAGATCGATCCGCGGAAGGGAATCCGCTACGAAAGATTGGGTGGAGTGGAACAGAGAAGCAGAGGAGAAGTTGCCTTGGAAACATCAAGTCCCCTGCCTGGGTAGAGATAAGTGCAAACCTTTTACTGGCCGTATGATACGTGATTTATACACCAAGACACTGTATATGAAGAGAAGCGATCTAGGAACCGGAGTCTAGACACCGTAATGAGAAGACAGCTGTTATGATGCACGAGTGAGATCGCTATACATTCTTCCGTCTTACTGTCCCTGCTGTTCAGAACAAGGAGGTGGGCTGTGGCCTTATATTTCACAGAGTGGTTGAGAGTGACGTGAGTTGATGCTGTGCCCACCGTGTGTGTTTGAAGTGAAGCTACTGCATGCTTACTATACCGAATTCTGTCACGTGCCCATCGACGCCCCTTTCACAGCCCTAAGTTTCCTGCATCCCCTGTATAGGAAAGAACCAACCGTACTCGAAGTACCCACCTGCTGTCTAGTCGACGCCCCTTTCACAGCCGTAAGCTTTCTGCATCCCCTGCATAGGAAAGAACCTACCGTACCAGGAGTACCTACCGGCTGTCCAGTCGACGCTCCTCTTCACCGCTGTAAACTTCTGTACTTGGGAGGTCGAGAAGAGTACAGTCCGCTCAGAGTCCGAGAAGGAAAGCCGTGCTTAGAGCACTTACCTGCTGGTCAGGTCCGCGTTCCCTCCATTGCCGAGAACCTCGGCACCCGAAGAGTCCGAGGGGGTTGAGTGGACCCAGTCCCCGCCTGTCGTCCAGCCGACGTCCCGGCGGCCACTGGATGCTGGGGAGGAAGGAGGAATTTTAATTAGGATATACAAATTCTTTTAATCAATAAAGCCTGTTACATTTTACTTTCCTTGTCCGCCTGGGTTCTGGTCTGCTCCTCAGTGGTACATTCTAAAGGGAGGGGGTAGACCCAGTCGACCCTCCCGACCTGTGACAGATTATTGGCGTAGTCGGCAGGGTTACCACTGAGTTGAGCCACCAGAAGCCGTTATGGCAGATGAAGAGGCACCGGGAGCACGAAGACAAGCCATGCCCATATTCATGGGAGCCCCTTGGGCCCAAAAGTACCAAGGTCCGGGATCGGAGATGAGTCTGTCGACATGGAGGGCCCAGGTCGAATATTTAGTCGGGCTCCAAGGTCTGGATGCCCCTCAGGGAGTGCAGTTCATCTTGAATTCCTTGGAAGGAGAAGCACTGAGGGAAGTGCGAGCAGCGTCAGAAGCGAACCGTACCACGGCTCAAGCTATCTTTGACTTCCTTTCGGGGCAATACGGCGATACCACTCCCGTAGCCGTTCTGCGAACACAGTTCTTCAACTGCAAACAAGGGCCGCGACAGACCATCCGGGCATTCACGCTACAGCTGAGAGAGCAGTTCGCTAGGCTAAGAGGAAGGCAAGACCATGGTCTAGGGGGTGAAGAGAGCCTGCTGCGAGACCAATTCCTCCTGGGGCTACGGGAAGGCCCCGTACGCCAAAGCCTGCGAATACAGGTCCGCCGGAACCCGGACTCGTCTTTTGACGAACTGAGACAAGAGGCTTTGGCCTTGGAACGGGATCACACGGTAGAGCCCTCAACGTGCATGGCTGCGAGTGCACCCGTCGACCCCCCACGCCCGGTCGAAGCGGAATGGAGACGTGCGTTACGAGAGGAGTTGAAAAAGGACGTCCAGGAACAGCTGGCCGAGCTATCCAACTCCTTCAGAGAAGAGCTCCGGCGTGAACGTTCCAGTCCATTGCTCCGAGAGCGGACCTATTCAGCGGGGAGCCGATTCCCAGAGCGACGCCCAGCTAGGCCAATGGGGCCGCGGTTCAGGTGGGACGAACAGGGACGCCCCATTTGTCATGGTTGTGGAGAGCCGGGTCATTACTTCCGCCGGTGCCGCTCCCGTCGGGGATCACAGGAGGATTTTTAGAGTTGCCGGCCACTGTGGGTCAAGTGGCTGGGACTCCCATGGTAGACCCCCTATTGATTACGAAGTCCAGAGCATGTTTGGTGGGGCATTGCCCCATTGTAGTGGCCCAGGTCAACGGTTTGGAAGTACAGTGCCTGTTAGACACTGGGTCACAAGTCACTCTGTTCTCTGAGAGCCTGTCACGAGAGCTATTTAAGGGCCAGGATTGCCCCACCTCAGAAGCCCCCTGGTTGACGCTACGGGGAGCCAACGGTCTGGACATCCCATACGTGGGATACCTGGTGACTGACTTGAAGATCCATGGAGTCGTTGTCCCCCAGAAGGGGGTGGTGATCGTTCGTGACGCCTGCCTGGGAAACCATCGCGCCTTGTTGGGCATGAACGTTATAGCAGAATGTTGGGAGGAACTGTTCCAAGGTGGACTAAAGCAGACGGCCTCGACCTCGGAAAGTCACGAGTGGGACCGGATCAAGGCCGATGGTCGGGGGCTAGCCACAGCACGGCGGGGGAGGATTTCTGTGAAAGTACGGAACGTGAATGCGTTCCCCGTCCTGTTGCATCGACATCAGTGTCTGGCCCGAGTCACAGGGGTGCGCCCGCAACAAGTGAGAGAGCCGGGTGAAGTGCAGTTTAACCGGGTAAGCCCCTCCGTAGTGGAAGTTGCCCTGACCCGAACTGGACCGCCGGTGGGTAGTGAGGGAGAGGAATTGCCTAATCACCTCCAGGGAGGGTCACTACGCGGTGAAGGACTGGGAGAGGAACAGACTGGGCGGCTCCAGGATTTCCTGCTCAAATGGCAGCACTTGTTCTCGACTCACGACGAGGACTATGGCCGGACGGACATTGTAAAACATCAGATTCCGACCGGGGACGCCGCCCCGAGTAGAGAATGTTATCGACCAGTGCCACCGACCCTGTATTCTGAGGTCCGCACCCTCCTGCGAGGAATGTTGGACAAGGGGATTATCCGGGAAAGTAGTAGCCCTTGGGCCGCCCCTATCGTACTGGTGCGTAAGAAAAATGGTTCCTGGAGATTCTGTGTGGATTACCGTAAGCTGAACCAGGTGACTAAGCGGGATGCTTTCCCCCTGCCCCGAGTAGAGGATTCACTGACCAGTCTTACACAGTCTGCATGGTATTCTACTCTCGACTTGGCCAGTGGGTACTGGCAGGTACAGGTGGACGAGCGGGACAGGGAGAAGACAGCCTTCACGACCCCTTTCGGGCTATATGAGTGGGAGCGGATGCCGTTTGGCCTTTGCAACGCCCCAGCCACGTTCCAGCGGCTTATGCAGCGGTGCCTGGGAGGTCAGTTGACGGAAACCACGCTGGTCTACCTCGATGACGTCATTGTCTATTCGCCGGACTTTGAGACTCACCTCCAACATCTGGAGCAAGCTTTCCGCGCCCTGGACAAATACGGGCTAAAGCTGCAACCTGACAAGTGTCAGCTTTTCCGGAAAGAGGTGAAGTTTCTGGGCCATGTGGTGAGTGCAGCTGGGATCGCTGTGGACCCAGAGAAGGTGTCGGCTGTGCAAGGGTGGGAGGCGCCGAAGACTGTGCGACAGGTCAGATCCTTCCTGGGTTTTGTCGGATATTACCGGCGGTTCATTCAGGACTTCTCCAAAATCGCCAAGCCCATTAACCAGCTGCTCGGGGGCACGGGACGTTCGAGGGGCCGGGGATCTCCCGCGGTTCAGTGGGACCAGGCATGTGAGGCTGCATTCCGGAGGCTTAAACAGGAACTACTACAGGCCCCGATTCTGGCCTATGCAGACTTCTCCCAGCCTTTCATCTTGTACACTGATGCCAGCCATCTCGGCCTGGGTGCCGTGCTAGCCCAAAAACAGCAGGGGAAGGAGAGGGTGATTGCATATGCCAGCCGAAGCTTACACCCGGCAGAGAGGAACGATGCTAACTATAGTTCCTTCAAACTTGAGTTGTTGGCCATGAAGTGGGCAATGAGCGAAAAGTTCAAGGACTACCTGTGGGGGACCAAGGTTCTGGTGGTAACGGACAACAACCCTCTGGTACATCTTCAGACGGCAAGGCTGGGGGCTGTCGAACAGAGATGGGTGGCACAACTGGCGAATTTCGACTACCAGCTGAAGTATCGGCCAGGGAAAGAGCATACGAATGCTGATGTGCTGTCGAGGTTTCCGGTGGCAGGTCCAGTAGTTCAGGGGCCCAACTCTAGCTCCGAGGAGGAGGAAGGAGCAATGGTGGGGATCGTGGAAGCGCCTGGATCATCGCAGGAAGAGGCCCCCAATGGGTGGGGCTGGGACCCACAGTGTTGGAGGTCGAGACAAGCGGAGGATGAAGGGTTGCGGACGGTACGAGAGTGGGTCCAGACTGGGAAATGGCCAGAGGCCAGAGAACGCCGGGCTCAGACTCAGGCAGTCCGAGGGTTGCTAGGACAATGGGAAAGGTTGGCTTTGAGGGAGGGGGTGCTCTGTCGCTCCATCCAGGACCCTAACCTGGGCGAGAAGATCTGGCAAACAGTAGTTCCGGAGGGGCAACATCGGTCCCTGCTACAGGCCTATCACACCCAGTTGGGCCATCAGGGCCTGGAGAAGACGATCTCGCTATTGCGACGCCAGTTCTATTGGCCTGGGATGGAGAGGATTACCAAGGCCTACCTTCAGGGATGCCCCCGGTGCACCCTGTTTAAGACCAGGAAGGAGATCCGAGCCCCATTGGTCCCGATTCAGGCAAAGGCTCCCATGCACATGGTCGCCATGGACTATCTGACGCTGGGAAGGCCGGTGGACCGGATTCAGAACATCTTGGTGGTGACAGACCTATTCACCAAATATGCCTGGGCCATTCCCACCTTGGACCAAACTGCTACCACCACCGCAAATGCCTTGTGGAGGGCTGTGATTCAGCCTTTTGGGTGCCCTGAAATATTCCACTCAGACCAGGGGCCGAACTTTGAGTCCAGGGTGGTCCATGAGTTGTGCCAGCTGTACGGGGGTAGGAAGACCCACACGACACCGTACCACCCCCAAGGGAATGGAGGATGCGAGAGGTTTAACCAAACATTGCTGGGCCTATTGGGAACGTTGGAGATGGATCAGCAGGGCCATTGGGCAGATACGCTTCCGGCACTGATCCAAGCGTATAACAACAGCGTGCATAGCACCACTGGATATGCTCCAACATATCTGATGTTTGGAAGACACGTGCGGCTACCAGCCGACTTAGTAACGGGGGCTGCTACCCAAGGGGAGGAAGGGAGCTTGTCAGACTGGGTGGCGAGGCACCACCAGCGACTCCACTGGGCGTATGGCCGGGTCTCGGACCGGATTAACCAGGCGGGGGCAAAGAGCAAGAGACTGTACGACCGAACAGCTCGGGAAGCCCCACTGCTCCCAGGAGAGAGAGTCTTGGTGAGGGATAATCGTCGCCAAGGGAAGGGTAAGCTGAGCGATCGGTGGGAGCCTCGGCCCTATGTGGTCTTACGACAACCACGTCCAGATCAACCCGTGTATGCTATCCGACCCGAGGGGAGAGCGGGCCCAGAACGGGTGCTCCACCGGAATCTGATTCGCCCTTGCCCGAACTACCCAAATCCCAGAGAGGAAGCCCCCCCGGTTGTGGCAGCACCAGGACCGTTACTGGTAGGATGGGGAGTGGTCCCCAGGGGCTTGGGCCCAGCACCGGGACCGGTGAGACCCGAGTCTCCGCCGAGGCGGTCCCAGAGGGAGAACCGAGGTCGACCCCCGGTGAGGTATGGAGACTGGGAGAGCGGAACCCGTTCTCGGGACTAGAACGGATTGGCGGGGGAGTATGTCACAAGGTGACGAACCAGCAGCGGAACTATATATTCCACGGAGGAATGTTTCCGCCCGGAGCGCTCTCGACGCAACACCCAGTCAGCCTGATATGCGTCGCTACCATGGCAACAGCAGCCGCTGATGACAGAGTGACAGCAGGTGCGGCGCATCAAGGGGCTGTTTGGTGATTGGGACACACAGCGGCTTGAAACAGATAAAGACCAAGCTTTGGGAGACCAAGAGAGTGGTTCAGTGCAGTGTTCTGTGTTCGGTTTCGGGTGCTGTGTCCTGACCTTGTTCCGTCGAGGAAGGCTGAGAGTTTCTGAGGGACAAAATTGACTGGTGAGATCGATCCGCGGAAGGGAATCCGCTACGAAAGATTGGGTGGAGTGGAACAGAGAAGCAGAGGAGAAGTTGCCTTGGAAACATCAAGTCCCCTGCCTGGGTAGAGATAAGTGCAAACCTTTTACTGGCCGTATGATACGTGATTATACACCAAGACACTGTATATGAAGAGAAGCGATCTAGGAACCGGAGTCTAGACACCGTAATGAGAAGACAGCTGTTATGATGCACGAGTGAGATCGCTATATATTCTTCCGTCTTACTGTCCCTGCTGTTCAGAACAAGGAGGTGGGCTGTGGCCTTATATTTCACAGAGTGGTTGAGAGTGACGTGAGTTGATGCTGTGCCCACCGTGTGTGTTTGAAGTGAAGCTACTGCATGCTTACTATACCGAATTCTGTCACGTGCCCATCGGCCTTGCCCTGTGTTGCAGTTTGGAGCCGCTGAAGAAGAGATTAAGCGACGGTGGAATTTAAAGCTTGCGATGTTCTGATTCATCATTGATGTTGTCTGGAGAACGGAGGAAGTCCAGTGATCTGCTGTTCTGAGTGTCCTCCATCGAACGCCTTGTGCATTCTGTGTTATCAACACTGTCGTAAGCTTTCCGCATCCCCTGTATAGGAAAGGACCAACCGTACTCGAAGTACCCACCTGCTGTCTAGTCGACGCCCCTTTCACAGCCGTGAGCTTTCTGCATCCCCTGTATAGGAAAGAACCAACCGGACTCGAAGTACCTACCTGCTGTCTAGTCGACGCCCCTTTCACAGCCGTGAGCTTTCTGCATCCCCTGTATAGGAAAGGACCAACCGTACTCGAAGTACCCACCTGCTGTTTAGTCGACGCTCCTTCCACAGCCCTAAGTTTTCTGCATCCCCTGTATAGGAAAGAACCAACCGGACTCGAAGTACCTACCTGCTGTCTAGTCGACGCCCCTTTCACAGCCGTGAGCTTTCTGCATCCCCTGTATAGGAAAGGACCAACCGTACTCGAAGTACCCACCTGCTGTCTAGTCGACGCTCCTTCCACAGCCGTAAGCTTTCCGCATCCCCTGTATAGGAAAGGACCAACCGTACTCGAAGTACCCACCTGCTGTCTAGTCGACGCCCCTTTCACAGCCGTGAGCTTCCTGCATCCCCTGTATAGGAAAGAACCAACCGGACTCGAAGTACCTACCTGGTGTCTAGTCGACGCCCCTTTCACAGCCGTAAGCTTTCTGCATCCCCTGTATAGGAAAGAACCAACCGGACTCGAAGTATCTACCTGCTGTCTAGTCGACGCCCCTTTCACAGCCGTGAGCTTTCTGCATCCCCTGTATAGGAAAGAACCAACCGGACTCGAAGTACCTACCTGCTGTCTAGTCGACGCCCCTTTCACAGCCCTAAGTTTCCTGCATCCCCTGTATAGGAAAGAACCAACCGTACTCGAAGTACCCACCTGCTGTCTAGTCGACGCCCCTTTCACAGCCGTAAGCTTTCTGCATCCCCTGCATAGGAAAGAACCTACCGTACCAGGAGTACCTACCGGCTGTCCAGTCGACGCTCCTCTTCACCGCTGTAAACTTCTGTACTTGGGAGGTCGAGAAGAGTACAGTCCGCTCAGAGTCCGAGAAGGAAAGCCGTGCTTAGAGCACTTACCTGCTGGTCAGGTCCGCGTTCCCTCCATTGCCGAGAACCTCGGCACCCGAAGAGTCCGAGGGGGTTGAGTGGACCCAGTCCCCGCCTGTCGTCCAGCCGACGTCCCGGCGGCCACTGGATGCTGGGGAGGAAGGAGGAATTTTAATTAGGATATACAAATTCTTTTAATCAATAAAGCCTGTTACATTTTACTTTCCTTGTCCGCCTGGGTTCTGGTCTGCTCCTCAGTGGTACATTCTAAAGGGAGGGGGTAGACCCAGTCGACCCTCCCGACCTGTGACAAAAACATGACCGGCAGCTAGACTGGACAGGACAAGGCAAGGCAGAAACAGAAACTAGGGCAACGGGAACATTAGACAATGAACTGGCACAGGACTGCAAACACAAAAAGAATAAATAGTAGAGCAAACAAAGTAGGTAACAATGAAGGATAGGTAAGACAAATAAAACAATAATCAGATAACAAGAAAGACAGGGTAAACAAACATGACGTGCTCACACCAAACATGCCAAAAACAAGAGTACATGGCCACACTAAACACACACAAACACAAACACAAACACAAACACACTAAATTATGTTTTATTAGCAAAGTTCAGGAGGAACACATTCAGATAATTAACCTAATTAACACAGGAGGAGCGCATTCTGTTAATCAACTCAATTAACTAGACATCCAACTTCCGGCTGTGCCAGCGATTCGCCTATTGGAAAGTGGACAGTATTGAGCCTGAGGCAAGCATTGATTGATTCTAATGTTCAGGCCCTCGCGGAGGACGAACAAAGCGGAACTATGCAACCTATAAGTTACCTTACAATCAGCCATCCTCTCTCCTAAGTCCAGTCAAGCCCCCAAGGCGGCCAATGGGGCCCTGATTTTGCCTCGCCCGACACCACCATCTTCCACCTGCACAAAATCGGGGGCCAATTCTCCTCTGGCGTTTATGAACTAAAGTAAGAGTTTAACTAACTAACCTAATTTATGTCAATCAAAGTTAACCTGAGCGGCGTCCAATTTTTCCACAAACTGATATATGTCGCTCCCTCCCCCGAGATAAATAATTCACATACCTCCCTCTTGATTAAAGGAATCCAATGATCCCAACCAAGCGAGAGCCTTACAGGTCAAACAACTATGCTTTTCACTGTACGTTGGCCGGTGAGGCTTACCCGTTCGATGCCGTGAGTATTAAACTTAAAATGCTGCGAGCCTCCTAGTCAAGTATAGGGTTGTGCGATGTCTACCAATTTGACATCAGACGATGTGTACAGTGAAACATCGCGATGGACGATGATATCTAGAGGAGGGGCGGGGCTAACATTCTAATTTTTCACTTAAGCAATAAGCCCCGCAAAGCCGTGTTTTACAATGGATTGAGAACAGCTAAGGGGCGTGTAGGCACAACGCGGAGATATTGTCCTCTACATCTCATCAGCAATTTTGATTTCGGCCCGCTCTGCAGCAGCTGACCTCGAGCGAATGTACAGTGACGTGACAGAAGAAGAAATGCCAGATTCAGACTGTGCTTTCGCGCTGTGGCTGGCACTGAGACAGAGACGGACGCGCTCAGCGCTTGTCATATTATATCACAACTATTCAGTGTTTTTAACCACATAATGTTTATTTTAGGTTTCAGACATTTAAATACATATAATTTATAGCAAAACAATACATTTATAGTTTGTAAAATACACAATGGTGTCTATGGAAGCAGCAATAACAACCCATTCAAATATATTTGCAGACGGATTTTATTCATATCAGACACACAGTGTAAGTAACTATAAAGTTAACTCTATTCTTCTCCCAGTTCACCGGCCATGTATTTCGGGAGAAACTGATGAATTCACGTGCTATAATAAACCCAACAGGCAGGAATCTCTGAACTGCGGCCCAAACAAACATGACGGCACCCATCTCAAGTTACAGATCAAAATCATTTATAACGTTTTTTTAAACGGCAAAACAAACTCACCTACACGTATTTGAGAATCGGAATAGAAGATAGTTGATGACATGGTAATTGGTTTGTTAATATTTATAAATAAAAGCGCTAACGTTACATGTCATACAGCGCTATTTTGACTGTGGTGAATCACGTGCCAAGCATGACGCGTCACCATGGAAACATGGGGGGGGGGGGTCGCGATGCTGGCTTGGACGATGATATTGTCTATCGGCACAAACCTAGTCAAGTAACCATGCGTTAATCCGTCCGGCGAGGCTTACCTGTCCAACACCGTCAGTATTGAACTCCTGTTGAATGCTGCAAGAGCCTCCCGGGTCGAACAACCTAGCCGTTCTCTGTCCGGCTGCCGGTGAGACTTGCCATAAGTATTGAACTCTTGTCGGAGGCTGCGAGAGCTCAGCCGGCCAGGCGTTTTGTTACCCCACAGTTGGCCAGTAGGACCCACTCACCCAATGTCATGAGCTGCTACCATCAGAGGCTACATGGGCCCTCCTGGTCGGTCGTTTCGAATAACGCTGCACCCCGTCCATCGGCCAGTAGTTACCGCCAGCCCGGCGCTGTGAGCTGTACAGGCCCTTCCGGTCAGGTGGCTCAAATCAGGCACCTCGTCTTAAAACATTTTAGTCTGGCTGCTGTCCTCTGCTAAATTTGGGAGAGTTCTCTGGGTTCGGGCCAAATTCCGAGCTCGGAGCCCTCTCCTCGGACAGCACGCCAAATATGCAGAACCTTTCGGGAGGAGCACATTCAGATAATTAACCTAATTAACACAGCAGGAGCACATTCTGTTAATCAACTCAATTAACGGGAAAAGAGGTATATACGAGAGACTTAAATCTGTTCCATGACAATTTTCCAGCATCCCTCCATCACCCCATCTCCTCACTTCTAACTATTCCTATCCCAACCTGAGTAGGGGAGTTCTCTGGGTTCGGGCCAAATTCAGAGATCGGAGCCCTCGACAGCATGCCAAATAAGCCTAACTTTTACACTAATTAATTATATGGTTAGGCCTCATTATGCTTCTGCGTCAACTCCACGGCGTAGCTTCGTCGTCACTCCTACGGCGTCGTTGCCGTTTTATGGTTCTGCGTCAGGTTGCGTTGCATCGTGGTGCATCTGACCAATCACAGCCCTTGCGGTCTGCGTCGCCTCGACGCGTAGTTACAATTTTTTGGAGGTGCACGTCAAGCTACGGCGTAGGGGTTGGAGAGGGGTTCGCGGTGACGCAGAGGGGTCTGCGAGGGTACGCCGTCGTTTCGACGCAGAAGCATAAAACAGGTGTGGTAATGTAGGTGATTTGGTGCATATGCATGGTCACATGACAAGGTCATATGACCTACAGCTAATCAGGAAGTGATAAAAGGCTTGCTAGTCTCAGGGGAGGGTCTTTTGCTTTCTACTGAGCACACCTTGCAGGGTGACAGCCAGACCTGAGTTTCCTGTCCTCCCTGGAGGGAACTGGAAAGATTGATGTCCACAGCTGACGTAACCACAAAATTCAGCTGCTGTGGGTGTAGGGACCCGGAGATACGCATTGGGATCCCCATGCTGCATTACTGTGCTACAGGACTTTGTGTAACCTTGCAAAGCGGACCAGGCCAGCCACTGTTTTCTATTGTTATTTATCTTTCTTTTGTGTGTTTCTTTGTCAAATGGTTTTTAGTCAATTTCAAGATGTCTAGTGCCCCCCTGTGATTTAGAATTGATGTCCTGTGTTGGGTATCGACTGGGTGCTATATTTTGAATGGTGGTTTAAATACAGGTTGCTCTCCTCTCTCTTTGTATATCCACAGCTTGACATTGTACAAGGCTGGGTCCGTATCGGCACACGGCCCCTCTTTCCGTGGTGAGACTGCACTGGGTGACATTTTGTAGTGGTGTGGATACTCAGCTTCGACATTGCATGGTATTTTGTAGTGAATAGTTTAGATACTAAGTGTGTAATGAATAGTCATACGTTGAGTGTATAGTGCATGTACTTCTTGGTGTTGGGTTTGCTGTCTCCCTCTTGTCTACCACAGTCACTGATCCGGGTGGCGTGTACGAGCCGACCTGACCTTATCCTGAGGAGAGTAACACTGCTTTCCCCAACCAATTGATTATCAGGCTAATTTTACTTATGCCGTTGGTATTTTAATTGCTATTTTAAACGAAACACTTGTAATAAACTTTATTTACTTTTGTATAACACATGCCTCTTGTTCCTGTTTGGGGGTAAATCAGAGTTCACGACGTACAATCTGATATACAAAGGGTTCAAAAGGGTTCCTCCTGCCCTTACCAGGAGGTGGCGTAGTCAGGTCCAAAAAAAAGGTATTCTTCTAACCCTATTAGGCACTACAATTTGGCGTAGTCGGCAGGGTTAACTTTAAAAAAAGGGGCATGCATTGTTCTATATATTTTGGTTTATTTTAAATTTTTGCTGGAATAGAAACAGTGGCTGGAGCTGGACTACCGGAAAAAGGCTGTTGGACTGCTGAGATAAACCTGCGATCGGGACTAAAGGCCAGTGACGACAAGTTCATCTCATTGCTTGTTTTTTTTTTGTTTATTGTATCTTTTTCTCGTTTGTTTCTCATTTTAAAGTCATCCACTAAGCTGTCAAAATGAGCGTGGATCAGGAAATGGAGGAACTCTTTGCTCTGCGTGAGGAGGTACAGAGGTTACGAGTGGCTAATGAGCAACTAAATCAAGGAAGAGGTGCCAGCTCAGATATAGGTACTACTTCTGCTACCACTAGTACTAATGTTGATGGCCGGTCTCCCGGGGATAATTTGGCTTCACCAAATTTGCTTGTAACACAAGCAGAACGTTTTATCTACATTCAGAGAGAGAGAAAATGCCCCCATTTCTCAGGTTCTAAATCTGACCTATCAATTTATGATTGGATAGAAAATGTAGAGTCATGTTTGAGAGACAGGCAGACGACTGCCCGAGAAAAGGCCCTCTTCCTTTATGATCATTTGGAGGGGGAGGCAAAAGTAGAGATCAGATTTCGTTCATTGGCAGAGCGGGAGGATCCAGACAAAATCCTAACAATTTTGAAAGAGCTTTATTGTTTCTCTGTTTCCTTTGTTAGCCTGCAAAAACAGTTCTTTGATCGCAAACAGAAAGATGGAGAGTCTTTAAAAGAATTCTCTCATTCCCTGCGTGCATTAATGGAAAATGTTCAGCGTGCTTACCCCGATAGGTTGACTGACCCAGATATTCTGGTTAAAGACCAGTTTGTTGAACATGTGCATGATGTATCATTGCGGCGAGAGTTGAAGAGCATTATAAGGCAACGCCCCTCCATTTCTTTCTTAGCCCTGCGACAGGAAGCTATTAGGTGGGTGGAGGAGGGTGAGGGACCCCTTAGGCAAACTCGAGTTGGACTTCATCATTGTGGGGTTGATGTGAATGTAGATGGGGCCTGTCATGCAGTGGGGGCTGGAAAGGGATCAGAGCTCCTTGTTTTGCAAGAACAATTTAACAAGCAACAGTTGCAAATTGAAAGCATTATAAAGAGTCTATCTAAGATGGAATCTGCACTCGATCAGGCTGCTTCTCGTTCCCGTAACCCCAATTATCAGTTTACTCCAGAAGGCTTACCCATCTGCCTCCGTTGCCGGAAGCCTGGACATGTCCTCCGCCAGTGTCGCCAGGGGCCAAGGCAACGAGCATCCAGTGTGCCCAGTGTCCAGCCAGAATCAAACTCTGCCCCAGCAATCATGGGACCTTCAGGTACAAGTTTTGTGGGAAATGCAAATGGTAATAATGTAAGTAATTGTGAGAAAATTAATGAGAGTAATTTTAGTCAGATTCCCCAGTTGCAAACATTTCACAACCCCTCATAGGAAGATGTCCTGTGGTAGAGATGGGGATGGGTGGTGTGAGGGTCAAGTGTTTGTTGGATACGGGTTCGATGGTAACTACCATTACAGAGTCATTTTTCAAAGAAGTGTTCCAGTGCTGGGGTGCTCCAAGACTTAGATCATATGGGTGGCTGGCCTTAAAGGCAGCAAATAGGTTGGATATTCCCTATGTGGGATATCTAGAGTTGGACATCCAAGTGCTAGGTAGAAAGATTCCAGGTCGGGGGGTTTTAGTTGTGAAAGATACCCCCTGTGCATTGCAGCAACACACTGTTCCTGGATTATTGGGGATGAATGTGATTATAGAATGTTACAAAGAGCTGTTTGCAGAACAAGGGGGTGCCTTATTTGCCTCTTTGTCTGCTACGCAGGCAGAAGCAGGTTGGGAGCCAGCTCTCCGCCATTGTCACAGGCTGGAGGTTTTCCCGTGTGTTCCGGAGGGTCGTGTCCGCGTTTTTGAAAGAACTGGGGAGTTTATTCCAGCTGGGTCTGTAAAGTTTGTAAAGGTTACCTGCCCAAAAGTCCCACACATTCCGCCCACCACCATGCTATTGGAGCCCGGGGGTTCAGATCTTGCTCCAGGCCTGTTGCTATCTCCCTCTCTTGTGACCGTTGACAATGGCGTGGCGTATGTACTTGTGGTTAACGTGGGAGCCACAGGGGCTACAGTTCACTCAAAACAAGTGCTGGGAATGTTGCATCCAGTTGGGGGGATAGCAGAACAACAGCTGAGTTTTGAGGGAGGGAGTGAAGGGGTTGCCCAGGTGACTGTAAACAGCGTACAGGCTGCAGGAGGCCCCCTTGTTACCATCTCTGACACAATTGCAGCTTTAAAATGGCCAGGGCTTTTGCCTGCAGAAGAAAAACAGGCAAAAGAGTTATTGGAGAGGTATAATCATGTCTTTGCTAAACACGAGGGAGATATAGGGTGCACAGATGAGATTGTACATGAGATACCACTTCTTGATGAGGCCCCAGTCCGTCAAAGATATAGGCGAATACCCCCTACACAGTGGCAGGCAGTGAAAGATCACATTCAGCAGCTCCTTAATAGTAAAGTGATTAGGGAGAGCAGCAGCCCTTTCGCATCACCGATTGTCTTGGTGCGGAAGAAGACAGGAGAGCTAAGGATGTGTGTTGACTATCGGTTACTCAACGCTAAAACGAGGAAGGACGCTTATCCATTACCCCGCATCGAAGAGTCTTTGGATGCCCTTTCTGGTGCTCAGTGGTTCTCTACACTTGACTTGGCAAGTGGCTATAATCAAGTCCCTGTAGCTGAAGGAGACAAAGCGAAGACAGCCTTTTGTACCCCATTTGGCCTATTTGAATTTGAGAGAATGCCATTTGGCTTATGCAATGCCCCTGGGACCTTTCAGAGGCTCATGGAAAGGATATTTGGAGATCAGAGCTTCCAGTCAGTCCTCTTATACTTGGATGATGTCATTGTCTTCTCCTCTTCCATTGAGCAGCATTTGCAAAGGCTGGAGATGGTTCTCAGCCGCTTCCAACAGAAGGGTCTGAAGGCCAAACTAAGCAAATGTCATTTCTTTAGGAAGGAGGTGCAGTACCTTGGGCACCGTGTATCCAGTGAAGGAGTGGCCACTGATCCGGAGAAGATCTCCGCTGTGGAGAACTGGAGGCGACCCCAGGATGTCACAGAAGTCAGATCATTTCTTGGCTTCTGTAGTTATTACCGCCGCTTTGTAAAGGGTTTTGCACAGTTAGCTGCCCCCTTGCACCAACTTGTGGCTGATGTGATCAAAGTAGCCAAACAAAACAGAACAAGGCCAGCTGTAGTCTTACCCAGTATGTGGACTGAGAAGTGTGAGTAAAGTTTCAGTAATCTTAAGAAGATGCTCAGAAGTACACCCATCTTAGCTTTTGCTGATTTCACCAAGCCGTTTGTCTTAGAGGTTGATGCTAGTCATCAGGGGTTAGGGGCAGTCCTTTCACAAGACCAGCAGGGCAAGTTAAAGCCAGTTGCCTATGCCAGCCGTTCATTGCGAGGTTCTGAGCGTAACATGGAAAATTATAGCTCCATGAAACTGGAGTTCTTGGCACTGAAGTGGGCAATATCAGAGAAATTCAGGGAATATTTGCTAGGCAGCAAGTGCACAGTGTATACTGACAATAACCCCTTAAGTCACTTTCAGAGCCTCAAACTGGGTGCAACTGAACAACGATGGGCAGCCCAACTAGCGGCTTTTGACTTCACTGTACATTATCGACCAGGAAAGAATAATGGTAATGCTGATTCCCTTTCCCGCCAGTACAGTGACCAGGCAGAACACGAGGAGCCTGGCCAGCAGACCAGGAGTACTCTAGACATTTGTGACGCCCCTAACGGAGGTGAGCTGGTGACACAGCAGCAAATTGGGGCCTTTCCGAGTCGATCAGTGGCTGAACTGTCAACCCTGCAGAGCGCTGATCCAACTCTAAGGGTCTTTCTTTCTTTCTGGAGGGTGGGAAAGCCACCAAACAAGGAACAGCGTTTGCATCTCCCAGAGGATGTCCAGCGTCTACTTCGGCAGTGGGATCGCATCTTGGAAAAAGACGGCTTGCTGTATAGATGTGCCACTGCTCCTCATGGTGAATCGTACACTCAATTGCTTCTGCCCGCATGCCTTCGTCAGGAACTTCTAAATAGCCTTCATGACCAACATGGACACCAGGGCGTGCGGCGGACCACCGATCTGGCGAGGCAAAGATGTTACTGGACAGGGATGGGGGCAGAAATAGAAAAGTACTGTCAAAACTGCCAGCGTTGTGTACTGTCCAAAGCTGTCCAACCTAAGGTAAAGACTTACCAGGGCGCCCTTCTTGCCAGTCAGCCACTGGAGATACTTGCCATTGACTTCACTCTGTTAGAACCTGCAACGGACCGGAGGGAGAATGTGTTGGTCATGACTGATGTCTTTTCTAAATACACACAGGCTGTGCCAACCAAGGACCAAAGTGCTGTTACAGTGGCGAAGATCCTGGTTGACAGCTGGTTCAACCGGTTTGGGGTGCCCAGAAGGATACACTCTGATCAAGGGAGAAATTTTGAGAGCGCCCTTATCCGGCAACTCTGCCAGCTATATGGGATTGAGAAATCCAGGACAACACCATACCATCCACAAGGAAATGGCCAATGTGAGAGATTTAACAGGACACTTCATGACCTGCTCCGATCTCTCCCCCCTGAAAGGAAGCGTGTGTGGCCAAAGTATATCTCTCAGCTGGTTTGGGCATATAACACCTCCACACATCGCTCTACTAGTCATTCCCCCTATTTCTTAATGTTTGGGGTTACACCCCATCTTCCGGTAGACTTTCTCTTGGGGGCAGATGCTTCTGAAGAAACGACCAGCTCTTGTGACGAGTGGATTCAGCAGCACCAGGAACGGCTACAGGTAGCACGAAATCTGGCCCGGAGAAACCTAGAAGACGCAGCAGAGTACCGCCAGCAACATCATAACCAACATGCATGCGATCTTGGTTTCAGAGAAGGACAGTTGGTCTACTTGAAGGATAATCATAGTCAAGGTCGTCGCAAGATCCAGGACATTTGGTCACCAGTCCTTTATCAAGTGGTTAGAGTGCCAACAGAACCTGGTGGGCCATATACCATTACACTAGCTGATGGCACTGGCAATGTGAGACGGGTGAATAGGACTGAGATGAGGGCAGCACAGCTTGAAACTCTGCCATCCGCACCAGTGGTGCCTACGCCTCTCATACCATCTAGCCCTCAAGACAGAAACCTCGATAGTAGCGAAGATGAAGATACCCGGGCATGGTTGATAAGGGAATCGCTCCCTCAGCCGGCTTCTGTAACCCCGCAGGACGTTCAAGAGCTCATCCCCAATAGAACATGGGGCCCCCAAGGACTGGATTGTGGGGCTACTGAGGATGATCCTGCCATAGTTCTTGGCAGGCAGGAGACGCCAGCCCTTCGACGTACCAACCGGGCTACTGCTGGGAAGAATCCTAACCCACACAATCTGCCCAGGTCCACAGTGGCAAGTAACAGTGTGGTGGTGGAAAGGGTTGCTGCTCCCCTGAGGCCTGAGGTAGCGAGTAACTCCCAGTTTAGGCCATGGTTGTGAGTGAGTTGAGCGTCGGGACGACGACACTTTTTGGGGGGGGTGGATGTGGTAATGTAGGTGATTTGGTGCATATGCATGGTCACATGACAAGGTCATATGACCTACAGCTAATCAGGAAGTGATAAAAGGCTTGCTAGTCTAAGGGGAGGGTCTTTTGCTTTCTACTGAGCACACCTTGCAGGGTGACAGCCAGACCTGAGTTTCCTGTCCTCCCTGGAGGGAACTGGAAAGATTGATGTCCACAGCTGACGTAACCACAAAATTCAGCTGCTGTGGGTGTAGGGACCCGGAGATACGCATTGGGATCCCCATGCTGCATTACTGTGCTACAGGACTTTGTGTAACCTTGCAAAGCGGACCAGGCCAGCCACTGTTTTCTATTGTTATTTATCTTTCTTTTGTGTGTTTCTTTGTCAAATGGTTTTTAGTCAATTTCAAGATGTCTAGTGCCCCCCTGTGATTTAGAATTGATGTCCTGTGTTGGGTATCGACTGGGTGCTATATTTTGAATGGTGGTTTAAATACAGGTTGCTCTCCTCTCTCTTTGTATATCCACAGCTTGACATTGTACAAGGCTGGGTCCGTATCGGCACACGGCCCCTCTTTCCGTGGTGAGACTGCACTGGGTGACATTTTGTAGTGGTGTGGATACTCAGCTTCGACATTGCATGGTATTTTGTAGTGAATAGTTTAGATACTAAGTGTGTAATGAATAGTCATACGTTGAGTGTATAGTGCATGTACTTCTTGGTGTTGGGTTTGCTGTCTCCCTCTTGTCTACCACAGTCACTGATCCGGGTGGCGTGTACGAGCCCTTATCCTGATCCTGAGGAGAGTAACACTGCTTTCCCCAACCAATTGATTATCAGGCTAATTTTACTTATGCCGTTGGTATTTTAATTGCTATTTTAAACGAAACACTTGTAATAAACTTTATTTACTTTTGTATAACACATGCCTCTTGTTCCTGTTTGGGGGTAAATCAGAGTTCACGACGTACAATCTGATATACAGAGGGTTCAAAAGGGTTCCTCCTGCCCTTACCAGGAGGTGGCGTAGTCAGGTCCAAAAAAAAGGTGTTCTTCTAACCCTATTAGGCACTACACAGGCTTAAGTGTGAACTTGTGAACACGCAGCCAATGAGATCTCTCAGCGACTGTGAGAGGGAGTTCTGTCCACACAGAACATGACAACATGAAAGCACGCTGAAAAGAAAAACACAAGCTGAGTGATACACAGCACAAGACAAAAAGAAAGCACACGGACAATATAAACATGAACCGCGTGCTACAGAGAACTGTTGTATTGGTTGTGCAAGTTAATAAAGAGTCATTTTTGTAGAACAGATTCCTCTTTACTGAGCTGTTCTGCGCATGCCAGTGACTCGTGCGCACTTTCTTTTTACCCACACACACTTCTCCCATTTCTTAAAGGGCTAGTGCAATAAACAGAAAATAATGTCTTTTTTTAAAACCATATCCTATGAACACTGTAACATTAACGCAAAACCACCTTTAAAAAAGAAAGAAAACGGGAATTTGCGTGATTCGCTTGAATCAAATTCAAGCAAAAGGGCAGACAATCTCGCCACCCGGAGGCCAGCTCTGTTATTACCTTTTGTGGTCAGGAGAGTTGTGAGAGCTTGGCAGTCTGTTAGGAGTATGATTTTTCTTCCCCACAGCCAGGTTCTCCACTTCTCTCCAGCCCAGACATAGGCTAAGAGCTCCTTTTCTCTGGACTTCCAACAGGCTTCATGATGCGAATGCAACAATCTGTTCTTGTGTGAGGACTGTTCCTAAGTATCTGTGAAAAGAATAGTCTGCAGTCTGGGGTCAAAAAGAGCTATAGCAAAACTGTTTACGAAGTGTTTTACTTAATCAAAACTGAAAGTGCTCGGAGGGGCTCAACCACTGTCGCATACGTTGGCACAAATTTACTGTACCATGCAGTGGGGCCTAGGAAAAAATGCACACTGGGTGCATCATTTGGTGCTGGTGCCTTCCGAATTGCTGTTATGTGCGTCAGGGAGAAGACATTCTGGGGTTAAATATAAAAACTGCAGTTTAGTCTGATCGGATAGTCAATTTAAATGTGTTTCTCCCGAACTTTGTAAATAAAACATCATTTGTTTGGAGGACAGCATTGGGACATAGAATACAATTGTTGAAATTAATGAATTTAGATTAATATGTTGTGCAGTTATTTCAACAGTGTATTTTTAGCTTTGCCTGTTTTGCTGAATTTCGTTGCACATTAAGCACAGTTACTTCTAGCACAGCAAGTTAACAGTCTTTTCTTTGGATTTGACTGGCAGAGCCACAACGATAGCAGAAGTAAGTAGGCCTACTGGTGGTTTTTGAGTAGTTTTGAATTGTACTGCTCACATGGATTTGGATTCTCCTTTCAACATTGCCTTTGCCTCAGCACGGGTGGTTTCAATTTGCCAGCAAATAATTGTCAAATTGCCGCTTCCAAGCACTAAATGTCAGCATTGGCTCACACAGGCTTTCCAGGAACAGTGATGGTGGAAGAAGAGCCATCCTCGTCACCCATTTTTGATACTTGTTGGAGACAAGAGGTCATTTTAAATGGCAATCAAGTTTTTTAGTCTGTATCTTGAATCCCATTCAATTTGATATCTCTCAGTTTTCAAGGAGGAATTGTCACACTGCAACTACATTTTCACTCAATGCATTTTTTCAGTTGCAAGCTGAATTAGATGTGCATTTTATACAAATTCTACAATCTTGGATAAAATCTACAGTGATTTACATGTTTAACACACCAATGCAATATTGAAAATGGCTTTAAAATCTAAAAAAAGCAGAAAAAATGCTGTTTGCAAAGAGCAATATTAAAGGAATAGTTCATCCAAATATGTAAACCGTTAACCATTATGTGGGGGACCCTGCGATGAAGGGTGTTTATCAGTACATAGATGACTGCATCATCTCCGTAATAAGGAATATAACCTTCTACAAACACTTCCACTTTATTTAATAATGATGAGTTCCCATCAGGACAGCATATCTGGAGTAGGACTCATACCGGCTCTTCTGCTGTCAGTATGTTATAGCCTCTATAACCACTGATGTGGGTTGAATGACAGGAGAATGAATGGCAGCTCTTTTTTAATATAGAAAAGACTGAAATGCTGGCAGACACTTAGATGGATGCCTCAGGTTTTGGATATGAGATATATAGAATGGGAATTGGTGTCTATTGTTTAGCAGAGAATGCATGTGAATTACTATGCTTTGCAATGAACGCAAACTCTGTGTGTTTGTCTCCAAAGATTGTTCAGCAAGAGATTTCAGCAGGAAGCTGCTTTCAAAGCTGTAAATGACATACACAGCGGGAAATATGCTAGCAGTGCCATTTACCGACAGAGGGAAAGACAAAGTGAAAAATAAGAAGGAGAGGTGGCCATAATTACCTCAGAGCCTCAGCGAGTCTCCTCATAATGGGTTTGACTCATAAAGATTACATTAGGCCTCTCTGTGGAACAAAAGGAACAGCTCTCCTTTTTTACTCATGTTCTCAACCCCAGTAAATTTGTAAATGAAACCTTTTGGTGAATACAGCTTATAATGTTGGGCTTCAGTTATAAGTGAAGGGAGTTGCTTGATTGGAACATCTGTTGAATTTCAAATATTTCATGAACATGTAGTGCACTTTTTTTGGCCGGATAACTATCTATCCAACCCGATCTCACGGTAATTCGTAAGAATTTTACGAGGTGGCTAATTCGTAACAATGCGTACGACCTCACTCGTGTGAATTAGTAAGATTTTTGCTAAATCATACATATTTTACGAGTTGCCCAATTCGTATGAATTCGTACGAATGACCTACCCCTGACCCCGCCCCTAAACCTACCCATCACGTGGGTTTAGAGAAATCGTACAAATTCGTACAAGTGAGGTCATTCGAATTCTTACGAATTAGCCACCTTTTAATCACTCGTACAAATTCGTATGAATTGGTCGTGAGATAGCGTTGATCTATCCTAAATAGTATGTGATAGATATAAATAGAGATTAGAATAAGTGTCCCAAAGCATAGTATGTTGAAAAGAGTATGCCAAAAGATTACACCCTGATGGTCTACTATTTCCGGTAGATTTTCAAAGTGTGGATCCATGCACACTATAAAGGCTAATATTGCCCACAACCCATTGCGCTTTGAAGGAGGATTCAGTTCTACAAACTACAAACACGTGTACAAAGTGTTAGAAAACTACAAAACATGGCAGATATGCGTGACCGACGGAGAGAAATCAAAGTTTAATGACTAATCAAAGTTTAACCTGATAAAATATATTGATTTAATGTTATCAGTGTTATATTTCATCTGCAATAACAATGTAGACTTTTATAAAGATCTGTTTGGTCATTAACTTTTAAATGCATTATTATGCATTAATATGAGGAGAGTCTCCACATGAATGCGACTGCAGATCAACGTGTCACTACATGTGTCTCCGATGTGGAGGAAATGTGGAGGATTTTAACTGTGACAAGATGACAAGCCAGTTTACGGTGACAGGATGTGACAGAGAGCAACCGTTGAAGGCGCAATTGTATGACGTGATAGTATGTCCCAAAGCTTGTCTACTCTTTCGTACAGTACACACTCAAAAGAAACTGGTGTTTCTATGTAACTTGCATAAAGAGTCACTGAAAAATCCTCATCACCGATGGACAGACTTGCTGCATCCCAATTCAATATTTTGTGAAGAAAAAGTACATACTTTTAGGGTGTTGTACAAGTAGGCGAATTGGAACGCAGCAAGTGTGTGATGAGGATTTTTCAGTGACTCTTTATGCAAGTTACATAGAAACACCAGCAGGTGGCAACAATTTACTCTCTTTATGTGTGAGTCATTGAATCATTTACTCAACCAAATTGTTCAAAAACTTAATCTGATTTGAGACTCCCAATGGTTCAGTTATGTTTTTGGCATAGTTTGTAATTACACTGTTACATTAATACAAAACCATAAACAGAGGAGAACTGAAATACACTGGACTAAGGCAATCAACGAATAATGGAACAGGTGAGAACTAATGAGAAACCATGACAACTACTGAATGACTAGAATTTCAGCAAAACAGACAATGAAAAACTATCTCTGCATCTACCATCCCATACTGTCTGAGTAAATACTGCATTTTAATGTGTCTAAATAGGTGAACGACCACCTTTGCAGAAGAAAATCAATTCCAACTTTATCATTGCAACTTTGGCCCCACCCACTGGTGTTTTAGTGAGATGACAAGGAGGGAAGAGGGATACTGGTAGATCACTGGACTAAAAATAGTATTACCTTCCAAAGGTTAGTAAAACTAGGAATGTGGTTATTTATTTTCAACAATGTGAGCAGTCTCAGTTGAGAAGAATTTATTTGTATTTTTTTTCTCTTAGTAGTGTAACCAGAATAATGCTGCGTTCCAGGCAGGTTTTTGAGCTCGTACATTACGACTTCAAACCACGACTCACGACTTAGTAGCGTTCCAGGCCAGTCACGCAAAAATACCTGAGCGCAATATACATACTTATTGTTTCAGACACATAACATTGTAATCGTGTGTGTATATACATACTTATTGTTTCAGACACATAACATTGTAATAATCGTGTGTGTATTATTATCATTATTATTATATTATTATTAATTTGACTGCAACGTTATATTGTCCTAAAGTGTATTCTCACCGTGTACCGCCGGCAGAAACACTGCATCCGTAGGGGCTGCCATTGTTGTTTTGTATGGTTTTGCGGGCTATGTGACGTCAGAACTCGTAACTGGGAGTACATCTATCTAGTACGAGTTCACGGGTGGGAAGTCACGGGTTTGACTGCTGTTCCAGTGCACTTTCACGGGTATAAGGTTGGAAAAAACACGAGTTACAGGTTGCCTGGAACGCGGCATAAGTATGCTATGCCTTTAAGTGGTCATATCATTTGATTGAATGAGTGTGTGTGAGGGTTCTCCTATACTGCTGTGTTGGAAGAACTGCTAGCGTTTTACTGCGGTGCCCGACAAATCAGTGTGAGTAAAGAGTTTTTTTGGAGTCGAACTTAAAGGGATACTCCACTTTTTTTGGAAATAGGCTCATTTTACAACTCCCCCAGAGTTAAACAGTTGAGTTTTACCGTTTTCGAATCCTTCCAGCCGATTTTCTGACATTTAGAAGAATATCAGTAACCAGACAGTTTCTGGTCTCATTGACTCCCATAGTAGGAAAAAAATATACTATGGAAGTCAATGAGACCAGAAACTGTTTTTCCAAAAAAAGTGGAGTATCCCTTTAATAGAAGATATGTTAGTATAATTGTAACAATTCAATGTGTTTGAGTTCTGTTTTGTGATCTTGGTTTCCCCTGTCTTTGTTATTTTGGTTCAGTCCTGTTAGTTTTCCCGCTCTGCCTAATTAGTTATTCCCGTCACCTGTGTTCTGTTCATTATTCAATCATTCCTTGTGTATTTAAACCCTGTGTTTTCCGTCAGTGTTTGTCGATCGTCGTCTATGTATGGTTGTGTGTAAACCCTAAAGTCCTGGAGTTTTGTTCTTGTTTCATTTTGAAAGTTTCATTTTGTTATTAAAACTATTATATTGAAGCTTCCGTGTCCTCGTCTTCGGTCACCTGCACCCAACCCTGACAGAACGATCGACCATAACAAAGAAAAAAGGAAAAGAGGAAGATGGAAATCTGGAAGCAGGCCTTTGTGGGAACCCGCCAAGCTGTGTTCCGTGGGACCCGTGGAGGTCGAAGTAGAGGAGGATATGGGCGATATAGTCCAATTAAAACCGAACCAGTCATCTGCACAGTGCACAAGTTCATTCACGAGTTTGATGACTTCACCGATCTCCCTCCTCTCATCGGTCCAGAAGAGACCGTCCAACCAGAGACCGTCGCCTGCCCACCAGAGCCTGAGTCTGACCCATTTGATGACCTTCCTGAGCTTCTTCCGCCAGAGACCGTCCAGCCAGAGACCGTCCAGCCAGAGACCGTCCAGCCAGAGACCGTCCAGCCAGAGACCGTCCAGCCAGAGACCGTCCAGCCAGAGACCGTCCAGCCAGAGACCGTCCAGCCAGAGACCGTCCA
This sequence comes from Chrosomus eos, assembly GCA_036326025.1. Taxonomy (NCBI): domain Eukaryota; kingdom Metazoa; phylum Chordata; class Actinopteri; order Cypriniformes; family Leuciscidae; genus Chrosomus; species Chrosomus eos. Next base: position 34,690,488 of record CM070834.1, on the reverse strand, counting down.
GCCAGAGACCGTCCAGCCAGAGACCGTTGCCTGCCCACCAGAGTATGAATCCAGCCCCAAGCTCCCTGATGTGCTGGCCCCGTCCAGTTCCGAGTCCCCTGATGTGCTGGTCCCGTCCTGTTCCGAGTCCCCTGATGTGCTGGCCCCGTCCAGTTCCGAGTCCCCTGATGTGCTGGCCCCGTCCAGTTCCGAGTCCCCTGATGTGCTGGCCCCGTCCAGTTCCGAGTCCCATGAAGCGCCAGAGCCCTTTGACCCAGAGCCAGAGCCCGTTGACCCAGCGCCAGAGCCAGAGCCCGTTGACCCAGCGCCAGAGCCAGAGCCCGTTGACCCAGCGCCAGAGCCAGAGCCCGTTGACCCAGCGCCAGAGCCAGAGCCCGTTGACCCAGCGCCAGAGCCAGAGCCCGTTGACCCAGCGCCAGAGCCAGAGCCCGTTGACCCAGCGCCAGAGCCAGAGCCCGTTGACCCAGCGCCAGAGCCCGTTGACCCAGACCCAGAGCCCGTTGACCCAGACCCCGTTGACCCAGCGCCCGTTGATGTCAAGTCTGTTCCCGTTCCTGAACCTGTCCTTCTCCCCAAGAAAATGTTGGGGGGGGGCTATACGCCTTCGCCGTGGCCGGCCAAAGATCCACGGAGGCCCGGAAAAATAACACCGCCATGGCCACCAGAAGGGTCCTCACCGCCATGGCCACCCGAAGGGTCCTCACCGCCATGGCCACCCGAAGGGTCCTCACCGCCATGGCCACCCGAAGGGTCCTCACCGCCATGGCCACCCGAAGGGTCCTCACCGCCATGGCCACCTGAAGGGTCTTCACCGCCGTGGCCATCTGAAGAGCCTGCACCGCCATGGCCACCCGAGGGTCCCACAGCTCCGCCCTGGACGCCCGAGGGTCCCACAGCTCCGTCCTGGACGCCCGAGGGTCCCACAGCTCCGCCCTGGACGCCCGAGGGTCCCACAGCTCCGCTCTGGACGCCCGAGGGTCCCACAGCTCCGCCCTGGACGCCCGAGGGTCCCACAGCTCCGCCCTGGCCGCCCGAGGGTCTCACAGCTCCGCCCTGGACGCCCGAGGGTCTCACAGCTCCGCTGTGGCCACGCCCACAGCCTGCTCTGCCCTGGCCACGCCCACAGCCTGCTCTGCCCTGGCCACGCCCACAGCCTGCACCGTCGTGGCCACGCCCACAGCCTGCACCGTCGTGGCCACGCCCACAGCCTGCTCCGCCGTGGCCACGCCCACAGCCTGCTCCGCCCTGGAGGCTTCCTGGACCTGCACCATGCCCTCGTCAGCCTCCAGGGCGCCCACCCTCCCACCCCTTTGGATGTTATACGGCGCGAGGACGCGCCTTCGGGGAGGGGGAGGTACTGTAACAATTCAATGTGTTTGAGTTCTGTTTTGTGATCTTGGTTTCCCCTGTCTTTGTTATTTTGGTTCAGTCCTGTTAGTTTTCCCGCTCTGCCTAATTAGTTATTCCCGTCACCTGTGTTCTGTTCATTATTCAATCATTCCTTGTGTATTTAAACCCTGTGTTTTCCGTCAGTGTTTGTCGATCGTCGTCTATGTATGGTTGTGTGTAAACCCTAAAGTCCTGGAGTTTTGTTCTTGTTTCATTTTGAAAGTTTCATTTTGTTATTAAAACTATTATATTGAGGCTTCCGTGTCCTCGTCTTCGGTCACCTGCACCCAACCCTGACAATAATATGCCCGCAAATGTGTTTTAGGTTTATTCCTGCGCTGTTGACCTGTTGAGCTGAGAACGCAGGTGCGTGCCACTTTGCGTTTGGGTTCGGCTACGTGCAAATGTGCTTTAGAATTTTTCTAGCGCTGATGTTATCCAATTTATGATTCTAGTTTTATTTGTTTCGAGTGTTCTATCTGTCATTGTCTTCTCTTAATTTAATTATAATTTGTCGGCTCAATTACATTTATCATTGTATTCTCTGATACAATTTAATTATAATTTGTCAGTTCAATCAAATCTGAATTCTGGATTCACTGTTTGTTTCTTTAATTCATTGTATTTCTTTAATTAATCAACCCTGATTTGTTTTGAGCATTGTTTTCATTTTTTGTTTAACGTTTTTTTTAAATTGAGTTGAATTGTTGTGGGTTGTTTTTGGTTCTTTTGGTTTGTTCTATTTTAGTTTCGAAATCTCTGCTAAACAATATTGTTACCAATTAGGTTATTATTTCAACCACCATACCTGTGGAGAAGGATTGTGCCTGTCATTTTTAATAAATTATCAACCTTTGTACTCTGGCTTCTAGTTCATTTATTTGAACCGCCTGTGTTAAAAATATCATTGTTGTAGATAGAATAAATGGTATGCATATTTGGCGTACTGTCCAAGGAGAGGGCTCCGGGCTCGGTATTCGACCCGAACCCAGAGTACTCCCCCTGTATTCCTGGCTGTGGAAGGAACAAGCCAAGAGTGAGGTGAGGAGGGCGTAGACAAGCCTCAGCTACAGGTTATATTTACCTACTGTCAAATTATTTTGACATTCGTAGGAATTTAGAACACTGTAATTGATTGTTTAGAGTTTAAAATATTCCAATGTCTAAAAAGACATTAAAAAGTATAAATATCATTTCAGTGGCACTATAGTATTACCAAGCACTTAACAAAAAATATTTCATTAATTGTTTAGTAGGTTGGGGAGGGGGGAAAAGAACATGAATGCAGTGATCTCCTTCTTATTCTTCTACTGTTTTACAGTCACACACCCTCCGGTTGAGTGCTCTCTGTCATCAGTGTGGAGGTTTTACTGACTGTACCCTCCGCAAACTAAATCCTCAAGAGGAATTTGGTAAATAACAGTGATGAATTTAAGTACAAATCTGAAAATCCATGTGTCATTAAAGTAATTAAAGAAAACCCCCTTAGACTAAACTGACAGGGCAACAGATAAAGAACACTATTTAGTAAAGATTTGGTCTAGTGATACTAAATCATAAAATAGTGTTTTTATTCTAAAATGGATTAGCTGACTTTTAATTGGTTCTCATCTAAATTGTCCCTTACAGCTTTATTTCATATTTTCTTTACAGAAAAAAATATAGAGAGGCTCTCTGATATTTTGGCGTCATGTCCTTCTGCTGAGCCTCAAAGAAGCTCTGCATCATCTTGGTCTTTTCGGCAAAAAATAAAATATTATTTTAGATAGCCTTTCTGTTACTGTATGCATGGGCGTCGGAACCATTGTATATGGGTGGGACAGGACCCACACACTTTTTGGGACCAATGATATTGGACCCACTCACCTTTTCTGTCTCTAATTCAGCGCATACAGTATGTCTGCTCACTTTTCAGTTACTTGCAGTGATCTAATTGATTACTCTTCCCATCTTAATAACTCCGTTACCACCAAAAAATGCTGCGCGTTACTATATTTGATAGGGCTGAGAAATGGTTCACCAAACCCACGATTCTGTTCGTATAACGATTTTTGATGCACGATTCGATACAAACCTTGATTCTTTTGGGAATGTGGTGATGCGGTGGTGACGCGTCATGTAACATATTGGCGCTGCCAATAAAGCACCTAAAAGCTGTCACAAAGAACCGGCAAAAGAAATGATTATTAATATGTCAAATATAGCAAGGATACATTTTAATTGTTTATTAATAAACAAGTGGTTTTTTTTGTGTCGGCTGCAAAGATGAAGTTGACGATGCTGACTGCGATTTTTGTAGTAGTGAACGCGCCAGAGAGAAATGCACATTTCATATACGGATTACATAAACAGAGAGCAGTGTGTTTCCTTTCGTTTTTAATTATTCTGTTTAAAAGCTTTCTATCTATATATTTTCTTCAGGTCTGTGAGGCAAGTAGGCTACCTTGGTTGCGATTCATTTATGAGACGAGCTCCAGTTCACGTGCCGGTGCCTCCGTGTCCTGATCTATTGTCTGCTATATTTACTTCTTTTTTATTAAATCCAGGCAATTGGTTGATGAAACACTTAATAAAATTAAGATACAATTAATACAAAACGAAATTTACTTTAAAGAAAGGCTTTGTGCTTTCTGTTTGAGGTCTTTGTGAAAGTTTTAAAGCAGTCTTTATTAGTGCCACTTTCCCAGCGCGCTCGTGTCCGTAACGGAGAACTGTCATGTCTGTAACATTGCCTTTTCCTCATAAATGCGAACACAGAAAATGTTATGTCCTGTGGAGAGCGAATCCTTCTTCATCCAGTGCAGTATTACTTTTGGTTTGCGCAGTGTAATTCAGAGAATTATTCAAAAAATATTTTGCCACCTAAAAGTTAAAGATTTTTTTGTCACGTCCGTAATGCATGTGTATTTCCCTCATATTAAATACAAAACGCATGTGTAGACCATAGACTGTAAAAAATATGGACAAAGTGTCTGTGACGTCACCCATAGACTTTCTGAATAACGGTTTTGAAGCCGTTTATGTGGGGTATGGGCGGCGCCATGTTTGAAAATCTTGGGAAAGGCTAACCCCGCCCACCTTCTGGCCAATCCATATATGGGTAAAAGGGCTTTGTGTGAGACTGAGCCGGCCGGTGGACGCGCCTGTTCAGTCAAGCAGCCTCAGCTATCTGTAACATTACTATTGCGACTGCGAGTGTACACAAATATAAGTAAACACTTTGCAGAATAAATGATGTCCTGTATAAACCAAAATGACGTAGTATGTTTTTATGTTTCCACTGTCAAATTTCATGAATTCCACTCGGCGCAGCCCGTTATCAGCTGTCAATCAAGCTGTCAATCAACGTTAACCACGCCCTTATTTGTCATACATTTTATATATAAATACGATCTAAACCAGGTGTGCCCAACCCTGCTCCTGGCGATCGACTGTCCTGCACAGTTTATCTCTAACCCTGATCAAACACACCTGCCTTTAATTTTCAAGTACTCCTGAATACCTTAATTGGTTGTTAAGACCTTAATTGAAGACCTTCAGGTGTGTTTGATTAGGGTTGGAGATGAACTGTGCAGGACAGTCGATCGCCAGGAGCAGGGTTGGGCACACCTGATCTAAACTAACGAGTTAGAAAAAAATTCACCCCCCTCACAGATGTCAAGCACTCTGAACCTATCGAAAAATACAATAAAAGTCCATGGGACCAACCTGTAAAAGCATGAATTTATGCTGTGAAAACGGACATTTTAACATGGGGTCTATAGACATTTGCTCCCTTTTGGAACCTGCCCCTAGCGGATTGTCCATGTATTGCAGTTTTTCACACTTCCGGGTAGGCTATATTTATCAGATTAGAATGTTGTCGCTTGGTGTAGACTGTCACGGTGTGGCGTGTGTGAAGGACTCAAAATCAAAAAGGCTCCAATACAAGACATTTACTTCCGAAAACTCACAGGTACAGACTGGCAGGCAGAAGGACGGGCAGAAACACACACTAAACACATCCATATAACTTTAACTACAGACAAAGAGTGACTGAACTGAACGAACTAAATACAGATACTGATGAACAAAACCAGGTGCGACTGATGAAGGTAATTAACAAGACACAGGTGATGAAGGTGAACTAATGATGGTAGGCATGGAAACAGAAGAGTGGCGGGAAAACAAAAGACATGTGACTAATACTGAAAACAGAAGATCAAACACAACCGTGACATTACTCCCCCCAACCCCCCCCCCCCTCCGGAAAGCGCGACCTCGCGCTGCAGAGGAACCAAGGCGGAGCAGATGGAGGGAGGAGCCAAGGCGGAGCAGATGAGAGAGGACGTGGCCAGGGCGGAGCAGGACGTGGGCGTGGCCAGGGCGGAGAGACCCCTTCGGGTGGCCATGGCGGTGAGACCCCTTCGGGTGGCCATGGCGGAGAGACCCCCTCGGGTGGCCATGGCGGAGAGACCCCCTCGGGTGGCCATGGCGGTGAAGACCCTGCAGGAGTTCCAGAGATCCCCAACTGAGCCGGAGGGACCCAGAGCCGAGGTGACACCACAGGTCTAAAGGGCCAAGGCGGATCTGCAGGCTCATGGGACCGAGGCGGAGAAGGGGCTCTGGAAGCCCGTGGCGTAACCAGTGCGAGGGAGGACGACTGAGGAGCAGGAGGGAAGATGGAGCCCGGTGGAGCAGAAGGGATGCAGGGCAGAGGCACAGCCGGCAGCACGGAGTCCCGAGGTGGAACCAGGGTGACGGCTGACCAATGTGAGGAAGGAAGGAGGAGTGAGCCTGGTGGAGCTATAGGGCTGACAAGACCCGGCGGAGATGAGGGCACAATGAGCCGAAGAGAAGCTGTAGGGTCGGAGGGCCAAGGTGGAGTCAGAGGTTCAGGGGATTGAGGCAAGGACAGGGGATCCACTGACCAGGGCGATGCTGAGGCTTGGAGACCCGGAGGTGGCTCCACAGCAATACTGGGGGGTAGCTGTGGATGGGCAGCAGGGTCGACAGGGCTCAGTAGAGGCAAAACAGTAGAGCATGAAGACATCAACAGCGGAGGTGGGAGAGGGAGGCAGGGTGGGAATACCGTCTCTGGCTGGGCGTGGCTGACGTGAAACTCTGGCTGGACGGCGGTCTCTGGCTGGACGGCGGTCTCTGGCTGGACGGCGGTCTCTGGCTGGACGTGGACCAGCGGTGAAGGCTTGACTGGGCTGGACGGGACCAGCGGTGAAGGCTTGACTGGGCTGGACGGGACCAGCGGTGAAGGCTTGACTGGGCTGGACGGGACCAGCGGTGAAGGCTTAACTGGGCTGGACGGGACCAGCGGTGAAGAAGTCTCGGCGGGACGAGACTCGGAAATGCGTTGAGGGGTGCTGGCAGGCTCTACGAGGTCGATGGTAAATGTAGATTCATTATTTACCAACACCCACTCAACACATGCGGCGAAATCGTAGTGAGGACCGCTCCCTGGTAGGCGTGCCCGGGACCACTCACTGAGGCTGGCAATGTAGAATACACAGAGTGGTCAGGATAGTGAGTGAGGTACGCCAAATCCAGAAAATCCCTGGTGTGGGATTCCAGGAAACGGTTGTTCTGTTCAAGGCAGAGTAGAGCCACAGCAGGAATGTTCATTTTTCTGGTCTGTAGTTCTGTCACGGTGTGGCGTGTGTGAAGAAGGACTCAAAATCAAAAAGGCTCCAATACAAGACATTTACTTCCGAAAACTCACAGGTACAGACTGGCAGGCAGAATGACGGGCAGAATGAAACACACACTAAACACATCCATATAACTTTAACTACAGACAAAGAGTGACTGAACTGAACGAACTAAATACAGATACTGATGAACAAAACCAGGTGCGACTGATGAAGGTAATTAACAAGACACAGGTGATGAAGGTGAACTAATGATGGTAGGCATGGAAACAGAAGAGTGGCGGGAAAACAAAAGACATGTGACTAATACTGAAAACAGAAGATCTAACACAACCGTGACACTGATAGACTATGTGTGTTGTTTTGTTTTATTTTATTTGCACTACAAAGAGTGTATATATGCCTATTTGTTATTTCTTTCTGGTATAGTACTTAACAAGAATAATTTAATTTTGCCCAGTTGTGGCCTGTTGAGGGGCAATAAATATCAAAAGTTCCAAAAACATCTATTGTGTTATTTGTATCGATCCACTATACAAACATATCTACAGACATGGAATTTGATTGGAGGCTAGTCTCACTTTGTCCCACAGCAACATTAAAATAAATTAGATTTGTGGACATCGTTCATGTTAATAATGTATTGTATTAAGTGTCCATTTCATTATAATATTCAGATTTATCATAAATAATTGAACATGCACATGTATTTTAAGTTCCGTTAAAGAGGGGTGGAGGTCACTTTTGAGTATTTAATAATGTACTTGAAAGTAACGCAATAGTTACTTTCTGAAGTAACTATTTTCTTTTATTATTTGTAAATGAGTAACTAATTGAGTTACTTTTTGAAAGAAGTAACTATAGGCTACTGTAACTAATTACTTTTTAAAAGTAACTTGCCCAACACTGATCACTTGTCAGTCAAATTTATTCCACTTGAGGAATGCCCTAATAAATTAAACTCCATTCCGCGTTTTAGCTACAGTGTTGATTTCCATAGACATCATATAGATAGACGCCCTATCGACCGCTACTGCCTATTGGCGCGGACGAGCCGTGGGGCCGCCATCTTAGACCGGTCACCCGCTCCGCTCAGTGTAATCTGTTTGGCAGGTGCAATGAGCTGTCGGCGCATTTAATTAATCATATCTCACTGAATACCCAACTGATTTTCACACGTTTTTTTTTTTTTTGCTGCAAAGGTCATACATGTAGCTACGATACAGGACACATTTAATATTTTATTCACACAATACAACCAATAATACGGTACGGTAATGTTAAATGTTAAATCTTACTTGTGAAAAGTAATCCCCCGAGTGATGGTCCGCAGATTTGAGCAGGAATATGCTGCACAGTGCTCTGGCATCTACTGCTGCTATGCAACGCAAATAGGAGTGTGGGAACGAAGGAAATCTACTGCATATATCTCTCGCTAATTTAGTTGATTAACTGAACATGTTCCTCCAGAACTCTGTTAATAAAACATGTAGATATCCATGTGGACCTGCATTGAGGCGTGCGGTCTGTGTTTGTGTTTGGAGCTCCGTCGAATTGATTCATTAATCCTTGATTTTCTTCTTTACCACTCAATTATAAACAGGCACTTTCTATTTTTATATCGTGTGAACTTATCCTCGATAATATTCCTTGTAAAAAACAATCGGATTGCTTTGATATCGCTACTTAGATCCAACTTTCCGAATCTCGGCTACTAGCCTTTAGCCCGCTAGCATTTCACGCGTGGCCTCGCGCCTATCGAGCGTCGTCTCATCTTTTACACCCGTTTCTCTGAAAGCTTCTCTGAAAGTACAGACACACGCTGATTGTGCTTAGAGCCCGCATCAACGGGGCATAAGCACATGCGCGTGCGGTCTGTGTTTGTGTTTGGAGCTCCGTCGAATTGATTCATTAATCCTTGATTTTCTTCTTTACCACTCAATTGTAAACAGGCACTTTCTATTTTTATATCATGTGAACTTATCCTCGATACTATTCCTTATAAAAAAACAATCGGATTGCTTTACTGTTTACTGTTACTACTAATTTACTGTTCATCTGTTATAATGGCGAACATATCGGATGTGTGTCTAACGTTACCTCTGAGTGCAGGTGAGGACACATTCGAGCTGATTTCGGTACGACTGGAGCTGGAGTCGGTGGAGAAGCAGATTCGTGTTCTGCTGGAGAAGCAAGCCGAGCTGCGAGATCGGCGATCAGCGCTTGAAACATCACGCGCCGATGCTCACAAGTCAGTGGTTAGTAACTTTTTGACTTTGACTCCGACTTCGTCTACTCCGTGCGTTTCTCTGCCCAGGAGGACGCGATCATCTCTGCCTTCAATCACTCCTGCACCCTGGGTCACGACACGAGCCAGGACCAGAGCAAGAACCTCTCCGCCCCTCCCGGTCTTCGAGATCTCCACCCGGAACCGCTTCTCCCCTCTTCGCGAGTCGGAACGCGACGACGACGTGATCATCGGCACTTCCATGGTCCGCCATGTCCGTGCTACCTCGGGTAAAGGTAAGGTGCGCACTCACTGCTTTCCTGGTGCTCGTGTTCTTGATGTCGCTGCGCAGGTTCCCGAGATCCTGAACGGTGACGAGCGCGTCAGAGCTGTCGTGCTGCACGCGGGGACGAATGACATCAGGCTGCGGCAGACGGAGGTTCTGAAGAAGGACTACAGGAGCCTGATCGAGACGGTTCGCAGCACATCGCCTAGAGCAACGATCGTCGTGTCTGGACTGCTTCCCACGTACCGACTTGGACAAGAAAGGTTCAGTAGATTATTTGCTTTAAATGAATGGTTAATGTCATGGTGTAATGAACAGATACTGCTCTTTGTAAATAATTGGAATCTGTTTTGGGAGCGACCTAGGCTCTTCCGTCCTGATGGTCTGCACCCCAGCAGAGTCGGAGCGGCTGTTCTGTCGGACAACATCTCCAAGACGCTACACACCATCTGACTAGTAAGTCAAAGTCCAAATCATAGTCTTTGCTGTCCCAACTTAATTGATATAAGTACCAATGTAGAACATTATATAGAAACTGTGTCTATTCCTCGCTTAGTGAAGCCAAACAACAAATCTACTGTAAGATCTAGCAAGAATATTATTGTAATTAAACCAGAAAATCTAAATATCAGTGAACAAAAACTATTTCTAAAGCTAGGTCTTCTAAACATTAGATCGCTCACACCTAAGGCGGTTATTGTAAATGAAATGGTCACAGATAATAATTTCGATGTTCTGTGCCTTACTGAAACCTGGCTTAAACCAAATGATTATTTCGGTCTAAATGAGTCTACTCCACCAGGATACTGTTATAAGCATGAGCCCCGTCTGATCGGTCTTGGCGGCGGTGTTGCAACAATCTATAGAGATATTCTTAATGTTACTCAGAAAACTTGTCATAGGTTTAATTCGTTTGAAGTACTTGTGCTAAATGTTACGCTCTTAGATGTAAGAAAGAAATCCTTATTATCTCTAGCATTGGCTACCGTATATAGACCCCCAGGGCCATATGCTAATTTCCTAAAAGATTTTGCAGACTTTCTCTCAGACCTATTGGTCAATGTCGATAAAGCAATAATTATTGGCGACTTTAACATACACGTAGATAATACAAATGATGCGTTAGGGGCTGCGTTTACAGATTTTACAGATCATTACATGGTAACATGCATAATACGCACTGCTGAAATTTGTCATGTTGCACCATGTTATAGACCAGGCAGAACAATCCTTCCAACCACTATAGATAGATTCTCAAATAGCTTACCTGATCTATCTCAGCTGCTCAGTAAACCCAAACAAACAGATGAACTAGAGGAAATGACTAGCAGTATGAGCAACATTTTCTCTAGTACACTAGATATTGTTGCACCAATTAGATTAAAAAAGGTTAGAGAGAAAACTAAAACACCATGGTACAACAGTGCTACGCATGCTATCAAGAGAGAAACTCGTAACTTAGAGCGTAAATGGAAACAAACTAATTTAGAGGTCTTCAGAATCGCGTGGAAAGACAGTATGTCACGTTATAAAAGGGCTCTAAAATCAGCCAGGGCTGAGCATATCCGCAAACTAATTGAAAATAACCAAAATAATCCAAGGTTTTTATTTAACACCGTGGCCAGACTAACAAATAATCAGACATCTCCAGAGCAAAATATTCCGTTACAATATAGTAGTAATGATTTTATGAATTACTTCAATGAGAAAATAGAAAGCATCCGAAACACTATTGTAAATGTACAATCCTCTATGGTGTCTTATGACTCAGCCTCAATTATGGCCCCTCTAGAACAACTAAACCGCTTTACAACTATAGGACAGGAAGAACTAAATAAACTTATCATTGCATCTAAACCAACAACATGTTTATTAGATCCAATACCCACTAAACTACTTAAAGTAGTGTTACCTGTAGTGGAAGAGCCTCTTCTCAATATTATTAACTCGTCTTTATTTTTAGGTCACGTTCCAAAAATATTCAAGCTGGCAGTAATAAAACCTCTCATTAAGAAACCGCAATTAGATCCAAATAACCTAGCAAATTACAGACCCATCTCAAATCTTCCATTTATGTCTAAAATACTAGAAAAAATTGTGTCCGCTCAATTGTGCTCTTTCTTGCAAGAAAATGATATCTATGAAAAATTTCAGTCGGGATTCAGACCGCATCATAGCACAGAAACTGCGCTAGTTAAAATTACAAATGATTTACTCTTAGCCTCTGACCAAGGCTGTATCTCAATACTAGTTCTACTTGATCTTAGTGCTGCGTTCGACACTATAGATCATAAAATACTCTTAGATCGACTACAAAACTACACTGGTGTTCAGGGACAGGCATTAAGCTGGATTAGATCGTACTTATCAGACCGTTACCATTTCGTCTGTTTAAATGGGGAAAAATCAAAGATAACATCAGTAGACTATGGAGTGCCGCAAGGATCTGTCCTAGGCCCTCTGCTATTCTCAATATATATGCTGCCACTTGGTAATATTATAAGAAAACATGGAATTAATTTTCACTGTTATGCTGATGACACTCAATTATATATCTCATCACGACCAGATGAAAACACTAACTTATCTAACTTGACAGTGTCTAAAAGATATAAAATGCTGGATGACGTGTAATTTCCTGCTATTAAATTCAGATAAAACGGAGGTATTACTTATTGGTCTAAAAAACTACCCACAAAATCCCTTACAATACAACTTTAATTTAGAAGGATGTCCTGTTACTCTATCCACTACAGTAAAAGACCTGGGTGTTATGCTAGACCGCAACTTGACTTTCGAAAATCATATTTCATATGTTACAAGAACAGCCTTTTTCCACCTTAGAAACATTGCTAAGCTACATAACATGCTATCTGTTTCTGATGCAGAAAAGTTAGTTCATGCATTCATGACCTCGAGACTAGATTACTGTAATGCTTTATTAGCTGGTTGTCCTGCATCCTCAATAAACAAGCTACAGTTAGTGCAAAATGCAGCCGCTAGAGTTCTTACTAGATCAAGAAAATATGATCATATAACACCAATTTTATCATCTCTACACTGGTTACCTATTAAGTTCCGTATCAATTACAAAGTATTACTATTGACTTATAAAGCTCTAAATGGTTTAGCTCCTGTGTATTTAACAGACCTTCTATCGCCCTACAATCCATCGCGCTCTTTAAGATCACAAAATTCGAGGCTTCTGGTCGTTCCTAGGATATCTAAGTCTACTAAAGGAGGGATTCTCACATTTAGCTCCTAAACTCTGGAATAGCCTTCCTGATATTGTTCGAGACTCAGACTCGCTGTCCCAGTTTAAAACTAGATTAAAGACGCATCTCTTTAACCAAGCATTCACTTAATGCTTACCTTTTATACTACTTCTGAATCAGTTCGAATGCATTAATATTATGAACATCAGCTATGCTAATTATTTCCCATCTGTCTTTCTGCTGTTATAGCGTTATAGCGTAAATAGCGTTCGTCAGCTCCAGTTTGTATCCAGCCTCTCACGGAGACTTCAGATGCCCCAACACCTGTGATGAGACGACTAAACGCCTGTGGAGAGACGACTCGACGCCTGTGAAGAGACGACTAAACACCGGCGATATGTTATGCCTAAATTTATACATGATTAACTAACTGTATTTTTCTTTGTACATTTCTGAAATGCACTTTCTGTAAAGCTGCTTTGAGACAATGTGTATTGTGAAAAGTGCTATACAAATAAACTTGAATTGAATTGAATTGAATGGTAAGAAACTTATATAGGTCAATCATAAGAAATGAGTGTATTTGACGGATCTATAGAAGAAACGCACTAAAATGAAGAATGCACTTACTTGTTTAAAAAGATTTAATTGTCACACTTCATTAGTTTCCTCTAATTCAGTTGTAATCCTCACTCCATGTTTCCAGAGCAGAAAAACATTTTTAAGTTTAATGTTAATTTAGTCGCAGTTTTGTGAACCAATTGATCTGGCCCAGGCCTTTTGATCCCATTTCCAATTAAGCACATTGAAAAGGTTTAATCTCTGAAGTGCTGGAGTTTCTGTTATTAAAACCCTCATTTTCCTCTGGAAGGGCCCATTTCGGCACAGTGAAGACATTTCAATAAGAGGAAGAAATAGTTAGACTTTCCAGCCAAATATCGCAAATATATTACAATAACAGTTGGGAACACTGTCGGTTTAGATTGTTTATAGTGTATTTGAAAATAAACACTATCACATTTTTTGTTGCAATCCATCAAATGAATTAATAAAACGGCCATTTCCTCTGATGTTGGTGTCTGTAATAAAATTTGTCTTTTTCTAAGTGCTAATGTGCAAAAATCATTAGATGAATCACTATAATTCAAATGGTGATTAAACTGTTTGTTACATATTCTTCCCCACATTTTTCATACCTATCACAAAAAGTATTCTTTGTGTGGAAGTCAAAGACTGTGATTGCGGTTCTGTCAGTGAAGAGCTTTTCTCTTCCAATCATAAAAACTATAAAAAAAAAAAATGAAAAAAAATCCATTCCTCTGGCTGTTTTCCAAAGGGTTTTTTTCTTATAATTTTTGATGAATGGGTACTGACTAGGTTCTGCCTGGCGATTAGATCTACACAGAGATTGTAACTGCAGGGAATGACGAGTCTCAACTGTTATTGCTTAGTTTACAAGCAGTTGAGTCTTTGAAGTGAGGTAAATCTAAACTAAATCAGCTAAAACATAACTGTAAATTTGAAATCTGGGATCTAAATGTGATGATACTCTAACTTAATTTGAATGGTCAAATGATTGAACGTCTTGTAGACTAAAATGGCCAAAAGGATTTTAACAGCAACAATGGTTAACAACTATTTATTAATAAAAGGAATATAACACAAACCATTGAAAATAATAATAATATTGTGTCTGTAAGTTTGACAAGCTTACTGTTTATTACTTGTTATTTAGTTATCATATAGGCAACTAATGACCTTCAACATTGCAAAGATGAAAACATGGAGCTATATGTTGGTGCAGCAGTATTTCTTTTATAGCAAAATATAAAATAAATAAACAAATAAATAAATACATACTCTGGCTTTTCAACAATCTCAAAAAAAAAAAAATGTGAACAGAACAACCTCAATACATTGACAATAACAGACACATTTTTTTCAAATGAGGGCGCAGTCTCATCCCAAGAAGTCATATACTGACGTCTTGGGACGTCTTTTGACCATACGTCAATATCCGCCTTTTTAGGGTACCCTTAAACGTCGGTTAGATGACGTTATCGGATCCTAACTCTACCCAAGACCTAAACCTACCCCTAAACCTACCCCTAAACCTACTGACGTTAAAGGTAAAGCGTCAGTTGTATGACGTCCCAGGATCGTCATTTACCGACGTTTAAGGGTACCCTAAAAAGGCGGATATTGACGTATGGTCAAAAGACGTCCCAAGACGTCAATATATGACTTCTTGGGATGAGACTGTGTTAAAATACACAGGGAAACACTAAGGACTAAACAAGACACAAGTACACACAAGGGCAAATCAAAAACCATGGCAACAGGGACAAAGGAAGCAGGAACTAACACAGGAAACTGAACAGGAAATCAAACATGAACACAACAAAAACTCAAATTTAGACATGACAAACATATGACATAAGTTATTTAAAAAGTTCTGTAGCAAAAATAAATGACGAGGACATTATAAAAGTTTGCAAGTCAATGTGACCTTTATATTACAACAAAGAAAACAATCGTTTGGTTGTTTTAAAAGGCACCTATTATGCAAAACTCACTTTTACATGCTGTTTGAACATAAATGTGTGTTGGCAGTGTGTGAGCAAAACCACCCTAGAATGATAAAAATCCACCCAGTGGTTTTTTTACAATCTCAATAAATCATAAGCACTGTCTCAGAACGAGCCGTTCTAGGATTCGGCGCTTTGTGACGTAGAATTGCGCAAGCCCCACCGACGTGGTTTGATTGACAGTGTGGTTTTGGCATAGACCCCGCCCTCGGTGATCTCTACATCCTCCATTGTTTCAACGACAGCCATAATGTCTCCTAAGAAACATAAGTGTTCTGTTGTGGGATGTAATAATGTACATAGCAGTTTTCACTTACTTCCGACATCAGAGCCACTGAAAACGCAGTGGATGGATTTTATTTACGAAGGAAAGGCGCCACTTAAACTTCCAAAATACGTTTATGTTTGCGCAAATCATTTTCTGACTGACTGTTTTGAGAACGAGGGTCGATTCAAAGCAGGTCTTGCCTCAAAGTTAATCCTCAAGTGTGGATTGTTGCCTACTGTTCGCGATCCAACATCACCTAAAAGTAAGTGTGTTTTATGATTTTTGAGCAAACAGTCATTTCAGTCGTCAGCCAATTCAACAACAAATGCATCTAAAGTTGTTTTCGTCGTCGTAGGATGTCTGATATAATTTAAACCTTGTTTGTATAGTGTGTAACCCACGTTTATAAATATATTTTTTAAAGATATTGAATTAAAAACGGTTTATGTTCTGTAGCCATCTTCTCACAGTTGCCCCATAAGCACCTGTACGACAAGTAATGTAAACATGATGCAACAGGTCTCTCGCATAAATGTAATTTAATTTGTACGTAGCAAACGTTATCACAGTATTTGTGTTTGTACTTTCAAAAAATTGCGCCAACGTTATCACAGTTTGTGTGTGTCTGTGTGTGTGTTGCACATCCATAATTGCAAAGAGGACGTGATTACAACTCATAAATGTATTAAATAACCATTCCGAGACGTCCTGGTCCATTCTCATTTGTGTTTATTCTGCCACAGTCTGTTCATTATCTGGATCTGATTCAATGTACGGCTGAATGGCATACAAAACTAGCGGGTCTCTCACTCTCTCAGCTTCTGCTTCTACCGACTGTATATTGCCATAGGTATCAATATATGCAGCTCATTTGCATTTAAGGTGATACACACCAAAACAGCTCTTTTTAAAACAGGCACCAAAAAAGACATTTTCAAATGGTTATAATAAATTAACCGTGGGGTAGTTTGTGCTGAAACTTCACAAATACATTCTGGGGACACCCGAGACCAATATTACATCTTGTAAAAAGGGGCATAATAGGTGCCCTTTAAAGGTGCATAGTCCAGGTCTCTGAGTTTTTGCAGACCTACGCCCACTCTGGCGACAAGCGAAACAGCAACCAGAGGTGTGCACGCTCATGGAGCACACGCACGCTTGCACGAGCACGAGCTGTTCATAACCAAAGGAGATCAGCCACACAAATCTTTTGTTTACAGTCATAATATCTTCAGAGGTAATAAAGTTATAAATCTGCAAGTCATTTTAAATATATGAAAGGAAAGGCATATGAGTAAATTACACACTTATGTGTGAGGGGAAAACGGGGGTAGAAGAAAACTTAGGTTTTTGTTTCCATCTATCTCCGTGTTGAACTGTTTTATGTGTTTACTGTATCCACTTATGATTGTATTATTATGGAAACACAGTTATTACTTTGTAAAAGCTCAAAATAATAATCATGCCATATACAGTTGGTCAACAAAGTAGCCTACACTCAAATGTCTCCAGGTAATAAACAATCAAATGACACTATAGCCGCTTTCCGACCAAGTAGTTACAGGTAATTAGTAATAGGAACTGTCCACTTCTAAACAGTTTTAAGAACTACTCTCCCCCAAACTCGGTTTTGCTGTTTGCGTTCGCACTGGCCAAGTGGCCATAGGAACTGGCAGGAGGGGTAAGGGAGTAACCCAAGCACGGCGGCGGCGGCGCCACATACAACAACAAACCAGCATGGAGGAGGCTATCACAATGTTCCTGTTCTGCCTCGCCGGGACCTTAATAATGGAGTATGAGCGGCGGCGTTTAAAGACTATGCTTGAGTTCTGTACAGAGAAACACAGAAGACGAAAGCTCCAGCGTAATATAATCTTAAGTAATATGATGGAAGAAGAAGAGCAGAGCGCAGGCAAAGGACACAAGGCTAACGTTACCGGTAGGCCATACACAAAAACATAGTTATATCTTTTATGGGACATGTTTTATGTTTCATGTTGTACGATTCTTCCGAAGACAGTTCCTAGTTTATGAACCTGTTCACTGACAATGGTAGTAAAATCAATTCTGATCAGCGCCGCCGCTCCCACCACGCGCATCACGCGCTGTGCGTAGGGCACCAAGTGCTGAGGGGGCACCAAAAATAGCCTAATGAAAAATCAATCATCAAACTTCTTGTTATAATCAGATTCAGCGCGTTCTTCATCTTCAATCCGCAGCGGCGCCGAGCAGAGAGCAGAGCACGTCAGAAACAGAGGACAGTGTGTGTTCATCTTAGCCTCATTGGTCTGTCACTGCTCGTCAATGTCAGAATATTTGAGATGACCAGTCAAATCAAAGTAGTAGGCGGGCTTTATGTTCACAGACGCTGAGCGCGAATTTTAACAGTGCAACTCGACGCTTCAGTGTACGGTCAAGTGCGAGATAAGATGTAAGTAGCTAAACTTAACTTTATATATTTGACAGGTTTTTTTAGGTCATAAATGTTAAACTAATGACAAAAAATAATTAGGCAAACTATTATAGTTTTGTCTATTTTCGCCATTTTTAACTGAAAATAGGCCTATGTAACATGTAGCCTAGTAGTTTAGGCTTCTGTCATTGTGAGGGGACAAGAAACATGAACAAAGCCGTTTTCATTTCATCATGTTAGGCACAGGATTAATAATGAATGTGTCACGGGGTGGTTCAGGAAGGACAGAATGAGGAATAAATCCAAAACTTAGTTTTATTCTCAAATACAGGTAAACAGGCGAACGGGTGAGACAGCGTGTAAAACACAACAATACCGGACACTGAACAGAAGACAGGCAGGAACTTAAATACACAGTGATGATAATTACAAATGACAGGCAGCTGTGAGGGAGGTGATCAGTGTCCATGGATACAGATTGGTGGCGGGAAACTCAGACTGGGGAACACACGTGGCAAAACAAAACAAACTGAAAGTCAAACAGAAGCCTAATGGTGACATCACGCCCCCCTCCGGCAAGGCGCGTCCTCGCGCCGTAACAAAATGATGTAGGGGGGACCAGAGGAGGTTCTGGTGGTGGACGAGGAGATGAGGAAGTGCAGGAGAGAGGCTGGAGTGGCAGGATGGTGAATGGACGACGATCCCCTGACGGCACAGATGTAGATGGCCTGGTGGCGCAGACCCAGAGCCGTCCGACAGCCCACGGCAGAGTAGACGGAGGGAAGAGACCAGATGGAGAAGAGGCTGACGGTAGCTGGGGAATGACCGACGGAGACTCGGCGGCAGGATCCATCGGCGCAGACGGAGAGCAGATGGACTCCAACGACGTCGCTGGACTTGGAGACCCAGGCGACATCGCGGCGACGAGTGCTGGAGATGGAGCCAGAGTGCCTGAGAGCAGAGGCGGAGGTGGAGTGAGGGAGGACAGAGGTGGCGCTGAAGGGAAGGAGGAGCCCGCTGTAGCCAAAGGGGTGGAGGGATGGAGCGTAGCGGATGGGCCGTAAGTCCGCGGCGAAGGCAGAGTGACGACTGACCAAGGGGGAGCCGGCAGGACGAGGGAACCCGCTGCAGCCGATGGTTCGAGGGTCTCTGGTGGAGGCGTAGGTGGGAGGAGCCAAGACGGAGCCGGCAGGTCGACAGGCCGAGATGGAGTGCAGAGGACTGAGACTGGAGGCGGAGCCGCGAGATCCTCACGCCCGAGAGCTGCGGATGGTGAGCTGAGCAGCGTCTCGATGTCCGGGAGCCTCCCCAGAGACGATGTTGGGCAGCGAACATCAAGCAGCGGCAGGGCTGGAGGACTGGCTGAGTGTAGTAGAGCAGTGGAATCTGACAGGTTGACGACAGGGTAGACACAGTCACTGAAAGGGTCTGAGGATGATGATGGTGCAGATGACGGGTGGGATAGGGTGGGAACCGGTGTCACCTCAGAAGAATCTTTCAGCCAGTACTCATAATCCGTGGATTGGGTTCCCTCGTCCGCAGATGTCGTGGGCTCACACCCCTGGTCAGACACCTGTTGGAGCTCCTCTTCCGGGGCAAGGGTCAGCTCTGTCCTCTCTGTCTCGGGCTCTGGCTGACGTGTTGCGGCGGGTGGTAGCTCTCCGTCTGCGGGGGGCTCGCACGAGTACTCCGTGGTCGAGGGTGGTAATCCGGGCTCTGAGTCTGGCTGTGTGCTGGATCGGAGCTCGACGCTTTCCAGACACCTGATGACAGCCTCCCTCCAGTTCAAGTTGGAGGTGTCTGGAAGGTCGACGCGTTGATGGAAATTGGCCCCGATCCAGAACAGTTTTTTCAGGGTTTCGTCGTCGAGGGGGCTGGTGAGTGCAAGGAAAACAAAATCTCTGGAAAAAGTCAAAAAGGTTTTACTCTCCTGAGCCAGTTGAATAAAGTCTATATTATCCATTTCTTCTTTAGGTCCGGTATTCTGTCACGGGGTGGTTCAGGAAGGACAGAATGAGGAATAAATCCAAAACTTAGTTTTATTCTCAAATACAGGTAAACAGGCGAACGGGTGAGACAGCGTGTAAAACACAACAATACCGGACACTGAACAGAAGACAGGCAGGAACTTAAATACACAGTGATGATAATTACAAATGACAGGCAGCTGTGAGGGAGGTGATCAGTGTCCATGGATACAGATTGGTGGCGGGAAACTCAGACTGGGGAACACACGTGGCAAAACAAAACAAACTGAAAGTCAAACAGAAGCCTAATGGTGACAGAATGTGTACATATTGAGAATAAAATACAAATTGTAGCCTTTAGTAAATTAAAAATGCCAACTTTAGGAGGGGAACAGACAGGGCAAGATAAAAACAAAGAGAAAAAGAGTGTGATGCTAATGAGGAGAGAAAAATAATCAGCTGCCCACTGACATGGTTTTAAAGCTGTTGTTATCGATTTTTTTTTTTTTTTTGCCTTCAGAACATCTTAAAATGCACATCTGTAGTTCAGAGAAATCCAAAATTTTCTCAGGGAAACCCCCAACCCCCCTAACTAACCTGCCTCAAATTCGGGAACACAGTTATTATAAAACCATGCCATTGCATGAGTAAAACTAGAGTGTTACTTTTTACTTTTAATTTTTTTTTTTATAAATCATACCCTCATTGAAAATCCCCAGGAAATTTTCAATTTCCTCAAATGAAAATCCTATATATTTTTTTTTTGGGGGGGGGGGGGGGGGGGGGGGGGGGGGGGCATCATAAAGAAATTATGCTTAGGGCACCAAAATGGCTAGCAGCGGCACTGATTCTGATTGTACATTTAAGCTTACGCTAAAGCATTACAATAAAGCATTTACGCATCGTCATTTGTTGTCATAGATTTGCCGTATCAGACATTAGAGACTGGGCTATATCTTACCGTTTTACCAAGAACAAAGCCAACTGAGGGTCCAGTTTGAGCCCTAGAGCAGACCGGAGATCTATCCATTTGTTGAAAGCCTTCCCGATGTTGACTTTCGTCTTATTCTGACGCCTGTCTGACTCCAATTTGGCCCTTTTGGTCAATAACTAGACAAAAGTTTTCTTTTTCCTTTGTCTTACGTGGAGTTTGCGTTGGGGTTTGGAATGAACTACAAGCCGGTCTCTTTGAATCCATCTTCTACTTTTGAAGTAGTTTAAAGTTGACTAAAGTTTTGTCGCTCGAGTTGTCTTCGCTGATACGAGAATGGCGGCTAACAATAACAAACCTACGAGACATCGCCTGGTGAGCGTGAACGCGCATGACGTCACGCCCAGTCTCAGATTCGAGCCCAAATCCCTCTTTTATATTTTACTGTACAGGATTATAGAGGCAATCTCAGTGAGCAGAGAAGGGCTCATTCAGCCCATCAGGCAGTTCTTTAAGCATGTATAGGATAGAAAACAGGTATTTTTAAAATGAAAAGTTGCGCAATGCACCTTTAATAGTGTACTCTTTCTATTTCTCAAAGTGATGACAGGTACAGGCATACTTTAGACTTCACTGGGACCATTAGTCTATAATTAACTTTATTAATTAACTTAATTAACTTACTTAACTTCATCGAAGATTCTTTTCTATCTTTATAGACAATCACTGGGATGTACGTCACAATACCAAAAAAAGATCTGTCGCTACTTATGTTTAACAAACTCAATATCACAGGAAATATTAATATATTTTCAATATGTAAATATTTTACGATGTGGTGATTTCATATGAACTATGATGTGAATCATAGCCAAATGTATATTCTTTTGAAAAAAGTAAGCATGAAGGTCAATCCCCAATCCCACCCCTAAACATACCTGTCAGGGATGTAAGCAGATCATACAAAAATGTACGAATAAGACTGTATGAATTCATATGAATTAGCCACCACTTCGCCAAAATGCAGAATAGTTATGAATTGCCATCAGATTGTGTTGGTTTAACTGCTGATATTCATGACTTGAGACTGTTCTTTCACTCTGTGATCCAATTAGCAATGTCTCTATAGATAGAGGTGCTGAGCCAATCACATGCTTATTCAAACCCCAAGTTTCTGTAGCTTGAAACTGATTTAAAGGCACATTTAGTCAAAAATGACAGCAGCTTTTCTGGGAAAGGACTCAAGAAGATGTCTTGTAGAATTATTCCACTCGATTGGATTTTCTCTGTTGCTCTAGACACAACCACTCATTAGTTGTGAATTTATAGAAGACTTTCAATACAATTTTGTATACAATTGTTAGCAGACAATGATAGTAAATAATTACTTAAAAAAATTACATAAAAACCATACAAACTGAAAGACATTTTTCCCCTGTGGTATTCAACATATTCCACAGATTCTGTTAATTAAACTTAATTTGTGTTGGGCTCTGAACAGACCTTTAACTTCAAAATAAAAGTTTTCAAATTTTGAAGCACATAATACTCAAAATGTGAAGCACTCATCTTTTTAGCTGATCTCAGTTTTGACTTTATAAGACATTATAATCCACTGAGACAAAGATGTGTGAAGGTATCATTTGTCAACCTCACAGCTCCCAAGAACCAGGGAGGCCACAACCATCACATCGCTGGAGACTGAACAACATAGAGAAGGCCATCATTGACAGTTATTTTTAATCCAGAAAGCCATAGGGTCACATTTCAGGGAATGTTTTTTTTTCTGCCAAAGAATCTTTAAAAAAAAAAAAAAAAAGAAAACAGCTACAGAAGTCAGTTTGTAAAGGAATACCTCAAAATTAAAACAATAAAATTTGGTAATTCCAAATCTGTAGTTGCTATTTTTCCATGGAACACAAATGGAGACACTTTGATTAATCTTTATGCATCTTTCCACACACAAATAATGTAATGTGATGAGGGTGAGTGAGTAATGACAGACTTTTTATTTTAAGGTGAATTACTCTTTAAAAAAAAAAAGTGAAATGCAAGTCTTTCTACATTTTTCACCTGTCAGTCTAGCAGTTACTATATCAAACTACCATTAAAAAATGTTTTCCTCATGACTGATCACCCACTTATTACAGTTTAGTGGGCCTACATCAAATTATATGCACACTTTGTGAATGAGTTATTTTATGCTACTCCTGGAGACACCCACGGCTTCCCTTATAAAATCTCGGATCTCTGAAAGGATATTACATTCATCTTCAACTAAGTGTCTGCTATATAAGAAGACTATCAGCTTTTTGCCAGAGATTGACAAATTGACCTCTATTTTCCAGGTGTCAGCCTGTCTTCCAGACTCATTACACATCTGCCAGCCCATTCACCCCGTCTGTACCTCCATCAGTGATTTGTGAAAATTACCACCCACCAACAGTCTCCCTGACTGAACACTGCACTATACCATATAATTAACTTTTATACTATATAAACAGTACAAAATTGGAAAATACTTATAAAGTATTTATTCATTTTATTTAATATTCATTTCAACATTTAATATTAATGCAATATTAAAATCAAAAGCTTTATATTTTCTCCACTTTTCCACGTCAGATCTTGAGGTTAATGGGGAAAAAGATACAGGGAATTACCTACTTGATTTGAGCAAATCAGGTAAAGAGGTTGAAAACACCTATCCCCATTTGAAAATGGCCAATAATTTGGAAACATCTAGGTTACTAATGTAACCCCTGTTCCCTGAAGGAGGGAACGGAGATGTTCGTGCACCAGTGTGCAACGGGGTTTGAGATACGTTTTCTCCTGTTTGGTGGGTGTGTCAGAACCAATCAGCAGCAACATGTATATAAAGCACGCGGTATTAAAGTGAACTCACACAATGGGTTCAAGGAAAGTAATTTACAAATGTGTTCGATGCAGCTCGGTATACGCAACAACTGAGGATATTAGAAGACATTTTTGTCGTTAGTTTTATTGTAAAAATATAGGATATCAACATAATGATGTAGTTGTTTATATTTTTAGCTTCATTGCAAGTGTATGACATTTGGTATAGAAATAAACAATGGTAATTAAGTGCTTTTCCTAAAAATAAGAAAGAAAATACAGGGCATTAAAACAGTATGAACTAAAGTCAGTATGTGAGGCTAAATAGATGTGTTTTAGTCTGAATTAGGTAAGATGGGTGCTTCCATTTCAGTTTCCACAAATCCCTTCACACAATTGGGATGTTCTCTTGTGTTCTGGGCGGCAAGTGCAGTAACTGTAACATTGGGCATATTTTGTAGTATTAAACACATATTTATACCAACTTCATCAGGCTCCTAAAATTCTTCAAAAAGAACACCAAGAATGGCCTTCTCAGCTGCCATAGTTTCAACTCTTGCGTCATCAGAACAGTGTGTTCATCGCATCACCATTTCTGTATAAAAAACGTTGTGCAACGTTTTGTCTGGGCTGAACGCAGCCCTGGTGAGCTCTGCAAACAGGCAACCAAATCCCAAACACAAATCCAAGAGAATAAACAAGAATGCAAGGCAAAAAGATCGACCACAAAGAAAAAACAAACAAAGGGGGAAACAACTCAGAAATTGCAGCCAGGGCAAACAATACTTTGAAAAGTACAAAAGGAATGGAGTGGCCTAAATAGGAAGTCAGGGCGTGTAATAGGAACATGGGCAGAAGTTCAATACTCTGGAAAGGGCGCCCTCTGGTGATGTGGAGGGAAAATACCAGATGAGTATGTTACAATATGTTCAGTCAGAGATGGATGTTATTATTGGGAGATACGCGGGTCTGTGGCTCTACCATTGGAGAAAGAGTAACAGGTAACTTGGATCATGTGTGCCTTGGTAATCAATCACATTAAAGCCTTAAAGACATTGCAAAAACGATCCAAAACTAGTGTTTAAGAGAAAACATGTTGAAGATTAGTCTATGGACGGTCAATTCATTAAACATTAAGCTCACCTAAACTATTTATTTCAGCAAAGTGAAGACTCTCATCCATTGACATAAAAAAAGCAACAACAAAAAAAAAGCATTGTCAATAATATATTGTTCTAGTTAAGCATAATAATAAACTTCTAATTGACCTTCACTATAAATGGCTCAAAAGGTTTATTATTATTATTATTATTAAAAAAATCAAAATAAAAAGGTATTACCATGTTTACCACTGACATATTTTGGCAAAACATTGTAGTGTAATAACCTGAGTATTTAATATTATAGGCTAGTCCAGCCGTTCTCATCCCAAGGCGTCATACATGCGACGCTTTTGACATTTCGTCGAAATCTTACGCACATGGCATCCTTTAGCGTCAATATGAGACGCCGAACCCAAGGCGTCATAACCTAACGCTACCCCAGACCTAAACCTACCCATAACAGTGCGTGTTATATTGACGCTAAAGGGTGCCATGTGCGTAAGATTTAGACGAAATGTCATATGGCGTCACCTATATGACGCCAAAGGATGAGAATGCGTTGGCTAGCTAGTTACGTTATGCTAAATTAGCTAGATAAATGGCTAACAGGATTTTAATCTAATATGCTAAACCTTAACTTGCGATTACTCTTAATGTTTTCTGTTGGCTGTGTAACAAGAATTGAGAACAAATCTTCAACCATGTGATACACGTCCTTCCATGTGATTCCTGTGTGCATATGCCACAATTCATGGTCCAATTTCAGAATCACCCAAACGCCCCAAGCAGAAAAGTGGAACGAGCGAGAAGAATCTCGAAAAACCCAGTCAATACCACATTAATGGACCATGGCTTATGCATCTTAGCAGAGTAGAAAGTGGAGAAGAAAATATTATATATTTATAAATATTGTTCTGTCTATTCAAAAATAATACCCTTAGTTGTCAGAGTAAAAACTACTTTCATTTGATCCGCATGGCAAACTCATAATCCACATTAATTTAATGCCTCTCTTTGCTGACCCCTCTCTGTCTTACACTAGTAATTAGCCTGTCAATCCTGAGGAATTTCATGAAAACAATTATGTATAATGCTACCAGATCTGAAATGAGAAAGAACAGAGACTATCATCATTAGCCTGGCTTAATCCAAGATGAATAAGTGCTGTCACTAATTCCCGTCACTTTGACAGATCCGAGACCCCTGCTGGGACACATAGAGCTGTGGGAAAGAAGAGACGGAATAACGTTGAGCTTTAGCAGGAGATTGCCAAACAACGTCACTGCAAAAAGCAGGCTCATGGCTTGGAAAAGTGTTGACGACAGAATTCACAGAGACTACCAGAACATTCCTGCAAATACAAAATGAGGCAAAAAGGATAGGTCACTCGAATTTGAAAATGCTGTCATCATTTACTTACCATGTTGTTCTAAACCAAAAGGACATGTTTTGAGGATGTTCATGCCATTCATTTCCATACAAAATTGGACTGTTGAAAGCGTAATTCACCCAAAAATGGAAATTGCCTTCATCTACTCACCGACCGTCATGTTGTTCTAAACCTGCATGACTTCCTTTTTTTGTAGAACATAAAATAAAATATTTTAAGGAATGTCTGTTTTTGTTGTCAATACAAATGGAAGTCAATGGTCACTAATATTGCTTAGTTACCCAAATTCTTCGAAATATATTTTGTGTTCCACAGAAGAAAGTCATTTTGGAATGACACGAGGGAATAAATGACACTTGAGTGTGTGTGTGTGTGTGTGTGTGTGTGTGTGTGTGTGTGTGTGTGTGTGTGTGTGTGTGTGTGTGTGTGTGTGTGTGTGTGTGTGTGTGTGTGTGTGTGTGTGTGTGTGTGTGTGTGTGTGTGTGTGTGTGTGTGTGTGTGTGTAAATATTCTGAATGAGAACCTTGAACCTCACAATGCAAAAACATTCCAACATTCCTAAAAACATATTCTTTTGTGTTCCACGTACAGAGGAAAGAAATGCATACAGATTTAGAATAAGATGAGGGCAAGTAAACAATGACAGTATTCATTAATTTTTAGGTTGATTATCAATTTTAAGAATCAGGACGTCATTTGGTAAATAAAATAATAAGAACTTAATAATATGGGGAAAAGTAAGTAAACACCTGTTCTGAAAATGTGTGGTCTGCAAAAGCCAGTCATAATGTGATCACTATAGTGATGTTAATCCACCCACACTTCCGCGTGTGTGTGTGTGTGTGTGTGTGTGTGTGTGTGTGTGTGTGTGTGTGTGTGTGTGTGTGTGTGTGTGTGTGTGTGTGTGTGTGTGTGTGTGTGTGCGTGTGCACCTGAAAAACACGGCACTTACAGTACGCTCCATTTCAACAACACGTCTGTGATTACAATACAATGTAAATGTAAATCTAAAAGCCCAATTTGTGTGGGAGGACCGAGTATTGCTCTCCTCTGTTTGTATTCATGGAAAGCTTTGATGCAGAAGGGATTTTTTTCCCTGAGCCTCTTAACAATAGGAAACAAAGTGACTTTGAATTTGCTGCTAGGCAACTGAGAGTGGAGGCCAACCAACTACAATTCCCCTAATTTACACTTGTCATGCTTAAGAGAATCAAGTTCGATGTATTCCCCAAAGTAATTTGTGGCGGGTGTGCAGATAGGTGACTTATGATATCTGACATTTAACTAATGCTGTGTCATCTTATCCCTTGAAATGAACTGATGCACTAGTTCATTTCATATGCGGTTTTGCATCTTGTGACATTTTCTCCCTAGGAGGTAAACACGGGTATGTAAGATTCGCAACACACACGCACACGCACAGGCAAACACACACACAAATAAAGATATGTGCACATCATTCGTCTCCTGGCTTGTGAACCGGTACACCCTGTTTTTTA
This sequence comes from Chrosomus eos, assembly GCA_036326025.1. Taxonomy (NCBI): domain Eukaryota; kingdom Metazoa; phylum Chordata; class Actinopteri; order Cypriniformes; family Leuciscidae; genus Chrosomus; species Chrosomus eos. Next base: position 34,662,714 of record CM070834.1, on the reverse strand, counting down.
AGAAACACTTGACAACTAGCAAGACAATATAGATGCGCTTGTCAAGTTCTCCTCAAAGAACCTGTTCTCTCCCCAAAATGTATCTGACATGTTGAAGAGGAGCAGAAACATGCACGAGCATCTGATCAATAGTTTTCCACAGTCACTTTTGATTTCTAAAATCATTGAATAGCATAATAGTGCCCATATTTTGCTGTTTTAAAGGTTCCTAATTTTGATTTGGTGGTTTCCTAATACGTTTACTTGCATTCAAGGTGAAAAACTCTTTGATTTTCTTATAATATACATTTCAGCATCAGCTCTTTTCTAACAGTGTCTGAAACGGTTGGATCAAGGATTCAGTCTCTTTAAACCCCTCCTTTCTGAGAGCCTACTCTGCTCTTATTGGTCAGATGACCAGTCTACTTATTACAGCACGTGTTGAGAACAAAACACCCATTACCATATCTGAATTTAGGCTCTTCCTCAGCACTTCTATACACATACGAATGGTAAAATGGCATCAGTTTTACCTGGGGCTGGGTGATAAAACAATAACGATAATTATTGCGATATAATTTTTACTCGATAAAACGATATCAAGAGTTCAATAAATGTTCGATAGTGTTTATGCGCAAACAAAGCTGAACGAAACTCATTTGAACTGCACGGAGCATTTATCTGCTCGGCTCAAAGTCCAAACGGCAGCACGAGCTCACTAGAGCAGACGAGTTTACTGTGATCGGCCTCGCTCACGAGATCCAGTGAGAAGCGCTTGAATTCTGCGATGAACACAAATGTCTCAGTGATTTATACCAGTTTAAAGGCAGATGAAACAGCGCTGACGAACAGGAGAAACACTGTATGCAACAGTCTGAAGACTTTTCCGTCTACAAACTCCCATCAAATACCATGGATTTACTGTAACGTTAGCCTAGTAATATTAACTGTACCATGAAATGTGGAATATACATATTGAATTGTATTATATTATTAATGTAGACAATGTATTAAAGGACTAACGGAATATAATTACAGTATTTAGGCTACTGTTTTTCATACAAATACCAAAAACCATAAAGTTACATTTTGCCGTGATAGTGAGGTGCTATAGGCTATGCCTGGTTTTATCTGTGGTTATCATGGTCTAAATGCATGATACTGAATGACAAATGGTTAATTTTAATTAAACTCAAAGTCAGAATATTACATTTGACCAAATAAAATTGAGGTCGTTAACAGATGTTACTCTGGTTAATGAACATACATTTAACGTAAATCTGCATCCTAACTCAAGCTAATACTACTGTCAACCAGAGTATGTGAGCGGAGTGGAGTGGGAGCGGAGCGAGGAGTGGAGCGGTGTGATTTTGAATGGAGTGCGGAGCGGATTTTTTAAAAGTCGGAGCGTCGTGGTTTTCACTCGCTCCGAGAGCTCTCCACTACCGCTCCATCACGAGTAGCCTACAATTCATGCCAACGGCTCATTATAGAGCTGCATTTTTAGTAAGGATTCACACGTTAAATACATTACTTTAGCGGATCACTCAAATCAGAAAAAAATTTGAAGGTTATGATGACGTCGCTGATGGACATGAGTGGCTGCGTGAGGTAATAGTTCTCAAGCCTACTGAATATGATCGAGCAACACGATCCCATGAAAGTGCGTATCTATAGCACAAATTTTATTTTTTGTGCCATTTCAACGCATTCTCATCCTTTGGCGTCATATAGGTGACGCCATATGACATTTCGTCGAAATCTTACGCACATGGCACCCTTTAGCGTCAATATAACACACACTGTTATGGGTAGGTTTAGGTCTGGGGTAGCGTTAGGTTATGATGACGCCTTGGGATCTGCGTCTCATATTGACGCTAAAGGATGCCATGTGCGTCGGATTTAGACGCGCGTCACCTGTATGACGCCATGGGTTCTGAATCTCATATTGACGCTAAAGGATGCCATGTGCGTAAGATTTCGACGAAATGTCAAAAATACACTGCCATTTATACACCCAAAAATAGTTTTTGCGTGCAAATGAAATGCACTACACCCCTTGGTTAGGAAGGATTAGGTGTGTGAAGTGCGTGCACGCCATAAAGTGCGTATCATATGCACGCGGAAACTGCGTATCCTAGGCTATTAGAAAAAAACTATTTTTGGCATATAAATGGTACGAGAAATAAAATTTGTGCTATAGGCCTACGCACTTTCATGAGATCGAGCTGGATCGGGTGAAAGCACATTTTAAACAGGTAACACTTATTCACACACGCAATCGCTTTCTCACTTATGTAATCTTACAGTGCTGTCGGTATTTGATTTAGAATAAGCAGAAATCTGTAAGAAATGTAGCGACCCGTAGATAAAATAACTGATGAAAACGTACTTATTTTCTTCTTCCCAAACAAAATGTGCAAAAAGCAGCAATGATGTTTAACTTACAATGCTTATAACCATGTAATAAGCATGTCATAGGAAAAGTTTGCACACACTATCCAAAAAAACACATTGAATCTATTCTCCTAATGTTTTTTTTTTATGTTTTTTTTTATTTAATATGCCTATATATTATGATGAGGAGAAATTTTGTGAGATTTCAAAGCATACTTAAATACTTTATTTGCAATTTCCCCGGGGGAACGAAGACCCGGAGCGGAGCTGGAGCGGAGTGATTATTAAATGCTTGGAGCGCGGAGGATAAATTGTTGGCGCTCCACTCCGCTCACATACTCTGCTGTCAACTCACTGTCAAATATGTGTTTCGAGACAAAGCATGTAATATTAATATTGCAGCCTGCACTGCACACTGTGCTGAAGATACGTGCCATCAAAGTCAGGCAACACATACCTGTTTCAAGACTTGAAACAATATCCCCCATTAGCACATGCAGAAACTAAGAAATTAAATTAAATTTTCTATTAGGTTTTTATTTTGTTAAAGGGGGGGTGAAACACTCAGTTTCACTCAATCTCATGTTAATCTTGAGTACCTATAGAGTAGTATTGCATCCTTCATACCTCCAAAAAGTCTTTAGTTTTATTATATTTATAAAAGAAAGATAGGCTGTACCGAGTCTTTCCGGAAAAACCCGAGCCGGTGGAGGCATGCCGTGTGGGCGGTGCGCGCGAAGCTTTTGCGTGTGTTGTAAACAGACAGACTCGTGGTTTATGAGGACATGAATTATTTTTACAATAAACAAACTGACACCTACAGTGGCCAGCTAAACAAATGTATTTAAACACACACACACACACACAACACACACACACACACACACACACACACACACACACACACACACACACACACACACACACACACACACACACACACCACACACACAACACACCATACATCGCATACTCCATCGATACATTAACTGTACGTGATCATGTTGTTTACTTGCTGTGCTTAGCTTACACGCCGATAGTTAACAACACACAGACATTTAAAGCAGTTTTACTCACCGCCTGCGGTTCCAACGCACGACCGTGAACCTTTATCGTTGGGACTGCTCCATCTTTAAGTATTAGGCGATCTGCAAATCCAGCGTCGAACTGAGCCTATAACTATTACTGTCGAAATGAAGGGAACAAACAAGAACACTTGCACAACTCCGTTGCTGCTCTGGAAAAACAAAATCCATCCACAGGTCCCTTAACGTTGGGTTCTTTGGAAATTTGTGCAGTGTTGTCTTGCCCTGGCAACCAAAAACACACTTTTTTGTGCCTTTTTTTTATTGCAGCGCAGCAGAGCCCAGCGCTCTGATGGCATAGGACTCTCGCATGCACTAGGCTACAGATGCGCGCGCACTTCCGGGAGAAGTGCCCTTAAGACCCGTATAAGGAAATTCCGGCCACTCTGACGTCACGTAGGCCCGTATTCGAAAAAAACTTTCCGAAACTTGTGACAAACCGGAAGGAGTATTTTTGGAACAGAAATACTCCTTAAAACTTACAACTTCATTTTTGAAACTTTGTCCATGTTTAGCATGTGAATCCAACTCTTTAACAGTGTAAAAAACTCACTATGCATGAAACAGCATTTCACCCCCCTTTAAGGAAAAATGACAAATGTTTGAATGTTCTACCTGAGATTTGTGAAATGTTCACCGGTTTGGCAAGTGTTTGTAATGATATGTTCTGACAATGAAGAGTAGTTTAAAACCACAATTAGCACTCTGGTTTCTATTTCTACTACTTTCAGTTATAGGAGCAAAAATCTGCCTTTAAACTTGAAAGAAATAAAAATTTGACATTTATTGTGATAATTATCGATATAGACTGATATAATAATAATTAACGTGATAATTATTTTGGCCATATCGCCCAGCCCTAGTTTTACCATATCAATTTGAGCCAAAGTCCAAGCCCTCGTCCTTTGGAAGTGCATGCAAAGTGGATTTGCTTTCGCAGCACAGACAACACCATCTTCTCAAAATGTCAACAATGCGAAACAAACTCTTCCAGGCCTAAGCTACAACTACAGTGTTTGAGGACGGGTCAACGTAAATTGTTGGTGCGCAGCCAATGAAGATTGTAGGCTGACATTATGCAAATTTGTTACAGTAAGACTGGAATTGCTGATAACTTGATTCAGGTAGTTCAGAATCAGTTATTTCTTGTGGAAGACAATAACTCCATTTATCGTCCACTTTAATCTTTGAAACTTTTCTGCAGACTTTTTACATTCCCAAACAGATTTGCTACACACAACATAAAAGGTAATATTCAAAAAGCATAATAGGGGACTTTAAAGCCATACATTGCAAATGGATTTGTTGTAATTTACCCAACTTAACTTAAAAGGGTTGTGTGACATTTTTGTCTGGTAGTTCAACAAAAATTAAAAGTGCCCCATGATTTACTCACCCTCATGCCATCCTAGGTGTATATGACATTCTTCTTTCAGATGAATATAATCGGAGTTATATTAATGAAATGTCCTGGCTAATCCAAGCTTTATAATGGCAGTGAATGGGAGGCCAAAATTTGAAGCCCTAAAAAAGTGCATCCATCCAGGGGGTTAATAAATGCCTCCTGAAGCGCAATAATGCGTTTGTGTAAGAAAATATATCCATATGTATAACTTTATTGACTAAAATAACTAGCTTCCTGCAGATGGCCTACTCAAGTCTTTGACTTACGCCAAAATAGTAATACTTGACGGGACGCGTGACGTAGGATGTAGTAACATAAGCTTTGATGCCACTCGCGGTTCAAACAACCAGGACTGGGCAACAAACTCAAGCTCCTCCAACATTTTAGCCTTTTAATTCATGACCGGTGTTTTGTTTTGCTCTATCATCTGCACTTCCGCATTCGTCATTACGTCGTGTGTCAGGTCAAGGGTTACTCTTTCACCGCAAATCGATGCGTACGGCCGTCTGTCGAAGCCAGATATTTTAGTTGATAAAGTTTTAAATATGGATATTTTTCTTACACAACCGCATGGCTTCGCTTCAGAAGGCCTTTGTTAACCCCTTGGAGCAGTATGCACCTTTTGGGGCTTCAATTTTGGATTGTTTTCATCTGAAAGAAGAATGTCATATAGTCCTATACACCTAGGATGGCTTGATGGTGAGTAAATTGATGAGTAAATCATGGTAATTTTCATTTTGGGTGAACTATCCCTTTGATATGCAGAGACAACTACAGTATAAGTAATTTGTAGGTAGCTTGATTGAGCAGAACATTTTTAATCCACCCAAAAATGAAAATAACGGACCATCAAAACTGTATGCAATTCTTTCTATGGAACAAAAAATGCCAATTTGTCCCTGAGCAAGACACTTAACCCTAGTTGCTCCAGAGGCGTGCGACCTCTGACATATATAGCAATTGTAAGTCGCTTTGGGTAAAAGCGTCAGCTAAATTAATAAATGTAAATGTAAATGTAAACACTGTAGCCCATTTACTTCCATTGTAGGCTATAGGGGGGAAAAGAGATATCTCACAAAATATCTTCCTTAATGTTCCACTAAGGAAAGAAATTCATACAGTTTTGGAATGGCAAGAGGTTAATGGGTGAACTATACCTTTAAATACTGTTCCACTGAAAAAAAAAAAAACATTGCTCTGTTTATTTGATCCACCCAAGCAGCGCGGCACAGTACCAATGACTAAACTGATGTTTGGGGTCATGATATCTGTTTCACTGACCATTGGCAGATGGGAGACTGATCACAAACTATTGTGAATTATTTTTGCATTTGGAAGCTTATATAACCCAGTATATAAACATATCACACTCTGTTCATGTTGAAAGGCTCTTATTTTGAAAGATAGGCTAGAACTAGCCCTTCCAATGCTTCTGTTTTATTTTCCTGTGTTTATATTTGTTTACGTAGTTACTAGTTATTTTTCCATAGTTTCTGACTCATGGCTATGTACACATGTTTTATGTTTAGCTCATTGTCACCCAGTGAATACATTTCCCTGAGTTTCATTCTAGTTTGTGGGTGATTGTCTATTCATTAACTTGTTAATTAACTGTATTCATTGTGTATTTTAGCAGTTTTGTTTGTAGTGTTTCTAGAGTTCATTTTTGGTTCATTTAAATAAAAGGACTGCTAGTATGTGTATCCATGCCTCACTTTGCCTTTGCCTTGGAAAGTGCTAATGCACAATTTTTAAAATGCATCTAGCCATATAATCATTCAGAGATTCTGAGAAAAAATAAATATGCTCACTGACATTTAAAAGAGAGGAGAAAATGCTTCTTTTTTGTGGTTGGCGTTAAAGGCCATGCATCAACCTTTATGGTATTCTGAAGCCATTTCACCTGTTTCTTGGTAATATTGCTTAAACTAATATAGGATTAGCCCATGGTTTGTTCCATGTGTTTGATGGGTAAATTACACTTCTATACGCCATCAGTTTTCTTATTACTCCTATGTTGTATGAATAATTTAGCATTTTGTTAGACCTACTGTATGTACTTCATGGTAACTTCAATAAATATATTTGTAAACATGTTCAATGTTTACTTTAGTATGGTAACCAAGACAAGTACTTTGTTGGGTCGCCACTCGATGTCTAATTTTCCATATAAATATGGTAAATAAGCAGTACTATTGTATAAATCAAAATATCATGCTATTACCATCTGATCAGTGAACCATGGAGCCACTGCATTTCTTTTTTCCATAACAGACTATCTAATCTATCGCAGAGAGATAACAAGCTTGTTTATCTTAATTCTGCAAATCTATCCATGAGCTCTTTAGCATCTTTTGTCTAATGGATGTACAGTATCAGTTCTGCATTATAAGTTCCTTTTGTGCAAGAGTCAGAGTTCTCACCCCAATATCTCGCCCATTTGGCACAGGTTGCCATGGTAACCATAACCTGTTATTGCTCAGCTCGAACCAGTACAAATCAAGAAAACGCAAGATCCACCATAACACATCTGTGTAATATATTGTGAAATATTTTGCAGATTGTAACCTGATTAAATGTTTTTTTTTTGTTTGTTTTTTTGCATGGTGCACATACAAAATAAAGATACATGTTTAGTCATATTCATTTTCCACCATAGACTACTCTAATCATACATACCAATAATCTAATCTAATCAAAAGAGCTGCTGCTGTCCTTATCTTCTCCTGCATGCAACAGCACACACACACGTTTGAGCTCAGCCAGACGGCAGAGAGAGAGAATGTGAAAAGAGGAATCTATGCTGATCTAGGGAAAGATGTCAATCTTCTATCCTCTGTATAGGTGGACAGTTATCAAAGCCCTGAGCAGAGCCAAGATTAAGGCCAACCCGCTCGTCTGTTGTTATAAAGGCTGACAAGATTCTTCTCATGGCCGCCGGGCAAAGAAAACAAATTATTGATCATCTCTGCAGAGTGTGATGCACTGGATTGACATGTTCTCAGTAAGTGCTTTTAGCACAGTTACTATGTGGCAGTATTTCTCAACCGGTGGGTCGCAGGGCCATTTTGAGAGAGTCAAGGAGTATGTAGTGATAGACACACCTTAAATTCCAAAAGAATTCGGTTGTGGTTTAATGACCATGGAAAATGGTGGGCCCCATGGCTAAACCAGTTGAGAACCACTGCTAAATGGCATTTTATAACTGTATGGTTTTTATTTGTGTGCTATGAATTAACTAAATTTCTCTCTTCAAGGCTGAAGCATGTGTTTTCTGCACCAGTACTGTCACTATCCCTAAGTTATCAAACAGGCTATCAAACAGGTTTCCCAAAACTCCCCTGGTTTGCCAATCAAAACAGATATGTCTGCCCTAAACTCATAGCATTGGTTGATACCAATGTTGCAATGTCATGCCAGTTGAAGTTGAGATCAAACAGAGAAATATTTTGATAGCACAACAGAATCGGTAGGACATGTTCGACTTTGACTGAATTGAATAGATTGGCGAGATCTGCCGCTTGCAGGAGGGGGAGGATTTGCAAACAGAGCTGTCAAGTCGTACACTTTGCTTCCCATGATGATGCTTGTGTGGTGTTTGCAAACTTTGTAGAGCTTAGAATCATTTTCTGTGTGATAGATTGGTCTGGTTATATCTTAAAACATAAGTAATAAATGAATATTTACTGTAGATCAGTCATGATACACAAAACAAACACTTAAGATGAACAATAAAATACAAAGTAAATATAAAGCAAAGAATACAATTAAACAACTAAATACTAAACACAAACAAAGCACATACAAAATACTGTAAATATACTGTACTGTAAGATTTAGTTATTCATTTAGCAGATACTTTTATCCACTAACAACGACGAATATCACCTCGTTGAATATTAAGTAATTTGCCACAATATTTAAAGAATATAATATCAGGCTTATTAGAAAGCTAGATTAGGAGACAAGCAAGAGCAGAAGAGAAATTGGCTTTTTTTTCTTTCAAATAGAGATGACCATTTTCCCATGATTCTGAACAGACATTTTACTAGAGATTTTGACAAAATGTTGCTGCAGTCTGTTTACAACTTTTTAATTCATGTGAATTCATTCTTTTTTAAAAATCGAGACATTCACTCATAAATACTTGTTTAATTACTGGAGGAACGAATCTCTTGAATTGATTAATTTACAATTACTTTTTTTGACAGTCGGTTGTCTCCACCTACTAGTGTAACAATGTGATGATACAATCGGTTTTTGGAGCGCCAGGTTTCCTTCAAAAGGTGATTTTCTCTATTTTTATAGCTACCATAGACATCAGTGTTTTTATTTGAAGTGTAAACCTTCTTATTTGAAGGGGGCTGCCCTTCAAATTGGGGATATCGTGGGACAGGTACAGCATGGAAGAGGGGGTTTTGGGCTCAGTTTAGCTCTGCCTAAATGGCACAAGGCAGGCATAGCTCAAAGGAGGAAGCTGGTAGTCAACGAGGTGCGAAAGCAGGAGGAGAGGATGAGGTGTATAAAGGCCATTTCCCAGGCCAAGCAGGGAGAGTGGATGAGATGGGAGAGTGTGGAACAACGCAAGATGGGCTGGAAAGACCTTTGGTCAAAGGAAGAGAGTAGAATCAGTTTCCTTATTAGGTCAACATATGATGTTCTCCCATCACCGCATAACTTAAACCTCTGGGTAGGAGAGGATCCCTCTTGTCCTTTGTGTTCATCACCTGCCACATTAAGGCACATTTTGACAGGATGTAAGGTGGCTCTTAGCCAAGGTCGGTTTACTTGGCGCCATGACCAAGTACTGCGATGTTTGACTTTAGTATTGGAAGGCAAGCGTAGTATGACCAATAAGTTGCCGCCTGTTCTAGCAAAGCATTACACGCAGAAGACCATATTCCTCCGCCCAGGCGAGCAACCACCAAGAAAAGGTGTTTACACCAATTCTTGCCCAGGACAACTGGAAGCTGCTAGGGACTGGAAGATGCTGGCTGATCGCGATCAACGGCTTATTTTTCCACCTGAGATTGCCACCACTAACCTACGACCAGATATTATTTTGTGGTCTGGATCAGCTCGCATTGTTCAACTGATAGAGTTAAAAGTGCCATGGGAGGATACGGTAGATGAGGCATATGAGAGGAAGAAACTGCGGTATGCTCATCTGGCCACTGAAGCAGAACAGCGAGGATGGAGAGTCCAGGTTTGTCCAGTGGAAGTGGGTTGTCGAGGTTTTGTGGCACACTCTACAACCTGGTTCCTCAGAGACGTCGGATTCGGCAGCCAAGAGTTGCGTCGCACAGTAAAGAACTTATCTGAAGCAGCAGAAAGAGCAGCAACTGGCTATGGTTGAGACGGAAAGATTCTAGCTGGCTGTGTACAGGCCGTCACGTTATGGTTTCATAGAGTCTGTTGGTTTAGTTGTATACGTTCCTGTAGATATTGCGTGAATGAAGGGTGGTTGGGCAGATATTGTGTTTAGCGGTAGGTGGTATGCCATACGGAACCGTTGCCACTGAAACTGCTTTATAACGCACCAGTGGGGCTCGACAGCCTTAGTCAAACGGGTTGGCGCGTATGGTTGGGTTGCGGCGAGATCGTGAGATTGTGGTTAGGTCTCGGCAGCAGGAGGGATGTAGAGGTCAGTAAGCTGGGCTGAGTTGAGTGCGGGACGGAGGGGGGTGACTCTGGGACGCCAGAGTCACTGTCGAGCCCTCTTGAGGTGTCGTGGGCTAGTCGACGAAACACTGAGGACGGAAGGTGCCCACTTGAAGACCCTAGAGATGTCCTCTACTCGGCTCAATCCAGACGGTTGTCGTGCTGGTCCTGTAGTTGTAGTCGTCGTGTGTGCTGACGCGCCAAGTACACTGCAGCCGTTAATGCCGGACAGAAGGGGAGGCACACTACCACATGGAAAGCGTAAATAGTTGGAGAAGCATAGTACTATAAAGCTACGTCTTAGTTTTGCTTATCTTGGCGAAAGCCGAGTACAAATCAGCATGAAGTTTTAACATCTACTCTCGTGTAATGGAAATCATTATATCTTACTTTTGTGATAATTTGAATATTTGTGAAGCTGTTCCGTACCTATAGATGATAACTACTGCATTCTCTGGGTCAGCGGGAGCGCAAAGCAGATGGGAGTTCCCTTTCGAGGGAACTCGAACTGCGTCGTCAGAAAGGACTCTTTGGGGACGCTCCCTAAGCGTGCGCCTCTGAAGTAAGAATGAAACTTATTCCAATCCTGATTGGTGTTGTGTCATGACGTAACATGTGACGGCATAACCAGATGCATAAAAATGACGCCGGCACACACACACATCAGCTTTCACTCTTCAGCAAGCGCTCTCTGTTGTTGTCAGTTCTATTTGGTGTTGTCTGTCTGTGAAAGTGAATATCTATATATTTGAGAAAATGGCGAGTGAACAGTTCAAACGATGTGTGCACCCCTGCCCTAGATATATCACGGGTGGGGACACACATCAGTTATGTGTGAGCTGTTTGGGAGTGCAGCATGCCCGGGCGGCTCTCGAGGGAGCTGCTTGCGGTGAATGTGAAGCACTATCTATGAGAGTGCTGCGCTCCCGCTTGGCCTGTTTTGATGAACAGGGCCAAGCTCGCGCTCCCAACGGTTCTGGTCCCGCGTCTGTTGAGGCAGCGCGGCGATTGAGATCATGGAGATCGCAAAGGGATCTTGCAGAGGAGAATGAGACTGCTGAGGCACTTTCTCATTCTTCCTCTGAAGATCATGAGGCGCCTGTTCGTGGTGCAGAAGCCCGCGCTGCGGCTTCTTCTGCCCATGATCAGGGCCCGATGCTTGATCTCTCTGCTTCCGAGGAAGTGGATGTGCTCAGCATTGAGGCGGATGATCGTGAATAAAACTAGCCGGTTCACGGTCATGCGTATGAGGAGCTCATTGACTCGTGCTGTGGCCAGAGTTAACATCAGCTGGCCACAAGATGAGCAGGAAAATTAGATGAGCATTTCCTGCAGCACAGGTCACAACCTCAGCGCCGGGGTTTGCCATTTTTTTCCCGATCTCCACAAAGAGATCTCAAAGTCGTGGGAAAAGTAGGACCTCTAAGGACTGCCTCCCCCTGCTGCAGAGCAACTGAGGTTGTTCTCGCAGCGGAGCTATCAGGAAATCAGTGTTGGTTTCCCGCCGTCTCTGACACATCAATTTCCAGCGAACGCACACCATGCCGTTTGTGTAAAAAAATAAAAAATTATGGTCACAAAAAGTGTATCGACTAAATCCTGCCGGTCTCTACGTTGCAAATTCTCTGGGCTGGTGCAGACTGCAGTGGTTCCAGGGCAGGCTCAGGTGATGGAACAAGAAGTGCAATCTCTGCTAATAAAGGAGGCCATAGAACGTGTTCCTCCTTCAGACTGTTGCCTTTGGCTCGCTCAGTTGGGGATATTCAAATGAATTAACCAATCATTAATACCATTGATCAGCCCTACCTAACGTGGATGTTTTTTCCACTAAGAAACAAACATTGTTATGTTATTTTGATTGATACTGTAAAGCTGCTTTGATACAATCTATATTGTGAAAAGCGCTATATAAATATACTTGACTTGACTTGACAGGGAATCCGGGCTTTACAGCCGGTACTTTATAGTTCCAAAAAAGGATGGAGGCCTGAGGCCAATTTTAGATCTAAGACATTTGAACCGTTCTCTGAGGCGGTTCAGGTTCAAAATGCTTACTATTCCCATCATCGTGAATCAAATCAGATCCGAGGACTGGTTTGTCACGATAGATCTATAAGACGCTTATTTTCATGTACCCATCCTTCCATGTCACAGGAGGTTCCAGAGGTTCGCTTTCGGGGGCGGCCTAGCACTCTCTCCCCGCACGTTCACCAAATGCATGGATGCAGCATTAACTCCATTGAGACTTCAGGGCATCCGCATACTGAATTATATCGACGACTGGCTCATTTTGGCCCAGTCTCGAGAAATGGCAGTTCGGCATCAAGATGTCGTCCTTGGCCACATTCAGAGCTTGGGGTTAAGGCTCAACACAAAGAAGAGTGTGTTGGAACCATCCCAGAGCACAACATTTCTGGGCATGGTGTGGAATTCGGTTATGATGCGGGAACGAATGTCTCCCGCACATATCGACTCCATTCTAGCGATGGTGTCCAGGATAAGGCTAGGCCAGGCCATCACTGTAAAGCAATTTCAAAGACTGCTGGGCCTCATGGCAGCGGCATCCAACATTATACCTTTGGGCCTTCTTCATTTGAGGCCCCTTCAGTGGTGGCTGAAAGCCAAGGGGTTTTCCCCCAAGGGGAATCCGTTCCGTATGATCTTAGTAACGCGCAGATGCCTTCGTTCTCTAGTAATATGGAAGAAACCTTGGTTCCTGTCCCAGACATCCTGTCAAGGCAGGGACTGAGGCCCGGGGAATGGAGAATCCAAACGTGGTGAAGTTGATATGGGAGAGGTTTGGACCATTGGAAGTGGATCTATTCGCGTCTCGAGAGGCGTCCCATTGCCCACTTTGGTTCTCCCTCACACATCCAGCCCCACTGGGGTTGGATGGCATGGTACAGGCCTGGCCGAGGCTTCGCCTGTACGCTTTTTCCCCGATCGCTCTGCTCCCGGGAGTCCTGGAGAGGGTCCGTCAGGAGGGCATCAGTCTACTACTGGTTGCCCCAATGTGGCCGGCCCGAGTATGGTTTTCAGACATAATATCACTCCTGATAGGTCCGCCCTGGCAGATTCCTCTGAGGAGGGATCTGTTGTCTCAATCGGAGGGCACAATATTCCACCCTTGCCCAGAGTTGTGGAACCTGTGGGTCTGGCCCCTGAGGGGCCTCAGTACCTACGTGCTGGAATATCAGCTGGGGTGGTTGAGACCATACTTAGCTCTAGGGCTCCGTCCACTAGGAGATTATATGGCCTCAAGTGGAATGTTTTTTTCCACTTGGTGTAGCAAACATGAGTTAGATCCAGTAAACTGCCCAGTGGCTTCAGTTCTGGAGTTTCTTCAAAATCTCTCTGAGTTTCTCTGCGGGTCTCTCCCCTTCCACACTTAAGGTGTACGTGGCTGCCATTGCGGCCTTCAATGCACCACTGAGTGATGGGCCTCTGGGGAGGCACCAGCTGGTCATTCGTTTTCTCCGTGGTACTTGGAGGATGAGACCGACAACCAGGTCCAGGGTTCCTGCCTGGGACTTGGTGGTGGTTCTTGAAGGGTTATCCCTGGCCCCCTTCGAACCCCTGCAGTCAGCTTCGCTTAAGGACCTTACGTTCAAGGTGTCTTTTCTCTTGGCTATCACCTCTTTAAAAAGGGTGGGAGATCTACAAGCCCTGGCAGTATCGCCAGCTTGCTTGGAGTTTGCCCCTGGGGGAGTTAAGGCTATCTTGCATCCTAGGCCTGGGTATGTGCCTAAGGTGCCTTCCAACATGGCACGGTCTACGGCCCTGCAGGCATTTCATCCTCCACCTCATGTGTCAGAAGAAGAAGAGAGGCTCCATTTGCTCTGCCCAGTCAGAGCTTTGAGCATATACCTTGAGAGGTCCTCTTCGTGGAGGAGGTCGGACCAACTGTTGGTGTGTTTTGGGTCACCTAGGAAGGGGCTCCCTGCATCCAAGGAGTTTGCCTTCACCTTTGGCCATATGGGCTCATTCAACTAGACGCATGGCGTACTCTAGGGCTCTCTTATCGGGAGTGCCCCTTCAGGAGATCTGTGAGGCAGCCAGTTGGGCTACTCCGCACACCTTTGTCAGATTTTATAGTTTGCACCTCCCTAGTACGCCTGGCGTGCATGTGCTCTCGTCCTAGTTGAGTGCCTGAATTCAGTTTCACTCTAGGGCAGGCCTGTTTTCGGTGCGTGGCCTAGTGGGCATTCGTTCCCCAAAGAGTCGTTTCTGACGACGCAGTTCGAGTTCCCTCGGAAGGGAACGTCTCGGGTTATGACTATAACCCTTGTTCCCTGAGAAGAGAATGAGACACTGCATCGTCCTGCCACGCCCCTCGAGGCCTGAGAGCATCTTGCTTCATCGCTAGGCTGATGTGTGTGTGTGTCGGCGTCACTTTTATGCATCCGGTTATGCCGTCACATGTTACGTCATGACGCAACACCAATCAGGATTGGAATAAGTTTCATTCTTATTTCAGAGGCGCACGCTTAGGGAGCGTCCGCAAAGAGTCATTTCTGACGACGCAGTGTCTTGTTCCCTTCTCAGGGAACAAGGGTTATAGTCACAACCCGAGACGTTTTACTTACTCAAAAATGTTGGTCTTTAAATGGTTTTCTTGAGGTAAATGTAACGTTCTGTGACAATATTGTTCTCCTGCAGTTTTATTGACCTCTTTCTGTGACTGAAAAACACTGATATTATGTATGAGGCTTATATACCTTTTGGTAAGTTGTACTGTATCTTTAAATAAAAAGTAACAGATGATTGGTTTACTTGAAATGATGACGCTACAGCGATCTGTCACGCCCCATTTACAAGCGGCAAAACTGTATTTATTGTCTGAATTTCGTAATAAAATGGACAGAACCTGAGAGCTGAGAATTTTTTTCATATCAAAAGTAACCTGCTCTGTCTAGACTGTGTTCCTTTTTAGAAAGAAATGGTATCTGCGAGGATTTTCAGTGAGGATTTAGACCGTACATAGTACTGAGACAGCTCTCATCAGAGTCACAAATGATTTGCTCTTATCATCCGATCGTGATTGTATCTCTCTCCATGATACGTGCTGCATTTGATACCATTGGCCACAACATTCTTTTAAATAGACTTGAAAATGATGTTGGCAGATTTAAATCATACTTACTATCTGACCGTTATCAGTTTGTTGCAGTAAATGAAGAGATGTCGTATCAAAAGTTCAGTATGGCGTACCACAAGGCTCAGTACTAAGACCGTTGCTGTTCACTTTGTACATGCTACCCTTAGGAGATATCATCAGGAAGCATGGCATTAGTTTTCACTGTTATGGTGATAATACTCAGCTCTATATTTCTTCAAGCCCTGACGAAACCTACCAATTCACAAAATTAACGGAATGCATAGCTAAAATATAAAAAAAAACTATGTCACAATCTATCACAGGAAACAAGCCCAAGAAGCACCCTATGGTAGCAGAGAACAAACTTAATATGGCAAATCATTTAAATAATTTTTATTGTGGATTTGACACATATGATTTTAAAAGTAGAACAGAATGATGCTATCATAGCAGTAAGAGACATGAAGGGTATGGATATTGACCTCTATGGATGAGGTCAAATCTTATTTTAGACGTGTAAATCCCCGTAAAGCTTGTGGACCTGATGGTATCAGCTACAGGGCACTAAGGATGTGTGCTGATCAGTTGGCACAGCCCTTCCATAGGTTGCTCCAGCTGTCAATAGATACAGGTGTCGTTCCCAGTCTATGGAAACAATACCTAATAGTGCCTGTGCCTAAAAACAATAGACTTCGGGAACTCAATGATCTGCGCCCTGTTGCCCTTACCTCTGCAGTTATGAAGTGTATCGAAAAAATCATTTTAAAACAACTTCTCCATGAGGTTTCACCTCTTTTAGACCTGAATCAATTTGCCTATCGTGCAGAGAGAGGTGTTGAGGATGCGCTGCTATCCTTGATTAACAGCACTCATGAGCACCTTGAGCATGCTGAGAGCCTGGTCAAGATTGTGTCCATTGATTTCAGCAGCACTTTCAATACGATCCAACCCCACCTGTTGGTGAGAAAATTGGTGCATTTGGGAGTAAATCCCCAATTGATTTTATGGATCTATGGCTTCTTAATGGAAGATTTAACTCAGGTATATCATCCTCAAAAATTATAAATACAGGGGCACCACAAGGGTGCATTTTGTCGCCCATCCTATACACATTATACACCAATAACTGTCAAGCTTCCTCTTCAGCCCACACCTATTTTACATATGCTGATGACACAGCATTGGTTGTTTTTTTAAAGTCTGACATTTCTTCTGTGAGTGGATTTCAGAGGGAATTACAGGGTTTCACTCAGTGGTGTTCTGATAATTTTTTTGAAATCAAACCAAAGAGATGGTCATAGATTTTAGCAAAAATAACATAATAGTTCCCCCTCTAAGGTTAATGGTGAATTAGTGGAGAGGGTTGAAATTTATTCTAAACTAAATTTTAATGAATGTGCACTGAACAAAACTAAGAAAATGCACTTGTACAAATGTACTTCCTTATGAAACTATAATTTTAGAATAGACAGACACATTATTGTAATGATTTATAAAAGTCTCCTCCAGAGTGCTCTGTCATTTAGCCTTATCTGCGTGTTTGGCAACATGCATGTTAAGGACAAAAAGAGACTACATGATCAAGATGCCCAGTAAGATCATCGGACTTGACCAGGTGTCAGCAGCTCAGCTGTACAATGAGCTTATCTTAAAAAAAAAAGTCTGACCAAATTCTCAATGACCCCACACTCTTAGAAAGAATGCGTTAATAATGACAGAACCTCTGTTAAATTTTGACACATTCGTGGGTGAGATACAGGACCACCAATTGTGTTAATTTTAATTAATTCACTGTGTAAATGGTTTTAACACATTAATGCGTCAGGAAAGGTTGACATAAAGATGTGTAAACGTGTAATTTTAACACAGTATGTGTTGTCCGTGTCTACATGAATGTGCAGGAAAACACACCTAAAATCCTACAGAAAAAAAGTGATATTTTTGGCAGAATATCAGTTACATAAAACAATGACAACCATTAAAGAGTTAAAAACATTTATTGTCATGAAAATTATCAAGTAAAATTCATATAACTCAGACTGCAGAATATAATGATACAGTAAAAAATCAAGCAGTAAAAAATATGTCCAGCATAGGACAGTTTCACAAATTCATTAGGCAGATAACAATTATATCATGTCAATACTTTGTGTCTGGGATTGGTGTAGATCTGATCACCCAAAAAACTTGTCGGAATATCAAGGGGTCGGGAATCTGACAGATAAGTAGGAATTTCAACCTTTTCCAAGGTCAAATTCAAGCACTTTCAAGGTCCATTTTAAAGCTTTTTCCAGCACCTTACACCACAGTAAATTGCATACCAATACATAGTAAAAATGATGTATCACATTAAAAGAGATGATGCTATAAACATGCAAAATTGGGTTTCGTTAGCAGAAGAACCAGATATTTATGCAAATCACAAGTTTTAGCTTTCAAAATGTATCACTGTATAAGTAGATAATGCCTATGAATAAAACTTTTCATTATATTAATGTCCAAATATTGCTTCCCAGATAATATGATTCTCAGGCTGTAAAACTGAAGAAATTTCAAGGGCTGAAAATATGTAGACAAGATTTGAACATAAATATTTTACAGGCCTTGGTTTTGGGACACATTCTTGATATACAAGGTTTGAACAAAATCTGAGATAGTGCAACAACTGTAATTCAATTTTAACCCAGAAGACTCTGACAGTGCACAGGCACCTGCCTGATAAATACCTATATTTATTGGAAAAAAAATGCATTTAATTGTCAAGACATATATATCTACTGGAATTGAGCAGTGTAAATATTTCATAAGGCCATCCTCAACCTTACAGTAGGCTACTTGTATGACAAGTAAAACGGGGCATCCAAACAAGCGCGGAAATCAAAATGAAAACTCCACCTATACTTTTGCTCTGGCCAGCGTAGCGCAAATCTCTATGCTACGTTTACACATGGCCGGCTATTTTCATAAACGGACATTTCACCCCCTCTGTTTTCAAAAATAACATCGTGCAGACCTGTCAGTTTTCAGAAAAGTGTTCGTTTACACAAACCCGTGTATACATGCTGTTAAGAGCATGCCAAACCTGTAACGAGAAGCTCAAGCTTACGTTAGCCAATCAGAATCCCGAAAATAGTAACAAAAGCAATTAATCACTTCCTCTCTTTTGAAAAAGAGGTCACTCCAGTACAGGAGGTGGCGGTATGCATCTTAAAAGTTAGTATGCGACCTGCCAATAAATCCACAGAAGAAGAAGAACAAAAAAGAGGTCGCACTTTTGACGCAGGTGCAAGTTCTGTCGCATACTGTGACGTTGGCTGCCTAAACACTTAAAGAAGAAGAAAAAACGCACATCACCTTTAAGAAATGTAAAAATAGGGTCTCTTAAAAGTCATCAGAAATTGCTAAAATTGTTTCATTGATCTTATGATGTTACAAGTTTATAATGCCATTGCCATGTCATTTTTATTAACCATTTTAAAAGGTTAGGTAGCCTAATGCTTTTGTATTTGTTCCCACAATGCCCTGATCCTGCAAAAAGAAACTCTTTGTGACAGAAACAGGGTGGAGGATTACTTATAGCAGATTTATATCTAAAGACATCTCTCTTTCTCACAAAACTAATAATGGTGCTTCCCGGAAAACTGCACCCAAACGGTTCCAGGGAGACCTGTTTACTGAGCAAACCTAATGATTTTTTTATGATTGAGTGAGCTTACTCATAACAATTCTCTCTCCCAACTATCTAAATGATGAATCATCCATCTTTGGTGAAACAAACTCTTAATATTCCAGAAAGAAAAAAGAACAAAAATCAAATATTTGAAAATGAAAATGCATGCTCACCTGACTCCATATGCATTTAATAAAGGTAGTGTATAATGAATTCTTGTAATCCAGGTCGGTGTTTGATGGAAGGTCAGTGTGAACTTGTGATGGACCCTTAAGGAGAGCAGTCGTCAGGTTCTCAACATGAAAGTGAGATGAGAAGATGGGGCTGGAAACAGCAGACTAAGGACTCTCGAGTGACAACAACCCACTTTTCGAATTAACAAATTGCTTGTATTTTTGAGAGAGCTTTTCTGCATTTAATAATTTAAGTTTAGCTTGATGTGATGTTAATGTTTACCACAGCAATTGAAGTGTCTATATTTAAGTTACTAGACTATTTCCTAACAGTCTAGTGAATTATTTGTTTTTCTTCCTTCACTTTATTTATAGGTTTCTCCACATATCACAAAACTCCAAACATTCCAACAAAGTTGTACAATTTAACATATGTGAAAAAAAAGGGGGTGGGATCAGAAGATAGGCAGAGATCCGGGACCTACCAAATATAAAGGGAACAATTGTTGACCCCAAATAAGAATGTGCAAATATACATAATAAAGTACCAAATATGCAAAAATTACCCCTCAACCACCCCCCACCCCAAGAAAAAACACATTATTTAGTTATAAGTGTTAGTTATATTACAGGAGCGGTTAGTGAATGAATTTTGATAAACTATTTTTTTTTACATGTTCTAAAACCAGCTTCCTCAATGCTAGGATGATGTGGGTGGTTGCCAGGGTGGCGCTATGGGGTTGCTAAGGTGTTGATGAGTGTATTTAGTGTGTTGCTATGAGGTTCTAGGAAGTTGATAGAACGTTTTTGGTGGTTGATTTAAAATCCCCGACCCTAAGTGAAAGTAATGAAATAATGAAAGTATTTAGCCATTTTGTGCTAGGTAAGAAATACGTTAATATTTTAAGAGTACTTTAAGTTAGCACATTATACTTCACAGAAGATCAGCTAAGATTACATTATTATGCCCTAAATCTTTATAGGTGTAGCATTTCTGCAGTCCACAGTTTTATCCCTTAAAACTCATCTTTGATAATCAAAATGACATATTTAAACGTTTTCCTGAGAAAATAATGTCTTCATGCCTCAAAATCGCTTGAATATAACTACACCCTTGCTTCATTTAGTATACGCAGACCCATGAATATGAAAATTAACCCACTCACTCACACTAGCTTGGACTACCTGATCCACTCCATCAACTGTAGTAAACGCTACACAATGGCACATGGAAATATTGTTTGCTCGACTGTTCAAACAGCTAATAATGTGTTGCTAATCGTACACAAATCATGTTCCCGTTCACCATCTCAGAGTCAGACACCTTCTAAAAATCAGCATCCTTAGAAACGCTTTGGACATCATAGACAGTCAGTGGAGAAAAGCATATAGTTCATCGTAACATCATAATATACATATACATAAAATACCCGCTGTGCACTGTCCCTTCTTTAAGTATGTTTACACTACACAATTTTCAAAAAAAAAAAAAAAAAAAAAAAAAAGAAATCGGAAACATTTTTATGCATTTTGGCCATTCATTTATATGACAATGGCGTTTTTCAGGGCCTGCAAACGTAAGCTTTTGAAAACAATGCCTTTACCGTCTCCATGTACAAAAACGTGCATTTTCGAAAACCGTGACGTCATGCACATGTGTATTACATGTTGTGTATTATGTGTTCGCGGGGTGTTTCTTGACAAAATGACAACTGCTTAGCTTAAGACCACTTAGACTGTTTAGACCATTACGTTCAATATAAACAAATCTTTCTTCATTTTTGCATCCTCATCCCAAATTAACGAGAGACAGTGTCCCAAAATAAACAATAGTAATGGTTTATTATCCACAGTGTATCCATAGTAGTTAATATGCAGCGTTATGCGCTCAAAATTTGAATTGTTTTACCTTTGAAAAAAGAAACATAAACAATCTGAAAATAAAAACAATCTCATACATTAAACTTGAAATAATGTTAAAATTGCAATTGTTATTCATTTACCTGTGAAAACTTTTAATAAAATAGCACAAAAAATATTGACAAGGTAGATGTGAACAAAATCATAATAGGTCAATATAAGGCTTCTTATTAAATTATTTATTATTGTGTTTCGGTAGTGACAAATTTGAGGAGAGAGAAAAAATATATTAAAAAAATCTGAAAAAACAATATGAGAATTTTACTGCCCAATTACTAGAAACGTGTACCTTGGATATTATATAATTTGCATACATACATTTTTTCAAGATGTTTCCATCTCTATTCTGTAATGGCCCAATAGAAGTACTGTATATTATGCTGCTGTCACTTTAATATACCGATCTAATATACACATGTGATTTCTTATCATTGTGTATTTATATGTATTTGACAGTTTCAATACAGAATCAATATTAAGACGTCAAAAAGAACTTAATTTCATACTCATGTGATGCGCCGCCTGACATCCAGCTTTCTGTGTGCGTGTGCTTCAGATGAGTGCACTCAGAAAACCATATATCAGAAGTTAAGAATGATATGGCTTTACTAAACCGATGTTTTTTTAGTTTTTGCAGAGTAACAGAGGCACGAGCTGTACATGCTCCACCCTCTTCTGGAAAGGGGGCGGGGATCATCAGCTCATTTGCATTTAAAGACACATGCACAAAAACATGTTTTTCCTTCCACTCAAAAATGAGTTGCAACTTCACAGACACATTCTGGGGACACCTGGGAATTATTACATTTTGTTAAAAGAGGCATAAAATTACGTCTTTAAGCAGCTACTGCGGTTCACAGTGTTGTTTGTATATTTTTGTGCCTGCCTAGAAAGTATTGATTAAACGACAAATATTAACTGCTTCATTTAGGTTGGACAAAATTCAACCTGACCGATGTGTCCCATATTGTCTGACAACTAATGAAATTTTCCACAGCAAAGAATCCTATTAATCCTAGACAAAATTTAATCAAAACTGTATCATAATAAAAGGATTTATTCAATTAAAATGCAAATGGGTCTTTGTTTCTGCATGGTCTGGCTGATCAGGAAAAAGGCTTAGGCATAATGTGTTTGTGTTGGAAATAACACTGCTCTATTCAAACGGATGGAACAATATCGTTGATATCATTTCACGCAAGAGTACCAAAATAAATATTAATATGAAATCTGTGTTTTAACACCTTATATACACAATCCTTTCCTTGTGTTAGGGCGAGGTGTTAAGTACACTTATAAGCTGTCTTTGCAGAAAAGTGCTTAAAAGGTTCCACAACAACAATGAAAGCCTGAGGATCTCGAGATCAATAACCTTTGAATACTTATTGTGCATCTCGGTTCTTAAACAATGTGTTTAAAATGGGTTTATTGAGTATGATAGCTGTGTGTACATGGCTGGATAGCTTGTGGGGTGAAGGGGATGACGTCAAATTTGAAGAAAAAGATTAATGACTGGACTTTATAAACATGTTTTCTGAATGTGTGTGGTTGTATTAAGATATAAATTCATCTCTTGTGAGAGAGTTTGTCGTATTGTTTATTCAGTAAAAGAAAATGGTTTGGAAACCTGATTCACTCTGTGTAGGGATACAACATTTAGCAATAGACATATTTGGTAGACTTATGACATACATACACACTGATACCTTACTGGCTGCCTTCAGTACATGGTGTTCTGATTCTAAATGCAGTGTCATCTGATGTGGATAAAAGATATAGGATGTTACGACAAAGACCAAATGAAAAGCAAGAGGAGAGCAACATCTGCTGGATGTGATAGGAACGGCAATGAATGACAAATTAAAAATGATCAGAAATACCTAGGCCTTCTTTGTGTTAGGGATCAACGTCATTTGTTAAAGGGATAGTTCATCCAAAAAAAAAGAAAAAAATATATAATAATAATAATAATAATATATATTTTGGAAATGTTCTTCCGCCATATATTTTACTCAAACTATTTTATTCAAATCTTAATGTTCTTTCAAATAAAGTGTTCCGATTTAATGAAGGAAATTTTTGGTGAGCAATCCCTTTATCGTTCATTGCGAAATATCTCATATACCAAATATCTATTGTTAAAGTCAGCATGAAACAAAAGTTGCAACAGTCTTTTCTTCCCTGTTGTGATATATATCCGAGTGAAAAGGCTTTTGGAAAGAGAACAGAAATGTAGGACGGGATTTGATTTCATCCTCGGGAAATCGTGAATCGTAGGAAGTTGGAGGTTGAAGATAAATTGCAACCAATAAAGATATACTTTTTAAAAAATTGTTAGAAAAATAAATAAATACATAAAATCCTAATGAGGTAAAGCAAATAAAAATGAAATTCAGAACATGTTCTCTAATAAAAAAATCTTAGATTAATCCTGATTAATGGTACTTAAAGTCCCCATGAAATCAAAATTGACCACTTACTTTGTGTGCCTAAATTGATCGTTTTGTGGTGAACAATTCATCCATGCAAGTCAATCCACACAAAAAAATGTTTTGGCTTCGTAATCTTTAATCAAATTCTGAAATTTCCCCTCCCCTCTGCATTGGAGGACCTTCCCGGATGACGTAGGTTTGACGGTTTTGGTGTCTGCTTAACATCCGTAATCATGAGCATGGCTCAAACATTTATGGTCTGATTCCCCCGTGACGAAATGATCCTCTGTGTGCTCCTGTTCTTCTTTCATCTTCCTCCTCCTCTGCTGCAGGAAGGGGCGGCGAGTAATCCTCAACAACCGATTGTAAACTTGCATTAAGATCTGCCTCCATTTCTGAATGAAACTAATACTTTTCTAGATCCAATCAGGTGCTAGTTGGAAACAAAGCCACGCCCACTATTTTGCCTCACTTAGTATTCCGTTTCTCTCTGAAATACGTCACAACACTGGAGAAAAGTCGTTTGCAACTTCCGGTTCACGGGGACTTTAAGGCAATTTTAAGAAAAAAATATATACTTAAAAACAACATTCATATTTAGAAAAAATGTTTAATTCTTTTTAATTCAGCATTAAACTGAATTAGTAACACTAAGTAGTTTTTCAACCTTCATAATATATTTCCAAGACCCTTGTGATGGTACATCGACTTAAAATAAGTTAAATGACTTGTCTGCCATAGCCTGACGGGGTCTGTATCGCTTTTACTGGCACTATGTAACTTCGGGGTTCGGGTAGGAACCCGACCACAAAAAAGAACTACAAAACTCGACTGCTTTACGTCAAGCGCTACAATAGTCATTATTTCGTTTTTCTTCATTTACATCATCCTTTCATGAAATCATGTGACATACTCTACCTTGTCTGTGGACATCGTTCATTCTAAAGCCGGTGCTGGATAAACAGCGAGCGTGCGTGCGACGGTAGGCTAGATTATTTACGACAGCGGCAATGGACAATTTCGTTTCCAACCAGTAGGGCGACCGAAGAGGAACATTTACTTGGTGTTACTTTAAACTCCTAGCCTGACTTTGTCATACTCATATTCTAGTCAGAACATGAGTCTGAAACTGCTCCATAGGGCTTTGATTATGAGGCGTGTCTTAACCGAACCAGGAAAAACAACAACTCTGCACTCAATTGGATAGACCGACAACCAATCAGAGGAACGCAGTAAGTGACGTATGTTGAGTAACGCATAGTTATCAACAGAACTCAACTGCACGCACTCTGGAAAAAGTATGAAAAAAATAATGAGTGTTAACGATCTTTGCCGGTGTTGCAAAAATAACTTAAGGATTCGCGGAGTAGGCCTACTTGCATGCAAACACGAAAAGCATTTTTGAAAGAAATACGTTTGAGGACGTGATGATTACGTTATTGGATGGATTATCTGTCCATCATCGTATAAAGCCCGCCCTGGCAATTTGATTGGTCCGACTATTTTTTGGCTGATCATAATTACTCCTCAATGGATCGAGTCCAGACCGAACTTCCCGACCAAAAAATGTTGTGGGCGGGGTTCGGGCTGGCATCCAGGCTATTAAACTCCTGTTTTATGTGTAAACGTGTAGTGCAATTTTATGGTGTTTGTTCTTTGTGATAGTAGCCTAACATTAGGGGGAAAAGATCCATACGCATGTGCATGACGTCACCATTTTAACAAAATTCGTGTTTTTGTTGTTTACACAGAGACGATCACTTTATAGTTTTCAAAAAATAGCCGTTTGAAACCAGTTTTCAAAAAGTTTGCATTTTCAAGCCCCCAAAACGCCATTGTTGTACAAATGAACGGCTAAAAATGTAATAGTTTTTTTTTTTTTTTTACTTTTTTTTGTTACACAATTTTGCAGGCAAAAAAAAAAAAAAAGAAGTCCATAAACTCTCTTGCCAATAGCGTAGCAAAGCACAGCTCATACAGAACTCACTTCCAAACCAAACAGTTTAAAAAAAAAAAAAAATGTATTCAAGTGACTAATGAATGAAAATGAGTGAAATCTGTGTGGGAAACTTTTTCACCCTCAAGCGTAACTCTCGATCATGCGGATTCCTATCAGAATGACTAATTTCCAACCACAAAAAAACCAAACCAAACCAAAACAAAAGAAGTGAATTTGACACGCACCAGCTTGTCCACTGGCACAGAGCAGAGAAGTAGCATTTCAATTAATTCCTTTTCGAGCTGAGCTTCACTGCCACACAATGCATTGTGGGATTGACAGCAGGTCGGAGAAAGCATTGAGAGCGGCCAAGAGTGTCCAAAAGTTGAGAGAAGCTCAATTGAATGCAAATATGAAGAGAAAAATGTCATCATTGAGAGATGCAGGTAGTGACGACTGCCATGTGCTTTTCAAACTTACTTTATTGTAGTGGAGTTTCTGATTAATTAGGCCAGATTTATTAAGAGCTCCTCGTTTGGTGTTTAAAAAATACTGTCAGGATTTACTAAAGACTTAAAGTGAAAAAATGAACTGAAAAGTCACGGACACAATTATTTGTGTTGGCTGTTCTTATTGCATAAGCATTTGTAAGAGTTTCCCTTTCAGATGCAAAATGTATGCGAGTATTTAAATTAATCATGCAAAATGACTTACTAATGTTTGCTAGTCAATTTACGGCAACACTTTACAATGAGGTTGATTAGTTAACATTAGTTAACCTCATTAGTTAACATGAACTAATAATGAACTGCACTTATACAGCATTTATTAATTTTTGTTAATGTAAACATTTACTAATACATTATTAAAATCAAAAGTTGTATTAGTTAATGGACTGTGAACTAACATGAACAATGTTATAAACTAACATTAACAAAGATTAATAAATACAGTAACAAATGTACAGCTAATGGTTACTTCATGTTAATTAATACATTAACTAATGGTAACAAATGAACGTTATTGTAAATTTTTGCCCAATTTACTGGTATTTGTGCCATTATTTACCTACAATAAAAAACAAAAAACATATCTTAAACCAGATGCTTATTTGATCTGCTCTTGGTAGATTGTGCTGGTCATTATGGAAATTTGTTCTTTAATATGTGGGTCATCAGTAGATCACGCATTGAACGTTTTTTTGGAATTACGCTTTCAAGCGAATTTGCCCTGTTTAGTAAATTTGCCCCTTAGTGCACAAATCATATTGTTGCACATGTTTAATTCTGATTTATAATGATGAAATAACTAAATGACTGGCTGGATTAATGAAAGTGTATTAAACTGAGAGTTTATCTTTACTGTGGGCAAAAAAATTTAGCTCCTTTCCTACTGTTTATCTATGATAATCATATTGGCCGCATGCTGAAAGAAAAGTACATTAACCACTTGCTACAGATACACAGACTGGAGGCATAGTAGTGTTGTCAGCAGGGCTGGACTGGGACGAAAAATCGGCCCGGGCATTTTGGCCCAGACCGGCCCACTAGATCATAAACACAAATCTTTTTCTTTTTTTCACAAATCTTTGCACGTCCTTGAATATGTTTATCATCTCATATCCCTTAAAACCACTAATGTCATAATGAGTGAGTAGGAATGAGTGAGATTTAACATGAAATAACTACTACTTGTAAAATACAATTGAAGTAGGTTACACTACACAGTGACGAAACCTAAAACAAGATACCGTATAAGTTGCATTGGCATAGCAATACCAGTGTTTCATACAGGATCTTTGGTAAATCTGTGTTGGGTGTTGATCTTTCTAGGGGGGTTCGGGGGCATGCTCCCCCGCAAGAAAATTTTGTGCTTTTTAATGTTAAATTCAGCCATCTGGTGCACTTTTAGAGTAAAAAATTAAGAGCTCCAACCCATATTCAGTGTGCAAATTGAACAAAGAAAAACTCAAACCTCTTTTAGTTATGATATAGTGTCTGTCTACATTACACTACTACATAATAATAGTTATAATATTAATCCCATGACAGTAATATACATGTATTGTAAAACAAATGCACTGAAAAATAAAATAAACTTTCATAATTAGTTTCGTACTAATTTCTATATAGAGAAACACGTGGTCTTTTATTTTGACAGAAACTGCATCAAACTTTTATTTTGGCGGAAAACATGGTTTCCAAACGCGTCTCATTACAATTCTAGTAAAATGCGTAATCATCAACTATGCAGATGTGGAAATAATGTAATGGGTTCTACACTCATAGCCTTTAGGTGTTAAAATAGCCTAGTTCTGCTCACCACAGTCCTCTACACTCACTCATTTCTCTCCTGATCCTCCTCACTCCTCATCAGCCACTTGAAGGGCCTGATTCTTTTTTCACGCTATTTCCCTGCACTTTTCTTGCGTTTCTTCTCCATCGCTCTGACGATTTTAAACAGATACTGCCGGCTCGCTCAGAGCCCAAAGGGTGAGGTGTTTCAAGATGTGATTGGACCAGCCCAGTGTCAATCAAGAAAATAACCAATGGGCCGCTGATCTATGCGTTTCATGGGCCGGTCTGAGAAAAACAAACCTACTGACTTTTTTTTTGTCCAATGCACCGGTACAAAGATCCCAGCGCCGCCAATTAATCAAAACTAAACGAATGGGCCGCCGTTTTATGGGTCGGTCACATTAAAAAAAAAAAAAGTTTTTTTTTTTTTTTTTTTTTTTTTTTTTAGTTTGAGACGGATCGGCCCAAATAGCACGTCGGCCCACCGGGCAAATGCCCGAAATGCCCGATGGCCAGTCCAGCCCTGGTTGTCAGCAGCAGAGAAGAGTGTAGTGGACACACACAGTAAATGAAAAATATTGTGTATGTGTATGAGGCCTGGGTACGGCA
Source organism: Chrosomus eos (assembly GCA_036326025.1). NCBI lineage: Eukaryota > Metazoa > Chordata > Actinopteri > Cypriniformes > Leuciscidae > Chrosomus > Chrosomus eos. Next base: position 34,634,049 of record CM070834.1, on the reverse strand, counting down.
TCAAGAACCAAGTTGGGCACCGATTGCGTCTCACTGGGAGCAACTCCCACCCATATATACGGGTCTCGGGTCTCTCTGAAGACAATCATAGCATAGCTCTACTCATCAAGCTGCATGATTTGTGGTATCATTCATGTTCGTGAATCACAAGCAATGCGGGACGAGTTATGTGCCAGAAATTGAAGTATGAGTAATAATAATAGTGATGATTGCTTTGGCAAACACCCATAATAACAGGAGAATTCTTCTGAAAGTAAACTCCATAAAGCTGTTTGCTATGTTCCTGCTCTAGAGGGCGATATTTTCAAACTTTATCGAGTACACTACACACACAACCTTTCTCTTGACAGAAGCTGGGATGAAATCCCAACAATACACATTCTGTAGGATTAACCAACATCTTTTAAAAGCCCATTTATTTATATACGGGTATTTAAACTCAACATACTCTATCGTAAGCTCATTTGTGATCACGTACAATGTGCATCTCGAACGATCTGGGACATCTGCCAGGATATGAAGAGCGCAGATTAAGGCAAGCCATTGAAGGTCAAAAAAGGTTTTTAAAGGCCCTCCCCTTTCAAAGGCTCATAAGTAGGCCTGTCAGCACACCATACAGCCGACCCTACGATGATGTGCTCGAGAAGTATTTACACGATCAGGTGTTTCCTCAGGCTGAAGCGGAACACAATGAAATAATAGCAGTCTTGAATTTAAAGTCCCTCCATTGCCGTAAGAGAGATCCCTAATGGAGACGGGCAATGAGGTTAGGTGACAGCCACACAAAAGGACAAAACTGGTCCGTTTGAAACTGAGAAGAGCAGTTATGACTTGGGGAATAATGAGAGATTCTAATAAGAGACGTTTGGATGGCGATTCGTGAATGAAACCGCTCCGCTGGCAGTTCCCTTCTTTTACCACACAGATGAGATCGACATCTTGGAGTCCTTCCATTTGATATTTGATCTAGGTGTACACTTTGCTGTCACAGTGTTGATAGATATAATGAGAATATAATTAGGAATAATTGCTTGAATTCTCATGCTGAGATGAAAATCGACACTTATTATATCTTATTAGATGGTCTTTGAGAGATAAACGTCAAATAATGTCAGCCATGTGCATGGAAGTAATGCTAAAATCCACATGGACCTAAAAACAAGCTTCGTTTTCTTTATGCAAAATACACTAAACTATGACCCGGATTCACACGTATATCTTTGAACTCAGCTTTAATTTTCCATATTGTAGTCTAAAATACTTTCTCTTTCCTGAAAACTCTTGCCATGTCCCTCTGTGGTCGCGTCTCCGGATCCACATTACTGATAGACTCCAAACAAGAGGGCCTCTCCCAAATTACATAAGAGCCCATCGCTTTCATCACAGACAATTGACTTAATTACAGCTCTGACATGACCACAGTATTAATCATTTTGCCATATCTTTGATTTTCAAGCTTTGTTCCAATAACGGCACCGGTGCCACATAAACACGCAATTTACATTGAGCTAAGCAGCATAAACAACACCAAATGTGATTACAAGTAAATGGCTCCTTTTTTTAAAAATTACACTTGTGGTCTGAAATAAGCCCATAAAGGACTGTTTCCACCTCAAGAACTCGCGGTTTCATTGTTGTTTACGCATGGACTTCTTCACGCATGGCTGACAGGCAATAGGAAAGTCTTTGGAGCCTGTTCTGGAAAGGCCCTATTTAGCTTTTCTGAAGAAAGCAGAGCTAAATGAGGTTGTGCTGTGGCGAAACATGGAAAAGTATCAAAATTTAATGGAGACTGACAAACAAGGTTAAAGTTAGATGCCGATTAAAGAGCTCTAGGAGTGCTAGGCTATATGAGAAAAGTTTCGAGAGAGGTTTGCTTACTAAACCATCACAAATGGCTTCGTGGTGCTTGTCTTAACACGGCACATAAACAGACCGTAATGAACACTGTGTTGGAAGAGACCTTAATTGTGTCTCGGTTCTTTATCTACTCGTAAACAAATAGATTAGATGTCTTTGTATTTGATTATTCCTTTCTGCAAACAGGACACGGTTCCATCTTTGAAGAGTTGAAGGGGAATCAAATCCACTTAAACATTCTAGAGCAAATCTAATCTACTAATCTAAGAACAATTGAAAATTTAATAATAAAAGATAGGTTTCTGTTTAACAAACAATTTTAGTCATAACATTTTCTTCAAGTACTGTATAGCTAGTATAGTAGCTTGTTTTCTCCACAGAATAATAAAAATGTAAAAGATAATTGCTACTTTTTTCACAATTGCGAGAACTAAAGTCGCAATTGCAAGTTATAATGTCAGAATTGCGGTCACAAACTGCCTGTTTTTGTTTCATTTTCATGAACTTTCTATTTGTTTTTATCAGTCACCTGTTTTCCTTTGTTCCAGATTCCCGCTCCTCGTTTGTAACTATGGTTTCTGATTAACGAGTCAGCACCTGTTCATCATTTGAGTTCAAACACCCTGTGTATTTAAGGCCTTGTCCACACGGACACGGGTATTTTTATAACCGGAGTTTTTCCTCTTGCGTTTTAAAATAAAATCCCGTCCACACATGCTCGGTCTCCGTCTACATGAAAACGCAAAAACACGCTATCAAGCGCGGTCAAGCGCATGCCACACCAGCAGGCGGTGATATAACCCTTAAACGTAAAGCCACGTTGGCCAATCAGAAGCCTAACAAAAAGTTATTACCGATTCCGGTAGGCGCAAATCTGACGTCAAACACAGCAGATAACGGCGCACACTCTGACGTCGCAAGGCAAAAACCCCGGTTTCACTGTCTACACGACAACACTGTAACCGGCGTTTTTGAAAATCCTCACCCTGGCAGGGGTTTTCAAAAATGTTCGGTTTCAGTGACATGATACTGCTTTTCCGTGTGGACGAACGGCCGAACCGCGTAAAAAAAGTCACAGGAATAAAAAATACCCATGTCTGTGTGGACATGGCCTAAGTTCCTCATTTTCATTAAGTTGTTGTCTAGTATTGTTTGTATGTCACTTTTTTGATGGAAACTAGTTTGAACCATTTGAATCATCTTCATTTGAACCTGAGCGTGATAAAACATTATAAATTGCAATTGTGAGAGAAAAAAAGTCGCATTTAACCGTTTTTCATTCAGTGGTGGAAACAAGCTTCCACTTATAGGCACTTTAGGCCATGTGGCTTTTTAGAAAATGAAAAAAAAAAAAAAAAAAAAATCACATTCTCTCCAGTTTTTTTAAAATGTATTATCATTATTCCCTTCTCAGTGTAATTTCCACCGCATGTATTGATGAAAATGACACTGGTGAAAGTGGCATTTTTTAAAATTCACACTTCTCTTGTCTTGTTGAGGCTAATTCCACAGCTATAGGCAAGTCAATTTGATCTGTACAGGATATTAATGTTTATAATACCGTAATGTCTAATTTTCCAGATTTACCATTTTAGAGCTGGGAAATAGTGTTACATATGGCGATGAAATAAACAATCAATAAAAGATTTAAATAAATCAGAGATTCTATATTATATATATATATGTATATATCACTTTATAGTAGTGTACTGTATGTATGTGGATAAAGCTGAATAATTACGTTTATTTTAGTTGCAAGCTGGAATTAATAATACAATGTGTGTGAAATCTGTAAGGTTTGAAAGCCGTAAGGCCTAATTATCAATGATTCTATTGTTATCATTTGTAAGTCGCTTTGGATAAAAGCATCTGCTAAATTAATAAATGTATGTGTAACAACTAAAAATGAAAATAAAAAAATACACATAAAAATCTGTAAGGCCTAATTATGTGCCTAATTATCTGTAACAAGCCTAATTATGTGTGAAAAGCATTTTATGTATCCTAAATACACACAATTAAAAAAGTTTTCACACTTTTTAAATAATTTGACAAAATTACAGCTTGATTGGAAATTATACAAAATGACATTGTCTCCTTGGTAATCAAGTACACTTTAAAAAAAATGTACGTGAAAATGAAGCCAATTTATCAGGCATAATCTGTGCTGTAAATCATTTCCAGCTATGTTGTGTTCTTGTAATGTTCTTGTGTTCTTTGGGTCCTCTGCTGAAGACCATTCAGTTCAGTCATAAACAGCGGCTGATGCGGAGTAACTTGACACCAATGTGTCTTTGTGATGGAGCTTAGGCTGTAAAGCGGCACACCACAACAGGCTTGTCAATGTCATCCTCAGATGAACTGTCTCCAGTAAATGCTGACTGACCCAAAACACTTAGTGCTCATTATCTTGCAAATCTGCTGAATGCAGGTGAAATATTAGGATTTCAGGGTGTTTGCACGGGACTGTACAAAAGAGGAATCTCTATATATAATATATCTCCTCAGCCTATAGCTTTTTATATACCTGGAGAAAGCTTATTGCCAGTTGCTCGGTTGGTTACAAATTATCTGAGCTATAATCTCCACATGAATTTGTCTCACAGCAGCATCAAATACAACATTAGTATTTGATCCTAAACTCTTATGTTTATATAGACAACCTACACTGCCAACATGTATGTAAATGTAATTAATACAGAAGCTTTGTTTGACAATACTGATTCATGAATCAACCCATAAAGCTTTTTAGTTGTCTCGACATCTGTAGTTCGCTACTGTACACAAGGAACAGAATTAATCATAGCAGGACCTGCCCAGTGGAACAAAAGGGCATCCATGACATAAAAGGACAGCCAATGCGATTACATATTTGTACAGGATTTCCGTGGGATTGTACAAATTTTGGAATTAAATCAGCTTTGTACTAAATGTACTAAGAGTCATAGATACACACTGTACAGAGAACGGGATCAGGAGAATGTTAGTATAGTTATGTATCTACAACACAGGCAGGCTTTACAGAGACACAGAATAACAATAGCATTCTTTAAATTGACAGAAACACTTTCTCATGACTTTTTCCAGACTGTCCAATGCCACAACATCACATTACTTTAACCAATGTGAGGCAACAGAGGATACTTAAGGGTCACCTAGGGTCAAGTTGTTGACTAGGCTCAAGTTTCAAGACCAAATGTGTCCATGGTTGGACATGATACTGAGCAAAACAGCATTTGGGCAATTGACATGGCAGGTTTTTTGTGTTTCTAAGATGTCATACTTGCTAGGTTACACTTTATTTCAATGTGGTTTTTGACATTTTACTAACTATAAGTAACTTTGCAACTACATGTCAACTAACTCTCATTAGAGTATTAGTAGACTGTTAGGTTAGGGTTAGTAAAATAAGTTGACATGTAGTTGCAAAATTACATATCAAATGTCTGTTGGGGAGCATCAAGATGGTCTACAAATACTCTTATGCCTGTTGGTTGACAAGTAGTTGCAAGCAAAGTTACTTCTAGTTAGTCGAGTGTCTAAAATGTTACCGTAAACTTTTTTTTTTTCTATTGATCAATATTTTAGTACAGCTGTGGCCAAATGTATTGGCAGTGACACAAACCTTGTTTCGCAAAGTTTACTGCTTCAGTATTTGTAGATCATTTTTGCATGTTTCTATGGCATACTGGAAAACAATGATAAGCATTTCATAAGTTTTAAAAGCTTTGGCAAAAACATTCAATATATGTAAAGAGTCGATATTTACAGTGTTGAACTTTTTCTTCCTTACCTCTGCAATTCGCTCTGGCATGCTGGATATCAGCTTCTAGGGCAAATCCTGATTGATGGTGATCCACTCTTGCATTATTGGTGCTCGGAGTTGATCACAGTTTGTGGACTCCTGCTTGTCCACTCGCCTTTTGATGGTTGACCACAGGTTCTCTATGGGAGTAAGATCTGGGGAGTTGTCTGACCACAGATTCAATTTCAATGTAATGATCTTCGAACCTTTGATTATCACTCTGGCTGTTACGAACTGCTCCAAGACAAGGTTGAGGATCCAAATTAAGTTTTATTAGAGTAATCTAGAATCGTAATCAAGCACAGGCAAAGGGTCAAGCACAGAAGGCAGTCAAAACAAACAAACAGGGGTCAGAGGCAAAAAGGGAATCCACAAAACAGGCACAAATCCAAGAGCCAATTAAACCAGGGAGAATGCTCAGAAATGCAGCGCAACAACATACAAAACTTCGCAGTGAGTGAGAAAACCAGGCTTATATGGGGTAAGCTAAACAAGGTAATGACATACAGGTGAATGTGATCAGTGATGATGAATCCAAGCAGTGAGTTATGGGAAATGTAGTTTGTGAGGAGATAACAATAGTCTGATGTGGAGTGCCCAGCTGATGACCGTTACATAGCCCCACCTCAAAAGAACGGCTTCCAGACGCTCCTACAATTCTCCTGGAGGGAGGTGGAGCAGAGGCGGACCAGGGGGCGGGATGGAGGGCCAGGCCCGTGGAGCGGAAGAGGGCCTGGAGACTGAGGCGGAGCAGGCTTAGCAGACGTCCAGGGCGGATCAGGCAGCAGCCATCTTGTCTGAGGGCTCAGGCGGCGTGGCGGCGGATATCTTGGCCAGAGACGAACTCTCAGGGGTGGCAGCCAACTTGGGCGAGAGCTTGTGGGCTGGAGCCGATGTGTGTGCTGCCCACACACACAAAACAGCTGTGGCCACTACGATCAGCGCTGCATCTTTCAGAGCTGACTCAGGCGTGGTGGCCATCTTGTCAGAAGACACAGGCATGACATGAACAGTCTCTGGCTGGGCAAGCATGACGTGAACAGTCTCTGGCTGGGCAAGCATGACGTGAAGAAGCTCAGGTTCGGCAGGACTGACGGGAATAATCTCTGGTGTAGAAATTTCAGGAGGGGAAGGTACTGGAACCATAGGGCTAGCGACCATTATGGTTGGAGATGTTGGTTACTGTGGTGGGACAAGCTCCATGGGCACTGAATCTTGGTGTGTGGTGCCTCTCCCCAAAAAAACGTTTAGGCGACATGTCCTCCTCAACCGTAAAAGAGGAACCACACAAAAGCAGGGCATAATCTAAAAAATCAATGAGGGACCCTCGAGGACCATCACAGATAAGCTTAGTCTGGTAATAATCATTGATTCCGTAACAAAAGAAGTTTACGAGAGCATAGTCAGGAAGGCCAGAGAAATTTGTAATGTTTAAGAAGTCCTGGATGTGGTCCTCGAGGGGCCAATTACCTTTCCGCAAACAAATGATTTGCACTTGCCTGGTGATATGGGGTGAGCTAAACAAGGTAATGACATACAGGTGAATGTGATCAGTGATGATGCGTCCAGGCAGTGAGTTATGGGAAATGTAGTTTTTGAGGGAATAACAATAGTCTGATGTGGAGTGCCCTCTGGTGGCTCTCAAGGGCACTCCAGCTGATGACCGTTACACTGGCCTTGTGACATACTGCTCCATTATGATGGAAAATGCACAGATCATCACCAAAGTTCTCCTGGATCTTTGGGAGAAGCTGCACTTGCAGGATGTTTTGATACCAATCTTTTTTCATGGCAATGTTTTTGGGCAGAATTGTTAGAGAGCACATTCTCCTGGATGAAAAGCAACCCCACACATGGAAGGTCTCAGGATGTTTCACTGTTGGTCCGACACAGGACTCATGGTAACGTATATATATAATATATAAATATATCGATTCTATAATAATCAATTATCCATATGTCCCAAAAAGTCAGAAGGGGCGTTCATCAAAGAAAATAACCAGTCTTCTGCTGTCCAATCCTTGTACTTCTTGCAGAATTTCAGTCAATTCTTGATGTTTTTCTTGGAGAGAAGTGGTGCCCTCTGCTGCCCTTCTTGACAACAGGCCATACTATACATACTGTATGTGTGTGTGCAATATACTCACAATACAGCGTATAACACAATTGACATGATAACCCTGCATCGCATTTTGACATACAGTATATTTAAACTGTGCATGCCTCACAATTTTCTGATATGCTTGTAGCAGTAATTTTTCCCTTTCACTAATTGCTGGCTAATGTGTTAAAATGGCAAGTAAAGAAGGCAACACCTCCTGCTAATTACCAGGATTACTGCTATTAAAGTGCCGATGATATATTTATTCATGTTTTGCATTCGCAATGAGAAGCAAGTGCTACAGAAGGCATATTTCTAATGTCCAAATCTCTCCAGATGATGTAAAACTCGATGAGACAGGATTAATGCATCCTGACTGCCGTACAGTCTGACGTGAATGACAACTGAGATCTTACAGTGTGACATGGCTTACAGCAGGGATCATGTTCGTACAGTCTTACAAGCAACAGTCATGCAAGACCCATAAATCATACTGTGCACCAGCATTTTAGTTAACAAAACTGATTAAAATGACATGTGAGATTCTACTCTATTCTAAAGGTTTTCATTTTAAGAAGTTCATTTTGTTAATAATGTGATTATGATATCAAACAGTTGTATGAACCACCTTGATATTTCTGGATTTATGCCTCCCAGAAATCAAAACGAATTGTAATAACAGCCAAACCCAAAACTGAATTACATTTAGTGTAGGCCTAAATTCTGCAAGGTCGCTAATATTCCTTATTCGTTAAAAAACGGAAATTTGTCATTAGTTTAATTACTCAAATATTTGGGTAAATGACATGATGACATGATCTATTAATTTATTAAAAATATTTGTATAAAAATGCATTTTATTCTAATTCTATGATGAATACACTCCTAAAAAATGGCGGGTTGTTTTAACTCAATTTTGGGTCAAGAATGGACAAACCAAAACGTTGGGTTAAACGGCTGTATTTGTCCATATTTGACCCAAAGTTGGGTTGAAACAACCCAGCATTTCTCAGAGTGTATTCATCATTAAATAAAATGCATTATTTTAAATATTTTGGAATAAAGTAATAGATCCGGACCTTCATACAAAGAACATCATGTCATTTACCCAAATATTTAGATAATAAAACGAATGACACTTTACGTTTTTGAGCTAATAAGGAACATTAGCGACCTTGCAGAATTTAGGCCTACGCTAAATATAATTCAGTTTTGTTTACACCAAGGGTTTGGCTGTTAGCTGTTCTTCCTTCGTTGTTATGTATCAAAAGCTTAAGTGGACTGATCCTAATGTCTATGCAGAAGCTGTCATCAACACACCTGCTTCCGAGGCTTTAATGACAAACCTTTGCACTTCTCACCAAGGTGATGATGTTAACTCCTGTTTTAACAAAGGGGCGAACCCCTCTTTAAATCAACTTTAGCATTCTTCTGCACGACACGATGAACAAGGTCACGAATTGATTTATTTTTCAGTGTTCGTAGGTGCTAAGCAAGGGTCAAACTGCGCTGGGACTCTAACGCTACCTGAGAGATGGGATAATTGTCGGGCTCGGGGCCAAACGTTCAGCCCTCTAATACCCACGAGGGTCCGCTGCGGCGCCACGCATTGCGAAACATCCCTCCTCTGTTCCAGCGAAGAGTCATGGAGCGAGCAGTGCCCAGGGCACCATCAAGGTTAATCTGCTAAACACAGGGTGACAAAGCTGAAGCGTCAAATGAAGGGGTTTGCGAAGGACCGAGAGGTGTTTTTTTGGAAGAAAAGAATGGGTTATTGTTGACAGCTTTGCTTGAGTTTTTTAGTGTTGCCATCCAACAAGGGATCATTCATATGGATAAAACTCTGACAGAAATAGCATCGCAGAGCTGAATGTTTCTACTGGAGGCCTATACTGCGGTTTCAAATAGTTTTATAATTGGGATGTGTTTCACCCAAGGCAAACACGCTTTTGAAAGCAGGTAAATATGAGGTTACTAGCTTAGATGAGTGTTCACTAATGTGTAAAGATGTCATCTCACATCTTCTGTTCATATTCAAATTGCTCTAATCCCGAGATTACAGTTTAAGAGTTAGAAGTTTCTTTGTGCAGCATTTAGAGCGTTTAGCAGATAAGAGTTAGTGTAAAGTTAAGCAAAGAGAATCATCTATGGCATAATTTTAATAAATACCCCAATTTTTTTTTTTTTTTTTTGTAGAAATTGAGTTTATTGTGAATGGGGCCAATTTTGGAGAATTTACATTCAGAAATTTGAAGCACCTACAGTACATTAATTCTTCTGTTAAAACTTATTTTCTTTTCTTTCTTTTTTTTTAGCTTAGAGTTAGCTTAGAGCAAGAAAGTCAAATGTTTACACTTTACTTTATAGGAAACCAGTATAGGTGTGATTTTATTTGTTTTTCACACTAAAATTAAGTTTGTCTTGTGGCCATGATGTCACTTTTTATCTCTGGGGTTTAGCCTACATTGACATAAAATAATACGATTTATTCAATCTATGATAAAAATAATCTGTATGCGAAATAACAATTACATTATGTGCAACACTGAAACCGGTTTAAAAGCTTTAAAGAAATGTCAGGTGCATAATAAACATAACAAAGCAGGGATTTCCAACTCAATCTCATGAGAAAACATATTTTACAAGGTAGCTATTTTGTGATTTGTACAAAAATGAGCATTTTTTTTAAATCTCCACCCCAGCTGTTACTATGCAGATTGTACAAAAAGAATAAGAACATACACATACAAATTCAAATGAATTAACAACCAATTCCCTAAAATAAAATACTTATTTACTGCCATGAGAATGTGCACTAATCGAATGTGCACTAAACTAATCGCAACATTAAAATAAAGGACATTAATGATAAACACAAAACATCGTAAAAAGAACACAAGAAATAACTGAACTGACTGAACTTAAATATGCAGGAGATAACAATGAACTATATAAGATACAGCTGACAATTATAAGTAACCATAAAAGCAAACTGGGACATAATCATAAATGTATAGGGGCTGTTTACACGACACCGTTCTCAACTAAAAACATAAAACTCGTTATCTGTTTTGGCCGTTCGTTTACACGACCGCGGTGTTTTGGGTGCCTGAAAACGCAAACTTTTGAAAACGGGTTATAAAGTCTAAGTTTTTGAAAACCGTCTCCGTGTAAACAATAAAAACCGTGAATCTTTTAATTGTCAGAAGAAGGAAGCGGGAACTGGCGAACATTTAAAGACTTTAATAACAAAATAAATAAACAAACAAATACAAAATGAATTTTGCGTCGCACAGGAGTCGCTCATCATCAATAATAAGAAAATAATAAGAAAACCAAAACTAAACAGAGCAAGGAGACAGGAACTACGGGAAACAGAACAGCATATCAAAATAAGTCCACAGAACCAAACTTAACCATTACAGGTACAGAAAAGTTAAACCACCCCCCCCCCCCTCCTTTTTTTTTGCAAGAAAAAAAATCCCATTCAATCCGTTCATAATGTGTCTTAAGCACTAACAGCAGAAAAAATCAGAATGCCAACGGTCAATTTAACCAATTTTATTTAAAAGATAATTTTAAGTAGGGCTCACTGACCAGAGTTCATAAATAAAATTAAAGCCAGATTTGCAGTCTGTCTTGTTGATTTTTCACTTTAAAATGAACATTAAGCCTACACACACACACACACACACACACACACATGTTTGTTTTTGTGATTTATGAGGACATTCCATAGGCGTAATGGTTTTTACACTGTACAAACTATATATTCTATCCCCCTACACTGGACCTACCCATCACAGGAGACATGCTGCATTTTTACATTTTTAAAAAAAACATAGTTTTTTATGTTTTAAGCTATTTGAAATATGAGACGCCTGCAATGTCCTCATATATCACGTGTAAGTTGTAATACCAGTGTAATATGCATGTCATTATACACATTTGTGTCCTCATATATCACAAAACAAGCACACACACACACACACCACACACACACACACACACACACACACACACACACACACACACACACACACACACACACACACACACACACACACACACACAAAAAAAACAATGGAGGCTATTGTCTGTCTACACAGTGGTTATTCGAGTGTTTAAGGATTGCTCTTATTCACTTCCATTTTAAGTGCCTCACTGTAACCCAGAGGGACAAGTCTATTTTTCCCCCACTTATTTATTTTTTAGTTATTTGTTAGTAAAAAAACAAAACATGATGCCACAAGTGAGCTTAAAGGTATAGTTCACCCAAAAACACTGTCCTCAATTACTCACCCTCAAGCTATTACAAACCTGTATGAATTTATTTATTCTGCTGTATACAAAAGAAGATATTTTGAAGAAGATGGGGAACCAAACAGTTGATGGGTCCCATTTACTTCCATTTTCCATAGTAAATGTGGCCCATAAACTGTTTATCAATATTCTTCATAATATCTTCTTTTGTGTAAAGCAGAAGAAAGAAAAAAAAATCTTCTGGTAAGCTCTTTTTTGCACTCCTAATAACCCAGCCCTGATGCAGTGATTGTTGTCACGCTTAGATATGTTCAAATGCAATCTTAACTCGGATACCTACAATGCATCAGCATTATGAGTCAACCACATCAAACCAAGAAAAGAACTGGCATCACAATTACAGGCTACCTGAAACAGTTTGCCTGAACAAACTGCTCATTACGCCCTTCCATATAATTAGAACAGTATCGCAATGGTATTTTCCATATGATAAAGCAGGACTGGCCAAAACGGGCCCAACTCTCTTTGCCCAATAGGAGCTCCAACTATGAAGTTTATCTAGCCCTGATTTGGATATGCATGCTTGCAGCTTCATTGGAGTCTTTATCACGACAGGCATCAAAAAGACAGCATGCCTCATTAAAAAGAAGTGATGTCATTAAATTTATTGGCAATTTCCTTTTTGACATTATCATAGCAGCACCAAAGAGAACTGTTCCGCCGGCTCCGGCCCCGACCCCTTCGGTTCCCGTCTCCCTCCCCGGATGCTGTGATCAAGGGTAATTACCTGCGCAGACATAGCACTGAACAAAGCAAACAGGGAGTGGCCCCAAATAGGAGGTCTAGACTTGGTGTCTCTCTGCAGTTTTCCCTCTCTAATTCTATCAATCTATATCAATCTGTTTGTCTATCTATCTGTATATATTTACTTAGATTGTTTGTTCCTAGCCACTGCGTGTTGTGTGTTGACACATCAGAGACAGAACGTGAGAGCCCGAAAAGCAAAACAGGAAGATAATAATAACGGGGAAATTGTCAGTCTTTTGCAGACCATTTGACATTTGCTTCGCATACAGGAACTGGTGGCATTTTGCATGCTAAAATAGTTTTTGGGAATTTCACAATCTATTGACTCGAGAGTCGTGTGCCAGGGTGCATCCGAGAGCTTCCAAGGAAATATGTTCTTATGCACGCTTCACTGTTGTTTCTTTGTGGAGTTAAAACGGCATGTAGTGGTAACCACAATTTAAACTAAAGCAGCTTTTTAGAGTTTTGCTTATTCATTATATATCTGTAAAAATACTGTGCTATTCAGCCTGGGTGGTGTTTAATAGCAATAAGCAACAAGAGGCCATGTTATAGTGTTTTTTTTACCAGGTAAGGGGTATTCTTCTACACTGTAAAAATTGACATTGAAATGTAGAGGTATTTCTATTACCTATAAATTCTAATTGTGTTATTGTAACCTAATTCAATCAGGTTTGTGTCACATAAAACAAGGGAATACTGTTTTAACTTAAAGGCTTAGTTCACCCCAAAATTTTAATTCTGTCAGTAATGGGCTCTACGCACGGCGGTATTTCCGGTGAAGGTCTAAGGATGCTCGATAACTTCCGCCGATCGTAGAGTCCAATGCAATATTGAGAATTTATATTGAATTTTATACTCCATGGTTATACTAAAGAAACGTTAGTCACAAAAACAGACAAAACAGACACCCCTCGTTGTGTTTATGCTTCTTTTTAAAATTATATTAAATAAACATAATTATATATAAAATTACATCTAAACATATGAAAGTTTCGTTTCAAACACGGGAGGACAGTACATTTTGAAGACTCTGCCATAATCCCGTTTTCCTCGGTTTTCCTCCGCTTTAATCTCCCCAACCAGAAACGGAAGAGCATCTTTGCGTCAAATGCGGAACTTATGCATGCATATAGCCTATTACTCTCCCTCATGTTGTTCCAACCCCGTAAGACCTTCGTTCATCTTCGGAACACAAATTAAGATATTTTTGATTAAATCTGAGAGCTGGATCACTACATCACACGCATCACTCACATGACCAGCATCAGCCAATAGTGAGCCTACGTGTGACGTACAACACAGAAGCACTACGCTGTTAAACTACGTGAACTATCTCAAGGTCCACAGAGAAGGAATCCCTTAGATCCCTTTCAATCCCTTAGAAGGCCATGGAGGAGTGATCCAGCTCTCAGATTTAATCAAAAATATCTTAATTTTTGTTCCGAAGATGAACGAAAGTCTTACGGGGTTGGAACAACATGAGGGAGAGTAATTACTGACAGCATACTCAGATCACTTGGACGTGGCTGTGTTTACAAGAGGTAATAACGATATAAATACCGTTCGTTTTCTCACGCGCTCGTTTCGTGTCTTAGGCCATCAATGTGTACTTACATTATGAGTCATTAAATCATGTTTAATTTGGACTTCTCGGTGCTTGCTCTATGAGGTGGTGACCAAAGTCACCAAGTCACAAAGTCATCAAAGTGAACTATCCCTTTAATTGAGTTACATTGACCCATTCATTATACAATTTCCAATAAAGCTCAGGATGGACACATTCGACACATGCAATCGACTGCACCATACCTACAGGGGGCAGTATAGTGGTGACTCAGGACATCTGCTCTGAAGGACAAAGAAGAAGAAAAGGTTTGCGTTTGGCTGCTCCTTGCTGATCGCTGAATTTTGCTTCAATGAGAAATAGTGATTTGAGGTTATTATATGCATTGTTACATCACAGTGAAAATCACAATTGACATTATATAACAAACATACACTAAAAAAAAAAAAAATGTTTTGACCCTTGATTATATCAAACCTATTAAGTAATTTTGCCTTGCTGGACAAATCAGGTTCTCTTACGAGAGTATCTCTCGTACTGCGTAATATCTTACGCTATGGGGAAACACTCTTTCCTCGAGATATTGAAGCCAAAAATTATCCTTAATTTTTAATCATGCAAAACGCTTTTGCAGCAGCAAGCAGACAAGGGCGAGACAGCTCGCGCGCCCATTGGCTGCCTTGCTGGAAAAGCTGCAGCCTATCGAGTGAGGCACTGCGTGACGTAATGACGAATGGGGGCGCTTCGCGCCCATTTCGTCATGTCCCGCCAGTAAAGGCGTGGTCTCGCCCTATAATACCCTCGATAGCTGTATTTCCTCTGATTTTTTCATTCTTCACGCGAAGCTCACGCATCGCGGGATCCAGAGTGAGAAGCCGCGCCGTTGACTTGTAGCCTTCTCAGCGGGACGTGCCATCTTCTGAAGTCGCTGGCCCAGCCGCCTTCAACTGCCGTACCTGCTGCGCTTTCCGGCGTACTATATCCTTTTACTCTGCTAAGTGTGTGTGTGTTTGCTTACGTGACGCAACACCCATTTCTACTGTTCTAAAAGAGCTGCGTCTTTTTAAAGATGCCTTCCTGTGGTTCTTGCCGAGCCCCACTCAGCGACGAGGACCGCCACGTCATCTGCGTGTCCTGCCTGGGTGAGGATCACGCGGCCACCGCGCTCGCTGACGGCGGATGCCATCTTGTGAACGCTTGCCTATGGTGACTCTGCGGACTCGCCTAGCTTCGTTCTCCGAGCCCGCATCCCAGCCCGCCGTGATGCCGCGCCGCAAGAAGCGCCGCGCCCTGCGCGCGCGCCCGAGTTATTTCCAGCCCGCCAAAGCTCGCCGGTTCGCCCGCCAGCTTCGCCGGCTTCGCTCGAGTCGCTCCCAGACGGACAGCGGCCGCCGTCTGCCGCCGCGTCCGCACTTGAGCTCGACAAACTTACCGGAGACGGCATTGAAACTGAGCCGATGCGTCCGCTCTCTCAAGCCGTGGATTACATCGGTCTGAATGGTGAGATACATTTGTGGCTAACGCTATCCGAGATGACGGAAGCTGAGCGCTCCGTGTTCCTCGACGTTCTCGCTCTGCTGGACGCCGCCCCCCTCAGCGCGGGCCCCGGCCGAGGATTGAGATAAAGCCCGAGGTCTCAAGGCCTTCCTAGTCTCTCTAGGAAAGCGACGGTGTTCAGTTCCCGCTGCGGCCGGATTTTCACCAAAACTTCTCGCTCGTTCAGTTCCAAGCAATGTGACTGTTCCAGTGTATTTCGCAGTGAGCAAGCTGGTTCCACAGCCCGCTTGCCTGCGCACAAAGGCCGTCGTTTCGGCTAACTAGCAGCGCCGCCAGGCCCGAGATCAAACACCGCGCTCTCGCTCTGCTGGACGCCGCCCCCCTCAGGCGGGCCCCGGCCGAGGATTGAGGTAAAGCCCGAGGTCTCAAGGCCTTCCTAGTCTCTCTAGGAAAGTGACGGTGTTCAGATCCCGCTGCGGCCGGATTTCCACCAAAACTTCTCGCTCGTTCAGTTCCATGCGTTGTGACTGTCCCAGTGTATTTCGCAGTGAAGCAGCCGGTGTCTCAGCCCGCTTGCCTGCGCACAAAAGCCGTTTCTATGGCTACCCAGATAAATCCAATAAAGAGTGCATTTTCTGGTGTTCCGGCCACGGCCGATGGTGTTACGAGTGTTGTAAGAATGCCCACGTCCCAGTGCCCATTCCCACACCCAGACACAGCCCGCCACGGTGCAGGGCTAGCACAAATAAAACCAACTCATGTTGGTTGTGCAGAAAATGTAGTGAACGCGCCCATACAATGCCCGCTTACACTACACGATGCGTGTCCCTTGGTTTCTGTAAAAACGAAACTAACACACATTTAGTCGGCGCGAGCCGACAGTGTTCTCAGTGCAGTAAATGTGCCCGCTGTTTTCGCATTTCCTCACTGACACGCCGAATCCCACGGGATTCACCCCGCTCGCTTTCTATGCACAACCCGTCACAGAGAAGCTGAGCGCGGCCAGGCTGCCCGCTGTGATTAGCGCGCACCTCGCACGCTGTGAACACAGCGTTGATTCAGTCGGCGCGAGCCGAGTGTTCTCCGTGCAGAAAATGTGCCCGCTGTCTCGCGCCCGCATTTCTCACAGACACTCCGAATCTCACGGGATTCGCCCCCGCTCGTCTTCTCTGCACAACCCGTCACAGAGAGGCTGAGCGCGGCCAGGCTGCCGGCTGTGATCAGCGCGCGCCTCGCACGCTGTAAACACAGCAGTGATTTAGTCGCGCGAGCTGACAGTATTCTCAGTGTAGTAAATGTGCCGCATTTAGTAAATGTGCCCACATTCCCTCACACGCGCCGAATCCCACAGGATTCGCCCCGCTCGCTTTCTCTGCGCGTCCCGCCATAGAGAAGCTGAGCGCGGCCAGGCTGCCCGCTGTGATCAGCGCGCCCCCCGCCTCGAACGCTGTAAACACGGTGCTGTGTTCCAAGTACACAGGGGCTCTCGAGCCGCCGTCCTGCCGCGGCCAGAGCCCAGATTTCATTCTACCCCTAGCTATTCACGCAGATGCGTGGTCAAGGCTCCCCGGGGTATCAGAATGGGTGTTGAACACTATAACGAGAGGCTGTTCGCTACAGTTCGCTCGACGCCCCCGCCGTTATACGGCGCGAGTCGAAACTACGGTGTATAGCGAAGTGTTTCATCTACTTCGAGCCGAGATAGCGAAACTACTGAGAAAAGGGGCTATAGAACCTCTATCTCAGGGCGAAGGGGGCTTATACAGCAGATATTTTCTGGTACCGAAAAAAGATGGTGGGCTCAGACCCATTCTAGATCTGCGACTGCTGAACAGAACGCTCGGGAAGCGCCAGTTCAGAATGCTTACGACCAGGAAAATCCTCGCGCAAGTGCGCCAAGGAGACTGGTTCATGTCAATAGATCTGAAAGACGCCTATTTTCAAATACAAATAGCGTCCCATCACAGGCGATTCTTGAGATTCGCCTTCGAGGGCCAGGCATATCAATACACAGTCCTGCCGTTCGGCCTGTCCATAGCACCCCGTACGTTCACGTAGTGCATGGACGCGGCCCTCGCCCCCCTGAGACTTCGGGGCATGCGAGTTTTGAACTACTTGGACGATTGGCTGATTCTATCTCGTTCACGAACGGAGCTCATAGAACACAGGGCCGCATTACTCGAGCACCTCGAGGAGCTGGGCCTTACAGTCAATTGGGCGAAAAGCTCACTGCTCCCCAGTCGGAGAATTTCTTTTCTGGGAACAGTGTTGGACTCGCTATCCATGACAGCACGCCTGTCACCGGAGCGCGGATTGAATATTCAACACGTCGCGAGATCCTTCCGCCACGGCTCTATAGTCCCGCTCAGAAGGTTTCAGAAAATGCTGGGTCTGATGGCCTCAGCAGCCTCCGTACTCCAGTTGGGCCTGCTCCGCATGCGCCCACTGCAGCTATGGCTAAAAGCACGAGTTCCCCCAGGGCGTGGACCGCGGGTCTATTTCGCCTCAGGGTCGACCTTCAGTGCGTTTCAGCTCTGAAACCGTGGAAAGTGACCGACTGGTATCAGTCAGGTGTGAGTCTGGGGATCGCCTCGGGTGTGAAGGTGGTGTCTACGGACGCCTCCACATCGGGGCGGGGAGCGCTGCTCGAGGGCAGACCGCTAGCTGGCCTATGGTCAGTACGGGAGAAGCTCCTTCACATAAACTGCTTGGAATTAATAGCAGTCGACAAAGCGCTAAGGCGCTTCTGTCCCCAGATAATAGGCCACCACGTATTGGTCCGGTCGGACAACATAACATGTCAGTGGTGGCGTACATAAATCGCCAGGGCGGCGTCAGGTCCCGAAACCTTTACAGGCTGACGGAACGCCTCCTGGTCTGGGCTCAGCACAACCTGCTCTCGCTGAGAGCGGCGCATGTGCCTGGTCACCTAAATGTGGGGCCAGACAGGCTGTCCAGAAACAACGTCCCAGCAGGAGAATGGTCTCTGCACCCGCAGACGATCCAGCTGCTGTGGGAAACGTTTGGCAAAGCGCAGGTGGACCTGTTCGCGTCCCAAGAAAACGCTCACTGCCCGAGATTCTTCTCGAAAAACCGGGACGCGCTGGCCCATGTTGGCCCCGCCGCCCCCCCTATATGCTTCTCCCCCTGTCTCACTCCTGCCTCAGGTATTGGAGCGAATCAGGAGGGAGGGATGCCCAGTGCTACTCATAGCTCCGCTCTGGACAAACCAGTCGTGGTTCCCTGTCCTGATGCAGCTGACCAGCGCTGCCCCATGGCCTTTACCGTTGAGGAGAGACCTCCTCTCTCAGGCGGGAGGCTCGATTTGGCATCCTCGCCCGGATTTGTGGTCCCGGCACGCATGGGCCATCAACAGGTACCCGCTGACCTCCCAGAGGGAGTGTTAAACACGATCGCGTAGGCTAGAGCCCCGTCTACCAGACGGCTCTACACCTCGAAGTGGTCTGTGTTCTCTGCTTGGTGTCAAGCGTAGAGCTTTTCACCTGTAGACTGCGGGGTTACGGAAGTGCTTTCCTTCCTTCAGGAGCTACTGGATAAGGGCAGGACCCCTTCCACGCTCAAAGTATACGTGGCGGCCATAGCAACGTTTGTAAAACCGGTGTCTGGCCAGTCACTAGGAAAGAACGACTTAGTCGTGCGTTTCCTTAGAGGAGCTCGGAGGCTAAACCCTCCCAGGCCCCTTCAGTTCCGACATGGGACCTTTCCACGGTCTTGGAGGCCATGAAAGGTGCCCCATTCGAGCCAATCCAGTCGTCAGACATCAAACACTTGTCTTTCAAGACAGCGTTTCTTATGGCTCTCGCTTCAGTGAAGCGCGTAGGGGACTTGCAAGCGCTCTCAGTGAGCGCGTCATGCATGGAGTTTGGACCTAATGACTCAAAGGTCATACTCAAACCGAAGCACGGCTACGTGCCAAAATCCCTCAACACACCGTTCAGGGCACAGGTGATTTCCCTGTCTGCCCTTCCGGTTCTCAATGAGGAGAAGGACGCGAGTCTCCTTTGCCCTGTCAGGGCACTAAGGGCTTATGTGTCCCGCTCGTCTGGTTTCAGACAGACTGAGCAGCTTTTCGTTTCGTTTGGCGGCCGTGCTAAGGGACTTGCCACTTCGAAACAGAGCCTATCCAGATGGATAGTCGGTGCCATAGCGCTGGCTTACACTTCTAAGGGCCTACAGTGCCCTTTGGGTGTTAGAGCGCACTCCACAAGAGGCATGGCCTCCTCGTGGGCATGGTCTAGCGGGGTTACCCTGCAAGATATTTGTATGGCCGCGGGCTGGGCCTCGCCGTCTACATTTATAAAATACTATAACCTGGAGGTTCCCGCCTTGCAAGCTAAGCTTTTGGCGGTATAAAGTTCAGTGCTATCTGCCCGCTGTGCGGCTCAGATACTGAGTTTGACCTGCGTATTGCTCACTGACCGGTACAGCAGCTCATTAAATTGTCGACACACTTGTGGCCACCCAGTTCAGGCTGAATGTTCACCCTGACGGTATGGTCTATTTGTCACATGATCAGCTCCTTCGGATGCTATTTACAGGGAATGATGCTTCTGGCCTCTCTTCCCTCACTCTCTGTGAGTTTATGGTGATTATGCACTATATGCGCCCCGGGCTTCGGCCCCTGGGACTTTGGTGTTGGATCCCTACCAGCACGGCGTGTTGCATGGTGTTCCCCATAGCGTAAGATATTACGCAGTACGAGAGATACTCTCGTAAGAGAACGTACTCGGTTACTAACGTAACCTCGGTTCTCTCTAGAGAGGGAACGAGTACTGCGTATCTTGCCGTGCTTGGAATACGCTCTGGTTCGCTTCGGCGTTGAAAAATCAGAGGAAATACAGCTATCGAGGGTATTATAGGGCGAGACCACGCCTTTACTGGCGGGACATGACGAAATGGGCGCGAAGCGCCCCCATTCGTCATTACGTCACGCAGTGCCTCACTCGATAGGCTGCAGCTTTTCCAGCAAGGCAGCCAATGGGCGCGCGAGCTGTCTCGCCCTTGTCTGCTTGCTGCTGCAAAAGCGTTTTGCATGATTAAAAATTAAGGATAATTTTTGGCTTCAATATCTCGAGGAAAGAGTGTTTCCCCATAGCGTAAGATATTACGCAGTACTCGTTCCCTCTCTAGAGAGAACCGAGGTTACGTTAGTAACCGAGTACGTTATATCTACTGACAGTTATGTTTCAGTAAAACTGAATGTTTTTTTCAGGTTGGTTGAATTCAATTGTAATCAGTC
Source organism: Chrosomus eos (assembly GCA_036326025.1). Lineage (NCBI taxonomy): Eukaryota > Metazoa > Chordata > Actinopteri > Cypriniformes > Leuciscidae > Chrosomus > Chrosomus eos. The sequence goes on along the minus strand of CM070834.1, from coordinate 34,612,889 downwards.
ATCTTAAATTTATGTATTTCATTTCAACAAAACCAGTTATTGTAGATGGTTCCACATGAAGTACATTTTCTAAGTAGAACTGACAAAACATTTTTTTTCAGTATAGGCCTGAAACTCTCTTATCCACTCTAAAATATAATGGCATCTCGCTGTTTTTTTATTTATTTTTAAATAAGAGACACCCATGTTCAATAAATCATACATTTATTAATAATTGGAGTAAACAGTTCTGTCACAAACTAGTTGTTTATAAAATTATGAATTGTTTTTTTAAGCTTATTGGGGTGTTGCATATATCCAAACACAATTTGAATACTATCTTTAATAATTTCTTAATGTTTATCTATGTTATACTTCTGCTGATTATCTGAATCAACTGAACATTTGTTATATCAGAACCATGCTTAAAATTGCTTTTCAAACCCCCTTTTCATTTTCTCCTCGAGCAACAACCGTTTCAGTTAACCAACTTAAACGACAAACTGTCAAGTCAAACCGTATCTACTTTATGCAACGGCTTGTGTCTGGTACATGTAATTATAGCTCAATGTGAAGCCCTTTTGATTTCTATTCCACCACTGAAGCCATCTGCCCTTCGGTGGCTTATTACAGTCAATGAAGCTGATTACACAAAGTTTTGTTGTTATACTTTGGAGGGATATAGTTTCCTTTCCCAAACCTCAACTATACTGTGCACATAATGCTTGTATAAGCTCTGTTTTTTTATGTCACATATTTGACATGGAAGCATTAAATACATAGCTGAAACTAATTAGTGTTCTTTGCTAAGGCAATCATGATTTTATATCATATTACTATATCAAATACTAGGGTTGGAGATTTGAACAGTATTAAAGTTCATCATGTGACCCACAGTGTTTGTACTATGAACATGAATCATTCTGCAAATTGTGTGGTTCGTCAATGTGATTTTATTAGTATTGGTGTGTATTTTATGTATGAAGCATTTAGTTCAACATGTATATTTACTTACATTTGTACATTTACAATAAAATGCACATTACTGTCTTATTGCAGCATCTAAAATAGGGATTATTTATGTATGAACAACTTTATTTACATGCAGGTGTTTACAATTTTTTTTTTTTATATTGTGAATTTTAAATTTATGGAATTAATCAGATACTATTGTATTTATGATTGTTCAGATTATATGTTTTCAATCACATTTGTTCACTTATTTCAGGCAATTCACGAATTTGCATAATTTGAAATGATAACATTTAATTTTGTGTGACTTCTTGTGCTAACTCTTTTCAAAGGATTATATAATGTTAAACAAAACTGCTCTTTAACATTTCTGTAACCGTTCAACCCTACAAAATACACCAAAAAGGCAACATAAACCATAATTAAAACAATTCATTTTATCTGTGTACTGTAATCCAAATATTCAGAATCCAAATTATTGTTGTTGTTGTTTTTTTTGTGAGGAGCAGAATTCAAACCTTTATTCAACAAGCTTTGTCTCCATCCCCAGTATTGATTGTAACTGTCAAACCCTGCACTCATTACAAATTCAACAATGGTTTTACATCAGTGATATCAAATGCTCATTGGCTCTTGCTGTCATATGTACGCTGTGCAATTAGATCCAAAGAAGAGCAAAACACTGGCTTAGAAATCTAGATGCACCCTAGCGGCAGCTAAATTTATTTTGCAGCCAGTGTAATGAATCTGTTGGCTTTCGAGCTGGAAAAAACCAACATGTAGTCAGGCCAATCACATTGTGTATAGAGTTGGTGGGCGGGCTTAACATAAAGACGGCAGAGATGTGACGATTCTGCGTGATTTCCCTGCTACTTGAAAACAAAGAAGATGACGGCTGCTGGCGAACAGTGGTCTTTCAAATCGGTTTGGCCGCGACTCTTTTTTTGGTCGAGTTTTGACGACCGAATACGGCAAAAGTTTAATATATCAACTAGCTCCGCTGGTGGGAAAACGCATGGGACTCACTCAGCCACAACCGTTCGTTGCTCTGGTTGATTGTAGTGCTGTCCTATTGCGTGCAGAGGGATATTGAAAGACAGCCGTTTATCCCGCCCCTCGAATTGAGGCATGGTGAGTTCCCAGACCTAACATCTTGATGTGGGTCTGGCTTGCCAGGCTAGCAAAACACAGGAATAACAGGATACTAGAGACTTTAATCAACATAGAGAATAAACAAACTAAACCAACTACACATTAAACCTTGATGATGATGAACACTAAACTGGGGAAACTAAGGGCTTAAATACACAGAGAATTAAATCAACAGAACAAGGAAAAGGAGCAAGAAACTATTGGATCAAACAATGAACTAGAACAGTGACAAAAAATGAAACAAATACATAATTGTTACATTACACCGCTCACCTGGAAAGCACATCCTCGTGCTGCAAAAGTCCAACAGAGGGAGGGAAGGGGTTTCAGAGGTGGATGAGGATCTGGAGAGAGACTTGACCCTGGAGGGGCTGGCAGGGAAAACTAAGGTGGAGACGATGGAGGGAAGAGCCAGAGGATGACCCAGAGCAGAGACCGGACGAAGGCCCATGGCGTAGCCATGGACGGAGTAGCCAGCGTGGAGTCAGCGGTCTGACCACCAGCAGTGGAGCCAGGAGATTAGGAAACCCAGGCGGATCCAAGGAGACACTGGGCCTGGCGACACCTGGAGGCGAAGGCAGAGCCTTGGTGATGAATCGCCGAGGTGGAGCCAAGATGCCGGACAACTGAGGCTGGTGTGACTGAGAACCAAGGTGAAGTCCGACGGAGCCAAAGGGGTGGAGGAACAAAACACAGCTGAAGGCCCTCATGTCTATGCTGCAGACAGAGCGACGACTGACCAAGGCGGAGCCGGAGGGATGAGGGAACCTGGCGTAGCCATAAGGACGACAGTCCCAGGAGGAGCCGAGGGAGGGAGGAGCCAAGGCAGAGCCAACTTTTTGACAGGCCGAGGTGGAGCAAGAGAGGCAACGGAAGCGGGGCTAAAGAACTGGATGGCCTTGGCAGAGGAGGAGGGAGAGGGAAGCTGCAAAACAGATGATGACGAAGACTTGGAACTGGGCTGGAAACAGCAGAGATGAAGATGACTGGACTGAACCAGTGAGGGGGACCAGAAAATATTTGCACATCCAGCTCAAACAAATTCGTTGAGACCCAGCTCATTGCATGCATCCCCAATTTTGACACGCATCATGTTTCAGGTAGTGTATGTGTTTCAATGAGATATGCACGCCTTCACACAGGTCATATGATTTGCAGCAATTAACAACTAAACTTCTACTCCTTACCTTACACAAATATTGCATAACTGCCAGAGGGGACAGCAAATCCAACACATCGTCATTTGACCTACTTGGTACTGTTATTTGATATTTTTTGCAATACAAAAAATGACTGTCATTGCACTTATCTGTCTGTTGTATTTTTTCTTAAAACTATATTTTTAAGAAATGGTCAGGGTTAGGTTTGGAGATCGGGATATGGTTTGTTGAGGAGAGGTGTTCTATTACTTTTGCAATTAAAAACTAACAATTTTCAAATGGTGAATGATAAAATGGCGGTACAAACCCTGGAACAAACACATATTTAATAGCATTTGGTGAGGGAAATTACATTTTAAGCGTTTTTGGAATGTAATACTCATTTGTTTTACTCAATCTAATTTCACAGCTAGCATTTTATGTAATCTAATTTCACACTTTCCACATAAAAATATGTAATTACAGCTTGATTGGAAATGATGCACAATTAAAATATTCTATTCATAAATTATATTTACCTTTTTTGAAAAAAATTAAGTATAGTGAAATGGGTTATTTTTATTCCACTTCCTAGTTTAACATTGGACCTAGGGTAAGAGTCAAGCAATATAATCAATATATAGACATCATAGAATGCATTAAAAAACGTGATGTGACTGTCCAAATAACAAAAAAAAAGTTTAAGTCTGTTTTGTCTAACTGTTGGATGTTTAATGTTGGCAAGTAATATAGAAATTTGGTATTTTATTACAGAATATGTGCGCTATGATTATCAGCATTTTACAACGGCTAATCCAATCAGAATTCCCAGTATTGATATGAGAATCTATGTTGTGAACTGCAGGCCAATTTTAAAGTAATGAATTCTTTGTCTTAGCTTTTAAAGCCAAGTGGTATCAAGGGTTTTCAGAGTATCAACATTAATATTTCATGTGTGACTTACAGAGACAAAGCTCTAGTGCCATGTCTCTTCCCCTCTCTCTCTCTTGCTGTCTCTCTTTTCCTTTCTGTCGTTCCCCTTCCCCTTGTCCATCCATCTGGAGTTGATCAGCTCATTTCCTGACTAGTATTACAGTGAACAATTATCTTCAGATCGGGAGACAGCGGGACTTGAAAGACTCTGAGTAGCAGGGGGCCGAAGAGCAGATGAAAAAGGGGGCACATGTGTCCCATCACCTTAATGAAATCAACCTGACCGTCCCGGAGCGACTCCCTCTGCTAACACGACACACTGTCACCACTCACTTACACCAAACCGCACAACAAACACACTCAAGCTGACCTGTCACATCTAATATACACTCAATTATTCAACTCTCAGACTGTCATGGCTAAGTGGCTACTTCTCGGATTCAATGACTGGACAAAAACATAACAAATCAGTCAATGTTTCCTTAGTTTTTTCACCTCTAACCCAGCAAGAGATTTTCAAAATAATGCTACAAGTTTGCAAAAAATTGAAGAATGTAGATTAACAATTCATTGCTGTCAATCCTTGGTTAAGTGGAAACCGTCCACCAAAACAAGCAGAGAATTGCTCATTTGCAGACCTGCCAGTCAATTAGACGACAGGCAGCAAACCACTGAAGTTCTTTCTTTCTTTTTTTTCCGAGGGCGCATGCCGGGGCACTGACATTTGAACTTGTGGGCGGAGGGTTCCTGACAGACCCCTGTGGCAGTCTGCTCCTATTGAGGGTCCATTCAGGCGAGGGGACTGGGGGGAGTCTCTCCCACTCTGACTTGCCCCACTGTGCCTGGCGTCTCTCTCTCATTAAATGTTGTTGGGGTCGGAGGCAAACGTCTGCTTGGGCTGGGGGGCAGGAAGGATCGCATTAATGAAGGGGACACCCGCTGTCCAGGTGTCGGGTGACATGGCGTGCCCTGTTTGTGTTTGGGTCTAGAGGGTTTATTGTGACTGCACTTGTGAGTAACAGTCTCAGTCTGTTTCGTTGATTACATTCTAATGCCTACAGTGTCCATATTTAGAAACCGCGCGCTATTCTGAAGAGTTCTTCGAGGTGAACCGACACCATTCAGGTCAGCAATGAGTCCAACTCAAGGTGATGGAAGAACTTGAGTGGATATCTCCAGGGGTAATTCTCCTTCACAACCGATATTTTTTGTACCATTCCCTACATTTAAAAAACAATTACGCCAAGCTAGAGCCTCGACCTAAATTAAAAGCCTGTCTTTAGTGTTGTAAACCGTCCTCGTAAATCAAGGCTTCCGTGCATTGCTCAGTCACTGTGAGAAATGAGAGGTCGCGAAAGGGCCCCTTCATTTACTTGTGGGCGTTTACACGGAAACTTTAGTCATGAAGGTGGGTGATCATGAACCCTAATGGCTTCATCGGTTCAGGGATCTGGCATGGCGGCACATCTCCAGGGATCCAATAAGAGGACCCAGAACCAGGAAGAGGCCAGCCATAACAGTGTTTGTTTGGACCTTCTCTGTAGGGATGTGTTGCCCATAGAGCTTAAAAGTCAAGTTTTTTATTGAGGAAGTAATTTTAAGTCATTATTTTGCATTCATTTACAATCAGTGTAGAGATACACTGATTATGACCATATGACCATGTATCTTAAAACTGCTTTTCTTGATATAAAAAAAAAAGTCAATCCATCTTAACATTTTTCAAATCACCCGTTGTGTTGCGGGGGTTCTGAAGCCTATACAAAATTACAAAATATAATATAACGCAAGCCATCCATTCAGCGTGGAGTCTCCTAAATCTAGCCACAAACCCAGTAAGGACTTGAAAGAAGGCGTGAGGATGTATCCAGTAAATAAAAAGCAGTTTATTAGAAACTAGGGGTGTAACGATACCCTCATGTCACGATTCGATACATATCACGATACTGAACTCACGATACGATATTATTGCGTTACTCCAAGACATATGGTAAAAGGTTAACAAAAATGTAAAGTTGGTTAAAATGCTAAATTTGGTATTTGATATAAACATTGGGGGTGGAAATGAATAGACTTGGACATTGCAGGTAACGCAATGTACAGGACAATGGTGACACCAGAATACAAATATTCATGATTTTGAAGCTGAAAATAGAGAATTATTTTAGACGAACATGCTTGCACTCTGTCACTGGCTAGATATATTTCATATAATGTAGGCCACCTTTAATGGTAACATAAGACTATTGGTATTATCAGGACCCACAAATATTCCACCCCATTTTTTCTCACACAGAAATTTTCATTTTGGGTGAATTATACACAACACATATTCACTATCCACGATAGATATTTATGCATTTTTGTACTGCAAATACATTGTGACACAATATATTGTTACACATACATTGAAATATATCACAAGATTTGTTTGGATATCAAGTAAATTGTTTTACTCAGCACTTTTCACAATGCATATTGTGCTTTAAAGAATAACATTGCAGAAATAATGCCTTACCATACTGTGTGTCTGTAACAAAAAAAAAATTCATTATACAGTTTCAAAACTTTACAAGAGACAAACCATCTGTTTAAAGAAACAGTTACATTTTCAGTTCTTAGAAAAATAATTTAGTCAGCAAGTATTTGAATCAACATAAGGTAGACTTAAACAACAGGGGACTTATCGTATTGAGTGAATCATTTTTTATATTACATGATAATTTATTTGCCTCTAAGTAATACCTTCCTCCCTTGAGCTAATTGAAGCTGGCGCCATCCTCCTTTGGTGGGTAGTAATTTTCTCTCATTACAGCAAATGTTTGCTCATAAGAGAAGGCTCCGGAAGCCTAATAAGGTACTAATAAAAACAAAGTGATGACAGTTGCTGTCACCTGTGCCAAGTCCTGTCATGCAGTGTAATTAGTGAGACAAGGCTTGTGATCCTTTATTCACTGCGTTATCTGAGTTCAAAGACAATGCATGAATTGCTCTCCTCAAAGAAGAGCACCTTCTTACTTTATCCCTTATGGACAAAACTAAAAATGAACCATCACTGAACTTAAGCTGGACTATGATGCTATTTTCTTCAAGATCTGCTGTACAGCAGAAACAAACTTTTATTGCATTATTTTCCTGTTATCACTGTAGATGTGCTTTGAAACAATCTAGATTGTAAAAAGCGCTATATAAATAAAGGTGACTTGACCTATGACCCTTATACTTGTCCTGGGAGAATTCGATTTACTATGTTTATGTTACTGATCAATGGTGATGTAAAGTTGGCAAAATATCATATTGCTTTTGAAGCATGCAATTCTAACCAAAAGATAACATTTGCCAATCTCTATCACGTTCAGTTGACAGAAATCCCTATTGAGTAAAGAAAGATCAAGAAATGATATGGCCAGCCGACAAGTTTGATTTAGTGGATCATAGCGTGCGTAAAGCAGGGCAAATAGTCGTGTAAACAGATTGTTAGATTGAAGAAATGTAAATGCCTACACAAGCATTCCTGCACTGCAAAGCTGAGCCCATAATTACAATGCTCAAGGTGTGTCCAAACATACCAGAAAAACCAGGAGCAATCTTTTTGACATTTCAGTACTGTCTGACAAAACTGTCTCTGTTTATTTCTAAAGGTCAAAGAGATCAGGCGGGAAGGAAAGAGGATGTGTTGGTCAATTTCAAAAAGGCTGATTTTCCTGCATCTCGTCTGAACGCAATATTTAAAGCATGACATTGCTTTCTTCTCTCTCTCACGGTGAGTATTTCTCATATGTCTCCTGTCAGCTCCCATGATACTCAACTGCAAACGTACATCCCTCTGATCTATCACTACAGTTCAGCAGTCTTTCTCAGTCCATCTACGCAAAGAGTCGGATTGTGCTCGACAAGGTGCCTGAGGGCAGGGGCGTGCCGGCTGAGTGTGTGCATGCGTTGTGTGTTTGCGTGTGTGTGTGTGTGTGTGTGTGTGTAGAGGGAGGCGACTCCTCCTGAGTGGAGCCGCTAAACTGCCACAGTTTCTCCCCCGAGGAGAGGCGCCTTTCATCTCCCCGCTCACTGGCGCCTTCGCAAACCTCAGATTGTCTGTGAAATCACCCTGCTTAATAAACGCGCTGAGGCTCCTGGGAACGACAAGCTAGCAGAATCTCACCCTGCAGCACAGTGCACATACAAACACACATAAAGACCAGTCCAACTAGCAGCTGATTGCCGCTCCTGTTCATTACAGGAGGAGAAGGGGGATGTTTATTTTAAATGTGATTGTCCAAGTATCCTTAAGTGTCATGGTTACAAACAATTCCCCCATTTAAGACGAGACCAAAAGCAATCCATCTCTGTTTAATGCCGTATTACTGAACAGCCTCAGTGTCCAGACATACATTTCATGATAGATACATTTACCCTCTCTCTCTCTCTCTCTCTCTCTCTCTCTCTCTCTCCTCTCTCTCTCTCTCTCTCTCTCTCTCTCTCTCTCTCTCTCTCTCTCTCTCTCTCTCTCTCTCTCTCTCTCTCTCTCTCTCTCTCTCTCTCTCTCAAAGCAGTAATTTGTGATACTTTGAAAATAACTCTTGTGTTTGATGAGTCAACACCCTAATGCTTTCGTTAGACACTTACCACAGTAGCCAGGAACAAACACCCCCCCCCCCCCCCCATAGGAGATTATATGGCATGCAAAGAAACTAGCAGACAACAAACGGCAAAAGAGCTTTTAAGCAAATAATCACACTTCACTTTATACATTGGAAAGTCATGATACATTGCATTGTAATGCCTCAAGCACTGTTTCTTGTCTGGGCTGCTGTTATACTTCATTAATAGTGTAGTGTCCTGGTTTGTAAAGGATTGTGTAAAGTGAGATACAATGGGACATTCACACAAGACACTTGCATTAAAGCAGAAGCAGACCACAGAGCAGAACAAAATGATATGCATTTTTAAAAGTTGAACTGTTTTTAACATACTTAAACACAACATTCCTGGTGTGAACTGATAAAACAGAAACCCACACAAATATTATATATATATATATATATACACACACACACACACATTGCACACAGTACAGGTAAAAAGTTTAGGAAGTATTTAGTAATTACTATTTTTAATGTTTTTGAAATAAAGCCTTAAAATGCTTATTTGCTCAAAAATACAGTAAAACAATAATATTGTGCAATATTATTACAATTTAAAATAATGGTTTTTTATTTTAATATACTTTAAAATATAATGTATTTATGTGATCAAAGCTGAATTTTCAGCATCATTACTCCAGTCTTCAGTGTCACGTGATCCTTCTGAAATCATTCTAATATGATGATTTATTATCAATATTTTTTTATAACCTGTGATACTTTTTTCTTTACTTTATTCTGTGATGAATAATAACTTCAAAAGAACAGCATTGATTTAAAACTTTAAAAAAGAAATCTTTTGTAACAATATACACTGCCGTTAAAAAGTTTAGGGTCAGTAATCTTTTTCTTTTTTTAAAAAAAAAGGATGTGATAAATTGATAAAAAGTGATAGTAAATATTTCTATTTTGAATAAATGCTGTTCTTTATAACTTTTTATTCATCAAAGAATCCTGAAAAAGTATCAGGTTATACAAAACTATTAAGCAGCACAGCTGTTTCCAACATTGATAATAAATCAGCATAATAATGATTTCTGAAGGATCATGTGACACTGAAGACTGGAGTATTGATGTTGAAAATTCAGCTTTGCATCACAGAAATAAATTATATTTTACAGTATATTAAAATAGAAAACCATTAAATTGTAATAATATTTCACAGTATTATGTTTTCCCCCCCACATTTTTGATCAAAGAATGAAATAAAAAAAAAGGCTTGATGAGCATAAGTTTCCTTTCAAAGACATTAAAAATAGTAATTTTTCCAAAATTTTGGTAGCTATCATATTACACACCACGACATGTAAAACAAACTTTCTAAAGTTAGATTCTGTATAATGTATTATACTATTATGTATTCTGTAGTAAACAATCTGTCATGTATAAAGGAAACTCTAATATTCTTTATCATCCAAGTCAAGTCAAGTCACCTTTATTTATATAGCGCTTTTTACAATACAAATTGTTTCAAAGCAGCTTTACAGAGATAACAGGAAAACAATGTTGTAATAGTATTGTTCAATTGAAAATTAAATGTCCCCAACTAAGCAAGCCAAAAGGCGAAGGCAACAGTGGCAAGGAACCAAAACTCCATCAGGTGACAGAATGGAGAAAAAAACCTTGGGAGAACCCAGGCTCAGTCGGGGGCCAGTCCTCCTTTGGCCAACGAATGAACAGTGTATGATTATGAGTTAGGCAGCATAATGCCAGGAGTCAGATGGGATCAGAACTTTCACGATATTATCCAGTTCATCTGGTTGGGTAGGGTCATCCGGCCGGTGAGGAGATGAGTGGTGAGGTGTCCATGGACCTTCACAGCCCTGATAATGCGTGTCGACGTGTCCATGTGATGGTCCTTCATCAGATCTGGATATGCCCTGGATCCGGCGGTCTGCGGTAAACCTCGGGATAAACAGAGAGACTAATATTAGCGTAGACGCCATCCTTCTTATGATGTACAAAGTACATCAGGAATTATGGGAAGTGTTCCCGGTTCCGGCTGATCTAATCTATGCAGCCTAACATTGAATTATAGAAATCTATAATGTGTTATGTGTATGCTAAGCCAAAGAGATGTGTTTTTAGTCTAGATTTAAACTGACAGACTGTATCTGCTCCCCGGACCGTGTTAGGAAGATTGTTCCAAAGTTTTGGTGCTAAATAGGAAAAGGATCTACCGCCAGCAGTCGATTTTGATATTCTAGGTATTATCAACTGGCCAGAATTTTGAGATCGCAATAGACGTGAAGGACTATAATGCGTTAAGAGCTCGCTCAAGTACTGGGGAGCTAAACCATTTAGTGCTTTGTAAGTAATCAGCAATATTTTAAAATTTATACGATGTTTAATAGGCAGCCAATGCAGTGTTGACAGAACCGGACTAATATGGTCATACTTCCTGGTTCTGGTAAGAACTCTAGCGGCTGCATTTTGAACTAGCTGTAGTTTGTTTAATAAGCGTGCAGGGCAACCACCCAGTAGAGCATTACAATAATCTAGCCTTGAGGTCATGAACGCATGAACTAATTGTTCCGCATTTGTCAGTGAGAGCATATGACGTAATTTAGATATATTTTTAAGATGGAAAAATGCGGTTTTACAGATACTAGACACGTGACTTTCAAATGAAAGATTGGTATCAAAGAGCACACCCAGGTTCCTAACTAACGTCGAAGACTTAACAGAGCAGCCATCAAGTGTTAGACAGTATTCTAGGTTATTAGGTGAGGAAGTTTTTTGTCCAATGATTAGAATCTCTGTTTTTTCAGAATTTAGTAATAGGAAATTACTGGTCATCCAATTTTTTATATCAGCTATGCATTCCGTTAATTTTGTGAATTGGTAAGTTTCGTTAGGTTTTGAAGAAATATACAGCTGAGTATCATCAGCATAACAGTGAAAGCTAATTCCATATTTCCTAATTATATCTCCTAATGGTAGCATGTACAGAGTGAAGAGCAGCGGTCCTAGTACTGAGCCTTGTGGTACGCCATACTGAACTTGTGATCGATAAGACATCTCTTCATTTACTGCTACAAACTGATATCGGTCAGATAAGTATGATTTAAACCATGCTAGTGCAATTCCGCTAATGCCAACATAGTTTTCTAGTCTATTTAAAAGAATGTTGTGGTCGATAGTATCAAATGCAGCACTAAGATCAAGTAACACTAATAGAGAGATACAACCACGATCGGATGATAGGAGCAAATCATTTGTGACTTTAATGAGAGCAGTCTCAGTACTATGGTACGGTCTAAATCCGGACTGAAAATCCTCGCAGATATTATTTCTTTCTAAAAAGGAACACAGTTGTGAGGATACTGCTTTTTCTAGTATCTTTGACAGAAAAGGCAGATTCGAGATCGGCCTGTAATTGACTAATTTTGTAGGATCAAGTTGCGTTTTTTTAACAAGCGGTTTAATCATAGCCAACTTAAAGGTTTTTGGTACGTATCCTAATGACAAAGATGAATTAATGATATCTAGAAGAGGATCTATGACCTCTGGAAGCATCTCTTTCAGTAGCTTAGTCGGTATAGGGTCTAGCATACAAGTTGTCGATTTAGATGAATTAACAATTTTGCAAAATTCTTCCTCTCCTATAGCAACAAATGAATCAAAATGTTCCTCACAGAGACTACAATATACTCCCTGATGCGATACTGTAGTAGACGGTTGCATAGTTATAATTTTGTCCCTGATATTATCAATCTTATAAGTGAAGAAGTTCATAAAGTCATTACTGCTGTGTTTCTTATAAACTTCTGGGCTTGAAGCTTTCTTTTTCGTTAGTTTAGTCACTTGTTCAAATAAATACCTAGGATTATGTTTATTTTCTTCTAATAGGGTTGAAAAATAATTAGTTCTAGCATCTTTTAAGGCCTCTCTGTAAGCAATCGAGCTCTCCTTCCATGAAATCCGAAATACCTCTAGTTTTGTTTTCTTCCAGTTTCGCTCCATTTTTCTGGCTGCTCTCTTAAGGGCCCGGGTGTGCTCATTGTACCACGGCGTTGGACTATTTTCTTTGATCTTCTTTAAGCGCAGCGGAGCAACTGTGTCTAAAGTGCTGGAAAAGAGAGAGTTAAAAGTTTCTGTTGCAATATCAAGTTCTTCTAAGCTATCTGGGATGCTGAGATTATGAAACTGATTTGGAAGATTATTGATAAAGCAATCTTTAGTGGCAGAAGTGATAGGTCTAACATATTTATAACATGGAGTCGGCTTTGCAGCCTTGGCTAAATGTAATTTACACGAGACTAGATAGTGATCGGAGATGTCGTCGCTCTGCTGCAGAATTTCAACGCCATCAACATCTATTCCATGTGATAATATTAGATCAAGAGTATGATTACGACAATGAGTAGGTCCTGACACGTGTTGTCTCACTCCAATTGAGTTTATAATGTCTTTAAATGCCAATCCCAATGCATCTTTTTCATTATCTACATGTATATTAAAATCACCAACAATTAGGACTTTATCTGCAGCCAATACTAATTCTGATAGAAAGTCAGCAAATTCTTTGATAAAATCTTTATGGTGCCCTGGTGGCCTGTATACAGTAGCCAGCAGAATTCTCAAACGTGATTTATTGTTTACACTATACATTTTTACATTAAGCACCAACACTTCAAAAGAAGTATATTTAAAACTAGATTTCTTAGTGGTTTTCAGAATATTACTATAAATTACAGCAACACCTCCCCCTTTGCCTTTCGGGCGAGGCTCATGTTTATAACAATAATCTTGCGGGGTGGACTCATTTAAAGTAATGTAATCGTTTGGTTTTAGCCAGGTTTCTGTCAAACACAGCACATCTAGGTTATAGTCTTTAATCTTGTCATTAACTATGAGCGATTTTGAATTAAGGGATCGAATATTCAACAACCCAAGCTTTATCGTTTGCTCATCTGTATTATATCTGTTTTTTATTTGTTGAACATCAATTATATTTTTAACCTTAGAAAGGTTTGGCAGTTTTTTGGATTTCCAAATTCGGGGAACAGACACAGTCTCTATAGGATGATATCTAGGTGAAAGAGTCTCTATGTGATGAGATTTATCTGACCTTGGTGACGTGAGGCCGCTAGCAGACGGTCGGTTTAGCCAGTCTGTCTGCTTCCTGACCTGAGCCCCAGATTGTCATGTTTTATCTCTAAGACTATGAGCCAAATTACTAGAGAGAAGAGCAGCACCATCCCAGGTGGGATGAATACCATCTCTTTTCAACAGGTCAGGCTTGCCCCAAAAACTTTTCCAATTGTCTATGAATTCTATATTATGTTGCGGACACCAATTAGACAACCAGCCATTGAGTGAACACAATCTACTAACTATCTCATCACTCCTTCGAACAGGAAGGGGGCCAGAGCAGATTACAGTGCCTGACATCGTACTTGCGAGTTCAAACACCTCTTTAATATTAATTTTGGTGATCTCCGACTGGCGAAGTCGAACATCATTAGTGCCGACGTGAATAACAATCTTAGAGAATTTACGATTAGCATTAGCCAGCACTTTTAAATTTGCTTTGATGTCAGGCGCTCTGGCTCCCGGCAAACATGTGACTATGGTGGCTGGTGTCTCTATTTTCACGTTCCGTGTAATAGAATCGCCAATTACCAGGGCACAATCAACAGCATTCTCAGTGGGTGTTTCACTGAGAGGGGCAAATCGATTTGTTATGGTAACCGGAACAGAAGAGTGGTTTTTTGATCCGCGACTAGAGCGATTTCTCACCGACACCCATCTGCCTGGCTGCACAGGCAATAACTCAGCCGGAACCGAATCATGTAAATGGTTCACTATGCTAGGCGCATCCAAAGTAGTATCTAAAGCTCGAGCACACTTACTATCCTCAATTAAAGTTTGGATGCGTGTCTCTAATTCTGAAATCTTCTCCGTCAGCCTGACTGTCTCCTTGCATTTATCACATATAAACCCTATGCCGACGGGGAAGGCTATGGTAAACATATGGCATGATGTGCAAGTGACAATAACAGGACAAGACATTACTCACCGTGTTTGTTGACTGATTCTTACTCACCTGGGCTTTTTATGAACTCAGATGTGCGGGCGCGCACGAGAAAAATAAATAAATAACTGAGCGCACGGGGGGCGCCTTAACAGGCTAGCGAGATACTAGCGTGTTGTGCTAACAATAACGAAAGCTAGCGATGTTAGGTAAGCTGTAATTAGTAGTATAAACAACTAGAAATGATAGTAAACGATGGTTCAAAACAGAAAGAAATGCGAGGCTTAGACGGAGCTAACAGCCTCGGAGCAAACACACTCACACACAACAGCAGGCAGCGAGGCAGACAGGAGCAATCGATACAAACAAACAATAAAGATGTGCCATTCATAATAATTACATTGTTATTCTTTGTCCTATTTATTCATGTCATGGCCTTATACTTACCAAAATTGCAGAATCTTTCTCTAAATCGGTCGCTATCATTTTGGCAATCATAATGACGGACACTTTATTACAACACTCAATATCCCTAATTCAGCAGCGTTCTCATTGGCTAAAAGTTGTACAGTTGCCGTGTGCTGCTGTAAGCAACAAAGCGCGAGCCTTAATTTGTCAGCGCTCTGATTGGCTGAAAGTTCTGTTGTGGCCGCGTGCTTCAAGGCATCAAAGGCTTCATGACTTTTGCATGAGACGTCAGAGTGATTGTGAAGGTCGCGCGTCCACAGCCTCATCGCGAGGATGATGATGTCCGCGACCGCGAGCTTGAAGGAATCAGACGGAGGAGGTCGGGACATGGAGCCGCGCAAAACTCCGGTGTCAAGCCATCCATTCAGCGTGGAGTCTCTTATATCGAGCCACAAACCCAGGAAGGACTTTGTAAGAAGACGCGAGGAAGTTTCCAGTCAGTTTGCGAAGACTGAGATCAGGGATTCTTGTGGTTCGGCTCGAATACCAAAGCACTTTATACAGACCTCACCCGTCAAATCCGAGTCCCCTGAGCCGGATGACTGCACTTCATGGGTTATGAACTCCAGGTTCTCTCAAACTCGTAAGCAATTTCACTTTCTGAACTACCTTATGCTTTAAACTTAATTTTCTAACACAAATAGCTTAGTTGCAAGATCATTTTTACTACAATTATTGACTTAATATTATATTAAGTCAATAATTGTCGTAAAAATTGTCTTGCAACTAAGCTAATTTTGTTAGAAAATTACTTATAAACTTATAAGAGATAAAAAAGAGGATATTTTCTCTACAGATTGTTTTAGGGGTTTTATAAATGTAACATATTTAGCTGCTGGTTATTTCTCATTAGGAATCTTGCAACTAAAGCGAATGCATGTTTTATAGAGACTGTGTGAAAGATACATTAAATGGAAACTAGAGATCCATGAGGGCCCACTGCTCTGAAAATATGAAGCCTCGAGCAGAAAACTCAGATTTAATTAAGAACACAACATTATTATAAATTAAAATAAACGAAACACTCGTTGATTGTAATTATTAAGCAGAATATGAATGTGTAGATTAATGTATTTGCTCATGTTTACTAATATAACAAAGCATGTTAATAATAGCATTATTTTAGCTTTTTCTCCACCCCCTAAATAATAATTATTAAAACTATCAAGTAAAACACAAAAAGAATTCAAATAAATTACACATTCACGTGCATGCATTATGCACACTGTAAACACAGTATATGATCAATAGGTTATGAAAATATTTGTTTTTGCGTTGCTTTAACTCATAAAAAGTTGAAAATTGCTTAACTTATTTTGAAGTTTTGAAGATTGAACTGTTTTTTAAGTCAGTTTATTGTAAATTTTTAAGTTGAAATGACTTCAACATCTAAGTTGATTGTACTTAAAAATTTAAAGCAGCGACCTCTTTTTTCAGTGAAGGCTTGTTTAAAAATGTACTGAATGAAAAAACTATTATTAAAACATACATTTTACACGGTAAGTTACTGAGTTTAAAATCAATGTTTTTGACCAACCTAAAATGAACAAGGAATTACATTGTGTTACACTAATGTTTAAACCTTTTTTTTTCTTCTTTTTTTTTTAACCACAGGTCAAGACAGTGCCTGTCCTCTCCGCAAGCACAAGACCAACCGCAAACCCCGTACACCGTTCACCACCTCACAGCTCTTGGCCTTGGAGCGTAAGTTTCGTCAGAAACAGTACTTGTCCATCGCAGAACGAGCCGAATTCTCCAGCTCCCTCACCCTCACAGAGACCCAGGTGAAGATCTGGTTCCAGAACCGACGGGCCAAGGCCAAGCGTCTGCAAGAGGCCGAGCTGGAGAAGCTCAAACTGAGCGCCAAACCTGCCCTGCACCCCAACTTCAGCCTGCCTCTTCCTCTCGGGACCCAGCTTCATTCGGCGGTCTCGCTCTACGGCCAGTCGTACCCCTTCCACAGGCCTTTATTGCCCGTTGCTCCAATGGGACTCTATGGAACTCCTTTAGGGTACAGCATGTATCACTCGCTTGAGGGAGTGCTGCAACATGGACTCGTACTGCTCTGTGGATGTACAAAAAGACCAGAAAGACAATGTTTACAATCACTGGGTGTCCGAAAAAGCAACAATCAAAAAATTAAATATGTCATAATGTGCCTTCACTCGCGCCTTCAAAGACCTGACGTGAAAATCGGGACATTTTACCTCACTTTTCACTGACTGAAAGATCAAATTTTACCCTGTGGACGGATAATTCGGTTGCCAAACCTTTTGTGTATATTTGTGTTATACATCTTTATGTAATATATTGTCAAACTAATTATTTAGTGTACAAAATATTGTTTAAATTCTACTACATTTGATGGGGGTTTTTAATCCTGTAAAAATGTGTTCATTACGCATTGTTTTTACTTATCTAGAGATTGTTGTCATATTTGTAGCTATAATTGATAGACACTGACTTCACCAAAAGCTCATGGTGTGTGAAACTAATTAAATGGCTAGGTGAATGATTTTATATACGAGAAATATGAAATTTCGAAAGATTTGATCGTCAAGTAAAATTTTACATCAAAATATTACAGACCTTTTTTCTACACTTTGTTCACATGCAACCTAGAAACAAATCTGACAGTGAGTATGGAATATGCAGTTTGAAACAAAAATGTGGATTTTATATACATTTATCACTATAATTATAATTGACTGAAATCTGAGCAGTAAATGGCAATTGGCCAGCAAACACAAAAGCATTGGTTTATTCAGTTGATATTTACGTTTCATGTTTGAGAAACGAATATGAGAGTGTTAATTGCATTAGCAAGTTCTATATTCCTCTTTTTCACTTTTATTCATTTTCCGTGACGTTCACCTCCACCTTTTTAAAGTAGATTAAAGTTATTTTTACAGTTTTTTTCCCCCAATGAATGAGCCTTTCTAAGCTAATACATCCTCACATAATGAATTATGTATGAATATGAGTTATATTAAAAAGTCAGTGAAGTAAAGCAATATCCTGCAACGAAAAAAAAAACAGTTGCTAACACTTTATATAGATTTTCATGAACCAAACATAATGTGATGCTTAACAGATCAGCATAAAGATGAAAATACAGCTAAAGTAGAATGTATTGCATTTCTAATTAAATCCTGATCTATTCAACATGATATAAAGTAGTAATGTTTGATTACGCTGTTATTATAAAATGTATTGGATTAGTTGTGTTTCACTTCTTTATTGCCTTGTTATGGCTTGTTCATTAGGTTGCGGCTCTGTAAATGTGGACATTTTACTGCTTCCGCGTGACTTTGATGCAATGAGGAAATGGTTTATGGTCAGCACTTTACTCACAGCTTCCTTTAATCAGAAGTCCTGCTAATCAAACACAGAACCGCTAAAGTGTTCACGGATGTGTTTTATAATGTCGACTTACGAGAGCGCAGTGAAACTGGACAATTTACCTGATCCCGTTCCTGTGGTGTCAAGAGACTTTGACGGCTGCATTCACAAAGCTGTCAAGTTGTTCTGAACTTAATACCTCAAGTATAACTGGGTAATTGTAGCCGGTTTAATTCTTTATTTATCTTTGATGTAAAGTCAGAAAGATTCATTTCA
Organism: Chrosomus eos; assembly: GCA_036326025.1. Classification (NCBI taxonomy): domain Eukaryota; kingdom Metazoa; phylum Chordata; class Actinopteri; order Cypriniformes; family Leuciscidae; genus Chrosomus; species Chrosomus eos. Next base: position 34,594,011 of record CM070834.1, on the reverse strand, counting down.
AGATTTAACCTCTGTATTGTTTGAGGTCTGAGAGACACCAAGGCCATTTTAAAATAGCTTGAAAATGTAGCCTACTTAATATTGTAGTAACCGTTTATTATAGCTATTTATTATAGAATACTATAAAGCATTCTTAAATGTCTGGAAAGTTATTTACTACATAATTTTTGAGAGTGACTCAAACACTTTTTTTTTAATGACTGTTCAATAGGTTTTCTAATTTTCTGTTTATTTTTTTCAAATACATTTTCTCCTATTTTTGCCATTTTTAAATAAAAAGATTTAAATATAAAGTGGGTATGGACAGAGTGGTGGTGGGGGGTTATACATTATTTTCTATTTGGAAAAAAATCAAATTGGGCACATTTCTTAAAAAGATTTACATGGGGGAAAAGGCATAAAACCTTGGAAATATTTGTCTGCTGGGTTTCCATTAGGTCAGACAAACATTAAAAAGTTGAAAAAACAGGTTAATTTAGAACGTTATTTTTTGACACATGCATCATTGCATCTGAAAATTAAATTTTAAGTCATTAAAAAGTAGTCTGAAACAGAGCATAAGAATGAGTAATAGTTCCAGTCATCTTTTAAAATGTTTCCGATAATATTAGAGATGGGGATTATAAAGGTTACGATTCCTAGGCTAAGTTTTAAATGCTTTTAGTGATACAGTATTTACCACTGACAAAATAATTGAATAAATATGCCTGTTAACAATCTACACTAATCCCTAAAAAAGTGCACGACACAATTTATACGATGCACAAAATGCACCCTGCATGCAATTCGTCATATCATGTATCCCCACATTAATGATCATGACTAGTGATACAGTACGGTTGGGTAAAGGGAACATATTGGCCTTGTTTGATCTTGTTCAATCCATGTTTTCCTGGATTTAGACCTCCTCTGCTGGTTACACGGAGAACAACACCAGTGTAAGATACACATCAAATTGACTGGGCGTGTGCACTTCCTCATGCTGTTCTTATGATATCTTATTAGACATTCTCAGTCAACCTTTTAAAATAAACAAATCATTAAATGTTAGGAGAATTACATTCATTTACAACTGGAAATGAATCTGCAATCAGGGTCAATGATAAAAAAAGCTATTTTTTTCTATTAACAAACGTTTATGGTTTTGAGAAACTTTTATACTTTATATTTGATGACACCTATAATGTCATGTGGTGTATCCATAACCATCGACGATAAGTATTTTCCTTACGCATTGAATACATGTGAGTGCACAACCTTGATCATTATTTCCAAAAAGCTTTTAAATATATATCTCAAGTTAAAACTCAATTGATAAATTTTGGATTTTTGGGTGTGGCCTGTGGGGGCAGTGAGCCCGAGGTTTCCCCGTGAGTCCAGGAGCTCCTCCTGTCCGATTTTAGGGGAAAATCAAGTCCATCGGAGACATCCAATTGGCTCGCCGAATGAACACCACACACACACACAGTGTAATCACCATGAGAAAATCTCACAGTTAAACTAAAAAAGTATTAAAATATGATACACCGGTGTTTTGCCAGATGAGAAGTTTATCCATCTTTTTACTCTTTTAATTCAATTTTATAACTGTACCATATATCTCTCATAAAACTGTTTTAATTTTATTTTGTGATTATTTTAATTCCTTTCTGTAAAGCACTTTGAATTGCCATAGTGTATGAAATGTGCTATATAAATAAACTTGCCTTGCCCTCGTGTTTTTGAGAGTTGCATCACATGGCATTTTACAATCAGAACTACCCTTACTTTGTCAATAGATTTCTTTTCATATTTTATTTGACTACTTTTGGATACATCACCGGCCACTTTATAAGGTACACCTTGCTAGTACTGGGTTTGAGCCCCTCTTGCCTTCAGAACTGCCTTAATGCTTTTTGGCACAGATTCAACAAGGTGCTGGGAACATTCCTCAGAGATTTTCGTCCATATTGACATGATCGCATCACACAGTTGCTGCAGATTTGTCGGCTGCACATCCATGATGCGAATCTCCCGTTCCTTCACATGTCAACTGTGCTGTATTGGATTGAGATCTGGTGACTGTGACTTGAGTATAGTGAACTCATTGTCATGTTCAAGAAACCAGTTTGAGATGATTTGAGCTTTGTGACATGGCACGTTATCCTGCTGGAAGTAGCTTTCTGGAAATTATACACTGTGGTCATAAAGGCATGCACATGATCAGCAACAATAGCTGACGGCTTGGCGTTTAAATTATGCTCAATTGGCACAAAGTGTGCCGAGAATATATCACACACACCATTACACCACCAGTAGACTGAACCGTTGATACAAGACAGGATGGATCCATGCTTTTATGTTGTTTATGAATGTCACATGCAGCAGAAATCAAGACTCATCAGGCCAGGCATCATTTCTCCAGTCTTCTTGCTAAACTTTGGTGAGCTTGTGTGAATTGTAGCCTCATTTTGCTGTTCTCAGCTGACAGGGTCATTGGTGTGTCTTCTGCTGCTGTGGCTCAACCACTTCAAGGTAAGTAAGGTAAGTTAACCACTTTAGTAATCCCAAAAGGGGCAATTATATTTGGACAGTGGCATCACATCAACTGAAAAAACACATTAAAAACAATCATATTCCACATACACATATCTACATATTACAACGTTCCAATGCACCGTGCTTTATAATAAAATTCACACCAAAAAAATGTAATTACAGCTCAAGAATCTTTAGTAAAAAAATCTCATTACAAATACGAATGGCTTCTGGTACAAAAGTGAACTTGTATCGATTTGTTAGACACTTGATACTTCATAAACGTCTGCCCGAGGGCAGTGACTCAAAATTCATATGCAGAGAGAGTGTTTCATCACTCATAATACTCCTAGCTTTCCTTAAAGCTTGCAGCTCATGTTAAAATTATGTTAAGCTCCGCAAAGGAACACAAGTAATTTCTTGAGCATGACTATACTTTGGAGGCGATTCTTATCCTTTAGAGAAAGTGCCTGAAACCAACAGAGGAATGAGAAAACGTCTTGGTTACGGATGTAACCCTTGTTCCCTGAGTAGGGAACAGAGACGTTACGTCGGATGATGACGAATGGGGTTTCGTTTAGAACACCTATCGACTTTGAGTATATAAAACGAGCCAATGACAAAGAAATGCCATGGGTCTGCGGAATTTGCATGATGTAACTCCGCCTTACCTTGTGGTATAAAAGGAGGACGTTGTCACTCCGAGTTACGTCGGATGACGACGAATGGGGTTACCAGTCCAATCACGCCACCTTCACAGCTGTCTTCCAGTGCCCTGCGTAAATCTGAGATCCCTGTCGTGAGACTAGCAGGACTCCTATTTAACACAGAGAATTCCAAGGAACACTGGTGAGCATATCCCATAGTTTAGAGGAAATATGCAATTAAAGCTAACCCAGAGGGGGGGGGGGGGGGTGCTTGGAGAATACACATATGACCCGAAGGAAGCATATGGAGAACACTGGGGTGTCCAGCCGCAGATGGAATATTTCAAACCCAGGGGTGGCAAGGTGGCTTGCCAAGGGAAAGACACATGCTCAGAGAGGCTTACAGTGGGAATACACATGTGGGGATAGCTGGAGAGGGAGAGGGACCATGCACACGGAGGGCACCTAGCCGACGCACAGGCAAGAGACACTGGTGCCGACGTCAGGAGTGCAGGAGGAACTCAGCGCTTTCGGGGAAGCTCACCTGAGGAGAATAACGCATGTATCCAGTCCGTGGAGTGGAATGGCGAGCAAGCGAAGACACCTGAGCGGGTCCAGTACTAGCTGGTTGATGCGAGTACATGAGAGGACACTGGCTCCACTCAGAGATTGTTGAATCTGGCGAATGTGTTAGGTGTCCCCCAGCCTGCAGCTCTGCAGATGTCTGTTAGCGAGGCGCCATGCGCTAGAGCCCAAGAGGATGCCACACTCCGGGTGCAGTGAGACAGCCTTTGCTTGGAGAGAGCCTTTCCCTTCAGCTTCCCACCATAACAGACAAAGAGCTGGTCTGAGGTCCTGAAACACTGCGTTCTGTCTACATAGGCGCGGAGAGCGCGTACTGGACAGAGCAGTGCCAAGGCTGGGTCTGCCTCCTCCAGGGGCAGCCTTGCAGGTTCACCACCTGGTCCTGGAAGGGAGTGGTGGGAACCTTGGGCACATATTCGAGCCGGAGTCTCAGGATCATGTGATAGTAGGCCGGCCCGAATTCCAGGCACGCTTCGTCAACGGAGAATGCGTGCAGGTCCCCTACCCTCTTGATAGAGACCAGTGCAACCAGGAGCGCTGTCTTCATTGACAGGAACTTAAGCTCGATGGTAGCCACCACAGCTGGTCGTAGGGTACTCAAACCTGCCTGGTCCCGTCCAGTAGCCACACGTGGAGGCTCCAAAGAATGGGACAATGGTGCCACAGGGTGCCCCGTCCCTGAGAAAGGGGGTCGTTCCTCAGAGGGATTGGGCAAGGAGGTGCTATCGCAAGGAGTACAAGTTCGGAGAACCAGGTCCGGGTGGGCCAGTACGGCGCAACCAGAAGGACCTGCTCCTCGTCCTCCTTGACCTTGCGCAAGGTCTGCGCAAGAAGGCTCACTGGGTGCATCCGTGCCGAGTGTGCCCTCGGTCAGGGAATAATACAGGTCGCAATGGGGCGAATCGTGAGAGGCAAACAGATCTATCTGTGCGTCCCTGAACTGGTCCCAAATCAGCTGAACGCTGAAGCCTTGAGAGCTCGTCGGCTGCACAGTTCAGGGCTCCTGGAATATAAATGGCCCGAAGCGACCTTAGACGCTTCTGACTCCATAAGAGTAGGTTGGCGAGCGAGTTGCGACATACGGCGAGAGCGTAGACCAGTTTGATGGTAGATGTACGCTACAGTGGCGGTATTGTCTAATCGGACTAGTACGTGTTGACCCCAGAGCAACGCCCGAAAGCGGTGCAGGGCAAGGTGTACTGCCAGCAACTCGAGGCAATTGACATGCCATAGGCGCTGGGGTCCTGGCCAGGAGCCCACGGCAGCATGTCCATTGCACATGGCGCCCCAGTCCATGGAGGCATCTGTTGAGACAACAACATGCCGGGAAGCTCGTTCCAGGGACACTCCAGCCCGTAGAAAACTGAGGTTCGAGCACGGGGTGAAGTACTGACGGCAAGTCGGAGTAACTGGTACTCGGAGGGTGCCGTGTTGCCATGCCCACCTCGGGACTCGGTCACGAAGCCAAAGCTGAAGCGGTCTCATATGAAGCAATCCGAGCAGCGTTGGTGCGGCAGCAGATGCCATATGCCCCAGGAGCCTCTGAAAAACTTCAGTGGAACCGCACTCTTGCACTTGAAAGTCTCAGGCAAGTCAGCAATGGCTGAGTGGAGAAGGCGACCAAGTCAATACTGAGTAAAGAGATCCTCTGCACTGCATGGGGCAAAGTTACTCTTTTCCCAGTTGACCCGAAGGCCCAGACGAGCTGGGTGCAGGAGCACTGGGTCCCTGTGTTCGCAAACCTGGTCTCGAGAGTGAGCTAAGAAAGCCAGTCGCCGAGATAGTTCAGAATGCGAACCCCGTTTTCCCATGGAGGAACAAGGGCTGCCTCGACAACCTATGTGAAGGTGCGAGGAGACAGGGCTAGCCCGAATGGGAGAACAGCGTACTGATATGCGCGCGCCCTGACAGCAAACTGTAGGTAGGGTCTGAGTCGAAGGAGAACGGAGACATAAAAGTAGGCATCCTTCAGGTCGATCGCTGCAAACCAATCCTGTGGCCGCACACATCCGGAAATGCGTTTGGCCAGGAGCATCTTGAACAGCAGCCTGTGAAGGGTGCAGTTCGGATGCGTAGGTTCAGGATTGTCCGTAACCCAACAGATTTCTCCGGGACAATGAGGTAGGGGCTGTAAACCCGGACCTTATTTCGGCTGGAGGGACAGTCTCAATCGCACCCTTCGCCAGTAGGGTAGCAACCTCCGCTCTCATGATAGGGGCATAGCCACTGACCATAGTGGGGCGGACTCCCCTGAAGCGGGGAGGAGACCGTGCGAACTGAATCGCATAGCCGAGGGTTCGCGCGACCCAGCGGAACAGATAGGGAAGCTCTAGGCAGGCTCCCAAGAACTGTGCCAGCGGAGTCAACGAACCACAGACGTCCCCTCGGTGGTGCAGCGAAGCGGAATGACAGGCCCAGATGTGGACGGCATAGCGGCCCGGTGTGGGGGCCCGGATGTGTTGTGCGTTCAGGGATGCTCTTCTGCAGACTTTGGATGTAAAGAGTGGTTATTTGAGTTACTGTTGCCATCTAGCAACGTAATAGCAACCACCCAAAGTACCCTAGAAACACCATAGCAACCACCCAGAACACCCTAACAACTGCCTAGCAACTACCCATAACACCCTAGCAACCGCCTAGCAACCACCAACACATAATTAAGCCATAACTCAGCACCAGAACATCGTTCAGACATGTTTGTTGGTTCGTATACAATCACGTACCACACTCTAGCAACCGAGAAGCGAGTTTTGCCACTGCAAGCACCACTTCACATTTTCTTCTGGAAATGTGCATTCTAGTTTGAGTTACTGTTGCCTTTCTATCGTTTCTCAAATACATTGTGAGAAGTTGATCGTAGAGATCATTGGTGGCATGGTCCTAGGATCTACTTAGGCCTACAATGCTTTTGGGAAACGCAGTCCTGGCCGTTCTCCTCTGACCTCTGGCACCTTTCTCTGTAAACTCTAGAGATGGCTGTGTAAAAAAATGTCAATAGATCTTCAGTTTCTGAAACACTCAGACCGGCCCATCTGGCATTAACACCATGAACAAAGTCACTTAAATCTCATTTCTTCCCTATTCTGATGCTGAGTTTGAACTTCAGCAGATTGTCTTGACCATGTCTACATGTCTAAATGCATTGAGTTTCTGCCATGTGATTGTTTAATTAGATATTTGCAGTGACGAGCAGTTGAACAGGTGAACAAAAAAGTGGCTGGTGTGTGTGAATGTATAAGAAAGACATTTTTTTAAAAAGAATGTTTTATATGATATCAGAAAGTTGTATCACCCTGACATTTCTGACTTTATGGCCATCTAAAACTAAAAAAATACATTTTAATTTAGAAATCAAAAACATGCTCATTGTTGAAAAGCTGTATTCAAGCCACTGTATGAATATATGAATGAACTTATTTTTTTTTTACATTCAGCATGACGTTTATTTACTTAATAATTTTAAGGAAATGGGTTTAAGTCAACTGATCACTTTTTACAGTGAATTACATGTGCAATAACAACACCTGCTCACCGAATTTACCAAAACAAGAGGTTATGTATACGAAAGTTCAGTATGCTTTAAAATTGTCTGAAAAAAATGACAGATAGCAACAGTGAAGTCATTTGATTGACTATTTGGGGTGTCAGCCTCATTGGGTCAACTCCCTTCCTTTCCCCAACTGGGAATCCTGAAAGAAAATGCAAAATTAAGGATATATTTAAGGATATAGATATATTTATGGTCTTGACTAGCTTGTCGATTGCTTGCCTATTCCAGTCACTAGACTTAATTCGTCAAACAGCTTACTCTGAAAAAGTGCACTGAAAATTAGGATAGACTGCTATTGGTTCTCCAAATTACCAGGGTGGACTCATTTCATACTGAAATATGATTGAATGTTTTCATGGCCATATTAATTAGCTAATAATTAGCTATTATAGGGGTTTCAATTTTAAAAGAAGTGATTTAGATGCATGTTGCACCGTAAAAAAAAGAGAGAAGAAAATACATGTAAAAAAATTTGCTGTGGGAGCCATACCTTTTTATAGTACCCAAACTTTTTACACACAAATACTAAACACCCTAATGTACAAAAAAGGAATGTAAATTTACGTTTTCTCACTGTACATCAAAAGATGACTTCCAAAAACATGTAACAGTATTTTACTGTTTAATTGAAAAACGTCCCATTAGTTTCATTACAGTTTTTCACAGTATAGATTAAGGGAACTTACTATTAACCAATAAACAGCATTTCACCAGTAAAATTACCATAATTTTTGTAAAGTGTGTGCCGGGCAGTGTTGGGAGTAACGCATTACAAAAGTAATGCATTACAGTAACATATTACTTTTTGCTGTAACGCAGTAGTGTAAGGCATTACTAATCAATTTTCAGTAATATTTTACTCGGTACATGTTCAGTAAGGCTTGCGTTACAAGTTACAACAGACTTTTAATTGTAAAAAAAAAAAAAAAATACACAGCAAGACCGCGAGACATTAACAAATGAAAAATGCAAGTAGGCTAAATTACCTGTTCGTGGTCAGTCAATAGCCGCGTGTGGTGTCCAAGTCTGTTAATAAAAACTATGGCAGCGCCTGATATATTTGTAAAGCTATTTCTTTTTACAGGAGTGCCGTGATTTCGGCCTCTGTGCTCGCGCTGGCCAGTGGAGAAGCGGCTAATGGTGAAGATGGCATGAAGAAGACTGTCCATTCGCGAGATAGACGTATGCGCATTAGGCTATTCGTTCTGTGTTTTCTTTCTAAACAGTTAGGCTATGTTTATGTGGTATTTTTCATGTTTTCATCACGCAATCATGTTTTTGATGCGGTGGTGACGCGTTCATTTAAGGGCGGCGGCGCTGGCGATAAAGCACCTAAAAGCTGTCACAAAGAACCGGCAAAAGCAATGATTATGAATATGTCAAATATAGCAAGGAGACATTTTAATTGTTTATTAATAAAGTCAAGATGAAGTTGACGATGCTGACTCGCGATCTTCGCAGTAGGCTAGTGCACAAGAGAGAAATGCACATTTCATTTCATAAGCAGAGAGCAGTCTGTTTTCTTTCGTTTTGAATTGTTCTGTTTCTGTTTCTGTCAGGTCCGTGAATAGGCTACCTTATACGCTGAGTTTCGGTTCATTTATGAGTGAATTGTCCTCCATGTCGTGATTATTTATAATTGTCTGCTATATTTAGCCTTCTTATTTATAAGATCCAGGCAATTGGTTGATGAAACATTGATTAAAATTAAGATACAATTAATACAAAACGAAATTCACTTTAAAGAAAGGCTTTGTGTCTTGTGTAAGGTCTTTGTGAAAGTTTTAAAGCAGTCTTTTAGTGCCGCTTCAGAGCGCTCGCGTCCTAACGGAGAACTGTCACGTCTGTAACATAGTTTTTTCCTCATAAATGCCAACACGAAAAATAAAATAAAATGAATATTTTATGTTCTGTGGAGAGCCAACCCTTCTTCATCCGATTTGCGCAGTGTAATTCACAAAATTACAACAACAAAAATCGTTGCCTCCTAAAAGTTAAAGACTTATTTTTGTCACGCATGACTATTTGTCTATTTACCTAATATTAAATATAAAACGCATGTGTAGACTGATATTTTTCTAATGTCTGGACTCCTTTCAGGGAGGAGCCTATGGATAAACACGTTTCAATATTTTGGTATTAATGCATTTTCTGAGAATTTATTTTTCAAGTTTTGACAGCAAATGTCATGTCCATAACGCTGGAATTCCCAAATTTTAAATCATTTATCCTCAACTAGTTTTGTGGTGTAGGTTTACGTATTTTATAATGTTAAGTTAACTTCAAATAATAGGCTACTAATAGTAATTTAAAGACGTGGTAGCATTGGATCTGGACGGGAAGGATAACTCTTGAATTTGGAAGGGGTGTGTCGCGATTCTGCAGGTTCGTGGATCTGAGTTTCGCGATTTCGGTTTCATTTCGCATATCGTTAAAGCCCTAGTCATTTTAGAATGTTAAGTTCTACTTCTGTATAGTTATTTTGGTGAAAGTAACTCAAAAGTAATACAGGAGTAATGTAACGCATTACAATTCTGAGACAGTAATATTGTAAGGTAATGAATTACTTTTAAATAACAGTAACATGTAATATATAATGTATTCCAGTTTGGAAGTAACTTGCACAACACTGGTGCCGGGTGATGCGTCACAAGTGGATCTGACAGCACAACGTAGCAGACCGGCATGTTTCTGGCACAGAGTTCAGTTGTTCAGTAAAGGAAGCAGCATGCTTGCCCGAACTTTTGTTAAGATGTCTTCCGTCGTCATGTCCCCAAACAGCCACTGAACTTGTTGTGATCCCCCAGCTGCCCGCGGCACTTCAAATCAATGCAGCTGCCACTGAACGTGTCTGCCTCTTGCGGGAAGGGCACTGGGGGAGACAGAAACAGACATCTATTCAGCTTACATAACATGAACGCGTAGACCAGCTCAGTGAGCGAACAATGCAGCATCTTGCTCTGGCTGAGGCATGCAGAATGACACACAACATGTTTCGTGTGCCATAGAGATAGCCTCAGCTAACACATCGAAATGGCTAATTCCTTTATGACTCCTGGCTGGAGGAAACTTCAGCCGCACTGCTTGCCTTCGAAGTGAAACTAGAGCGGATATGCCAGTGTAAGACAATATCGAGTCAATTCTCCTGAGGAATTGTAAATTCATCAGAAAAATGAGTCTACATGACTGTGTGTGTTGAGAACCACTGATTTAGCTGCTACATACACACAGCTTGTCTTGCGGAAGACGACTTAATCAGATTTCTTGCACTGTGCATGTCAGTATGAGTCATCAAGAGGGGGAAAACAAGCTTTGGGCAACAGAGCCTATGAGTTTATGACGCTGTTTAAGGTTTAAGGTCAAGTTGGCCAACAGATGGCAGTATACCAGCAATATTGAGCAGCTGTCGGAAAACTATTTAAAACAAATCCTCTTGTTAATTAGACTTGGACATGAGGTAAGTTCAGAATAATATGATTAGCATTTTATCTGTAGGCCTACTATTGGCACACTATTTTCTTATCTATATGAGAAATACAGAATGTATTGTGTGTGCAAATTGTCTGCGTGCATGGAAAATCAGGTTGACCTATTTGTTTAAGTGTGCTGTACATCCTCACACTGCATATAATATTATATCCCACAATGCAATGTGCTTCACTTGACCTTTTATTTCAAGTGTGAGGAATAACATTTCAGCGGGATTTCATTTAATTATTGTAATATATATATTGCCTTAATGTGAAACATATATATATATATATAATATATATATATATATATATATATATATATATATATATATATATATATATAATATATATATATATATATATATATATATATATATATATATATATAATATATTGTGTTTCACATTAAGGCAAGACACCCAGGTGAATAGGGTAAAAAAGAAAATATCACCATACTTTCCCAGCTCATTGATTATACATTAAGAATTACAAACATTTTAAATAAGCAGATGCATTGTCTAATTAAATTAATTTGCATACATTTCCAGAACTGAACATTGAAAACACTGGTCAACAGCATTTATTTTTATTTTATTTTTTTAGAATCAAAAGTTTTCTCTTTTTATCATTCCATAAAATCAGAAAATACTGTCAACAGCCATAAAAAAATATATAAATACATTTTCACTGTTTCTAGGAATAAAATGATGTGTAAAGTCAGGTAAATGATATAGGAACTGTATAAAAAACTGCACTGTAAAACCCTTCAAAATATAGGAATAAAATTGGAAAGTTTGGTTTATATTAGTGCTATTGAAGTGGAGATTTTTCTGTCTCAGTGCTTGAGGGAGAAATTTTTTTTTTGAGAAACCAGCCTTTAAAGATATGTATTGTAATAGAAATCTACAGAAATAATGAACAATAAAAGTGTATTTTGGATATTCTTTATGCAAAACATTATGAAAATCTAAAATTGTAATAAAATTAAAAAATTTTTTTTATTAATAATCCATCCGTCTCACGGGCACATGCTAATGTCCTGTTGCTCACGTGCAACAATGCTTGTGTCTGCTTTAACTGAACCCTTTAAACAGCCCAGAGCTCGGCAGGATCAATCGCTCATATGTGCCACTCAAAAACGCTTCAGAACTGATGGCATCCAGTTGCAGTGCAAGGTCAGCTGAGGCACAGTACCACACACAGTCAGAGAGAGCAGCATCTTACTCAGAGCATCCCTGATCATCTTTACTATCAGACACAAAGGTTCACAGTAGAATATGGTCATGGTTTAGGGGACCCATTAGCCTGGAATTGGCTAGTCTGTGGCTACTGCAAACAAGGACATTTGAATGAATATATATACTAAGACAAGGTAAATAGTTATTTATCAACATCATTTGGAAGTGATGGCGACAATGTCTATGTTACAAGTGTTTTCAAGCAAGTTATGTGAGTCGCTTTGGGGTAATTCCAGCGTTATGGATGTGACATTTGAACTCACAATGACAGATGAAATGTCTCAGAAAAAAAAAAACTTCTTACAATATTTAAATTGGAAATGGCATATTCTCAGAGCACCCCATCTGAATTGACAGGCGAAATATGTTTTTCTAAAATATATTTAAGTACCCCCAAAAAAGGAAAATATGCATGCGTTATGGATGTGACGGAAATGACAGAGTTTTTGGTAACTGTTCGATTTCCTTTAAAGTCCGTGAACTTTTAAATCCAATGTATAAATATTGCTATCCACATGATGAAGGGGTCTTAGCTGAACATGAAAATATCAATGTTTAAAATATATATATTTTTATGAAGTGTATTATGAGGAAAAACCAACGTTATGGATGTGTCAAAAACCCTGTTATGGATGTGTCGCGTCTGAAAAACATAGAAAAATGTTTGGAAAAACAACAATCAAACCATCATGGCACTTTTGTTTGACGCATAATGGCTGTGTTTTCACATTAAGAAGACTGTCTGAAAGATTCTGAAGATTATTAAATAAACTAAACCTTTAAAACGTTATGGACGTGACAGTGCACTGAAGCGTCAAGACCTCTTTATTATAGCCCTTATAAATTCAACAGGCAGTGCTGTTATGACCAAATTAGTATATTTATTTCTCAGGCATGCCTCCATCTTTCTGCAAAATGCTTACTGTTAAAATAAAGTTTAAAAAGGGGGGTCTTTGATACCTTTTTTTGAAAGCATGAAATATGGCTGGTTGAAAATGTAATTTAAGCATTGTTGCTCACCTCATATCTGGTGGACAAACAAGGCAATTTTCTTAATTTTTGTTAAAGCACATTAATACAGTATATTACAGACGTAAATGGACAACTTAAAATGGGTTTTCTTCTATTGGTTAAAACTTTATTTTTTCATGGTAAAGATGACCTTTGCATGGAATTGCCCTTCCATGTGAGTGAGACTCCTAACATGTGAATAATTACTTCATTTGTATGATTTGTAGTTTTTTTGACTGTATGACTATTCTCTATGGAACACAGAAGGAGATATTTTGAATAATGTCCTGGTTGCTCTTTTCCACACAACTACAATGAAAGTGATCCATACAACTCTGTGATGTCCGGCCTATAGGATAATTGACATTTTTACCCTTTATAAAGAAATGTGTTAAAAGATTTTAATTGTTGTTGGGGTTTTTTATTGTTTTTTTTTTTTTATGTGGAAAGACCAAAACACTAAACTTGGTTAAAGTGTTTATCTAAAAAAATGATTTGGCAAAAAAAAAAAAAAAAAAAAACTGCAAACGGCAAACTGCAGCTACAGGTTTTATTTTACTATGCAAAAAATGTGCACACATACACACACACACTCACACACACACCCACACACACGCACGCACACACACACACATATATATATACATATATATACAAAAATGATACCTCTCTCTGTTAGTGATGATTATAATTATTATACACCTAATTACTGAGCTCCTGAAGCATTAATGATGTGAACATACATTGTTCCAACACAAACAGACAAAGAACAACTTTTTATAGGAATGATATGGTCAGAATCATGATTTAATGTCTATGTGGGTTGAAAAGAGGTGAGGGACTTTTTTTCTGCAGCAGTGTGATGTGGATTACAGATAGATTTAGAAAACCGTGAAGTTCATGTCCTCGAGAAGACAGAATCAACGCTGAGCACCTTTGACACCCCGCAAAAAAAGATATAGTGTCTCGTATTGGATGATCGTCAGTAATATGTAGCCCATGTGGCTGTCACGGATTTCGTGTCACATCTCCTGACATTTAATATAATCAAAGACAGAGGTTAAACTGGGATCCACATGGGGTCAATCCTCTGCTGTTTAATCCAGCTTTTGCACTACATGTTGTTGCAATGCTTCATGTTGTAGTATTCCACATTAGTATGTTGTAGGTCCCAAGAACTATTCCTTTACCAGAAGCAGATTGTCCAATGAATGATGGCATATTTGGTTGTATTATAGCCTACTCTGGTCTCACTAACATCACATGTACATAGGCGAGGCAGAACCAACTCTAAGGTAAGGCTAGATGTGCCTCCTCCTTAAAAACACATTTAAATAGAACGTATTTAAATGAAATAGTATAGCCAAGCATAGGGATGGGGAGTCAGATTCATTTCCATGAAGCGGTTCTTTCAGACAGTACGTTTCATCAGATGATGTTTAACGTACATCATCACGCAATGGTGTCACTACACATTTCTCAGCAATGGTGATGACTTATGAATTTACATATGGTTTGTCTTAAAGGATATTTCCGGTATTTAGCACTTTGAGTCTATTTTCTAGTGTGTTTTGGATGAACTAGAGTGGTGGACACAGAAATGTTGACGATGGGTCCTGTCTCGACTTTTTGACTATTTTAGAATCGCCTCTGAGCGCTTCAGAGTGGCTGTCTATGGGCATGCACAAACATGTCCTTAAAACAACCCTTAACGTTTGTTTTCAAAACTGTTCAACTCACCGAGTGGTTAGTGGTGTTCGTTGATGTTCCAAAACAAGTAACGTAGCGAAATACAGTTTCTGTCGTGTTTTATTTGGCATTTTGTGAAACCACTTGATTTCTGTTGGAGGACACGACATAAAGGGTTAAAACACGACAGAAACTGTATTTTGCTACGCTACTTGTTTCAACGAACACCACTAATCACTCGGTGAGTTGCACAGTTTTGAAAACGAACGTTTTAACGTTTTAAGGACATGTTTGTGCATGCCCATAGACAGCCACTCTGAAGCGCTCAGAGGTGATTCTAAAATAGTCAAAAAGTCGAGACAGGACCCATCGTCAACATTTCTGTGTCCACCACTCTAGTTCATCCAAAACACACTAGAAAATAGACTCAAAGTGCTAAATACCGGAATTATCCTTTAAAGCATATTCAAAAAAACACATATACATTTAAACAACATTAAAAGCTTGATTTTCCGCACGGGGGACTTTAAAAACTTTAAATATAACCTGCTTGCACAATAAACTATAGTAAAATGTATTTACATCTCTTGACAGAAAGTTTTTTGCAGGTTTTAATAAAATGTTATTTAATAGTTCATTGTGCCGCGCTGAAGAAAACCTGGCTGAAGCAAATCGACGACGGCCTAAGAAACCAGCGCTTCACCCGCACGGATGCCAAGGCCTTGGCCGCTGATTGATCTGCATGAAGGCATGTAGTGAATGAGATTCGAAATCCTGCGGCACCCACTGCACGGGCTCTGGCCCGACGCCAGCTACACTGTAAAAAAAGTTAACTCATTATTTTGAGTTATCTTTTTGCATGGGTTTTTTTTAGTTTAACTAACTTATTTCGATAAGTTGAGGACAAGAAAACTTAAAAGTTCTTGTTGTCTGGACAATCTAGTTAAAAAAATAAGTTGAAATAACTAAATTGCTAAAATATGTTTTACAGTGTAGGGAATAAGCTCCTGTGTATTTAACAGACCTTCTATCGCCCTACAATCCATCGCGCTCTTTAAGATCACAAAATTCGAGGCTTCTGGTCGTTCCTAGGATATCTAAGTCTACTAAAGGAGGGAGGGCGTTCTCACATTTATCTCCTAAACTCTGGAATAGCTTTCCTGATATTGTTCGAGACTCAGACTCGCTGTCCCAGTTTAAAACTAGATTAAAGACGCATCTCTTTAACCAAGCATTCACTTAATGCTTACCTTTTATACTACTTCTGAATCAGTTCGAATGCATTAATATTATGAACATCAGCTATGCTAATTATTTCCCATCTGTCTTTCTGCTGTTATCTCGGGACGCTAGTCCCGAGGTAAATAGCGTTCGTCAGCTCCAGTTTGTATCCAGCCTCTCACGAAGACTTCAGATGCCCCAACACCTGTGATGAGACGACTAAACGCCTGTGGAGAGACGACTCGACGCCTGTGAAGAGACGACTAAACACCGGCGATATGTTATGCCTAAATTTATACATGATTAACTAACTGTATTTTTCTTTGTACATTTCTGAAATGCACTTTCTGTAAAGCTGCTTTGAGACCATGTGTATTGTGAAAAGCGCTATACAAATAAACTTGAATTGAATTGAATTGAATTGAATAAGTCAAGTCAAGCAACAAGCTTCACATCCCTGCAAAAAATCTCCTAATAAATATTGGTTACACTTTATTTCGATAGTCCACTTTAGACATTCTACTAACTATAAGTAACTTTTCAACTACATGTCAACTAACTGTCATTAGAGTATTAGTAGACTGTAGTAGACTGTTAGGTTATAGTTAGGTGTTAGGGTTCGGGTTAGGAGAATACGTTGAGTTGTAGTTGCCAAATTATTTATAGTCAGTAGAATGTCGGTTGGGGGACCAACAAAATAAAGAGTTAGCAGATATTAAGCAGACAGTCTACTAATATGACAGTTAGTTGACATAGCTGCAAAGTTACTTATAGTTAGAATGTCTAAAGAGGACTATCGAAATAAAGTGTTACCTAAATATTACTTGTTATGCTATTAAATCGGCTAAGTGCGCAAATCACTATAATTTGAACAGAAAAGCAAGCTGTAAGAAAGTTCATGGTTGTTATGGGAAGAAATAGGCAGCAACCGGCGAACATTCAATGTATTTTAATAAATAAATAAATACAAAATGAAAGAAAAGACGGCAGCCCCTCACGGCCGACTGCAGCGCACACACATAATAAAACATCAACAAAACACAACGTAAAGTCCAGGCCTGTTCTCTCCCGTCCTTCACCGTCGTCGCTCCTCCTTTTATGCTTTTTAGACCGGTGCGTCGCTAGTGTCACACATCGTCAATCAGCCAATTAAAATAATAATGGTAACACTTTATTTTACGACCCGCAAACAACTGCGTGAGTACACCGAAAAACTGTAATTTATAGTGTACTTCCGTGTAGGTATAAGGAAACAATATGTTAAGTTTGGGGTAATAAAGGGGTAACAAGCAGACAGTATACAACCTGCAAATAACTTCGGAAGTAAATCGAAATTACGGTGTACGTTTCTGTAATTATAGTGTACCTCCGTGTAGGAATAAGGGAACAATATGTTAAGTTTTGGGTAGGCTAATAAAGGGGTAATAAGCAGATATACAAGCAAATTATTTATTATGTAATTATTTTAAAACTACAGGTACCTATTATGTTAATATATTCCAGGCAAAAATTGTACGTCTGTTGTATATAAAAGTTATCATCACATTTCTGGCAAAATATGTTCTTGTACAATTTTACAGGGTAATTTTGACATCTGTGGGTTGAAAATGAAACGTGTATGGCTGTAAGTAAGCACAGTGTGATAAAAAATGAATTTATTGGCTTTTCTGACTAGATTAATTAATGTTAAATCAACCCAAAGATGCCAAAATTAAATGTAAAATTGCACAAGAAAATATTTTGCCAGAAATGTAATGATAACTTTTATATACAACAGACGTACAATTTTTGCCTGGAATATATTAACATAATAGGTACCTGTTAAAATAATTACATTATAAATAATTTGCTTGCATAGCTTGTTACCCCTTTATTACCTTATACCTACACGGAGGTACACTGTATTTACAGAAACGTACATCGTAATTTCAGTTTACTTACAAAGTTATTTGCAGGTTGTATACTATCTGCTTGTTACCCCTTTATTACCCCAAACTTAACATATTGTTCCCCTATACCTACACGGAAGTACGCTATAATTACAGAAACGTACACCGTAATTTCGGTTTACTTACGCAGTTGTTTGCGGGTCGTAAAATAAAGCGTTACCGTAATAACAAACCATTGCCTTACCTAAAGCAACAAAACATTCAAAAATTTGATTCAAATTCTGAATAGGTTATATATCGCCTAAAAGCATGCAAAAAGTGCCCACTTTATATTTATTAAAAAGGTTTCACTCACATCATTTCCCCGCAAACTCACAATCAGTTACATAGTTGGTGTGTTCGACTTGAAGCGGCACTGCGCAGACCGATTTTACATATTACATATTACTTATTACATAAATGAAATCGGTCTGCACAGCGCAGCTTCAAGTTGAACACACCAAATGGCTACACTTTGTTATAAGCAAATGAGAGGATTTGCGAGCGTGCAGAACTCAGCACTGGACAAAAACTCAATTTTGAGCTGTGAATGGATTCTGACTTTTTTTTAATTTGTTTAAGAAATCAACAGATGTATGCGATTGGCTACATTACTCAATGCTGCAAAACGTTGTAAATTGAAACCTTCGAGACTTTTAAGAGTACCAGTAGGCTCTTTGTCTTTGGTATTATTTAATAATAATAATAATAATAATAATAATATCCTAGACCAACAGTTAAATGGGCAGCTCTTCCCTCTAAAAGCAATCAGAAGCAGCAGCAGTCAGTGGTTTGAGAGAGAAAAAGCTAAGCCTTACACACGCTTCCACATACACATGAAGTAATCTAATAAAGCACACCGAGGCCATAACTTAATTATAGAATAGACCTGCTTTTCAGTCCTATCTGCAATTCACATGTCTATTAGGGTTGATTTGTTTGAATGCCTTTATACACTGTAAAAAAATATTGTGATTTTAAAGGTAAAAAAGCTAAAAACCTGTTAATTGATTAACAGTAAGTTTCCTTACTATATACGGTGAATAACTGTAATAGATCGAACCTCACATTTAATGTAATTTTACAGTAAGATAATTTTAAAATATAGTTTTTAGAAGTGAAAAAGAACGTCATTGTATAATTTACAGTGAAAAAAACGTAAACTGACATTCCTAGAATCCCCTGCGTATGACACTTCACATTTGATGTATGTTTCTTAGTTGTTTCTCATCCGTTATGTACATTAGGGTTTTATGTTACTTCTAATGTTGTTACATTTATGTTTATTGAATTGGTGTCATGTGTTATCTTAATGGTGTTTAGTGTTTGTGTTGCTTTTGGTTCTACTGCACATGCTTTTGGTAGATTTAATCTGCCCAGTTTTGCTCTCTCTAGGCTGTTAAAATGTATTCCCATATCGTTCTCTACTTAAATCGTATCACATCAAGAACGTAGCCAGAGGGAAACCTGCTACTTATTTTGGAGGGATTCCTTAATGAATAACTTAAGACTCACATCTCACTGCCTTTGTGGAGATACTGGCGAAGCTCAGGATTAAGGACACAAAGCATGGAGCGATAAATAAGGATCATATTAAGTCAGGGAACGTGAACATGTTCCAGATATTTCTTTTTGTGCTAGTGTTTTGGTAAGATAAACAGAAAATATCCAACTTACGATTGGAGTCATGCTGTGAAATATGGTCTGAATTCTAATTCACCCATTAAATCCAACTGACTTCATTTTCCCACTATTTCCCCTTATTTATATCACTTTATCACTCCTTTTGTCTATAATTGGCCCTCTCTCTTTTTCTTCACCTCCATACTCATCCACTCAGGCATGAAAGCTGCAAACAGCCATTTTTTTCAAAAATCAATAGAGAATATATTACTTATTAGCTGTGACGGCTCCCTCAGCTGTGTGTAAAAGAATCAAGCATCTAGGCCACCCAGTCTGAATGTAATATGTTAGGAAACTGTCAGGATTTCACCTTTGAGAATGACATTTCTTTCCATTAAGTTTTTAACACGCAAGCGAGCGACTAACAGGAAAGAACCCCTTCTCAAGTGTGGAAGCAGCTACGCAGAGAGGAAGTGAATTTATTATTGGCGAAGTAAAAACTCCTGCTCACATTACTAAGAATGATTCTACCCGGTTTTATTGCAGACACAATGCCAGATATATGCCATAACAGCAGACAGATTGAACACTAAGTTTCAAATGCCAGATTTTTTGCAAACTGACTCTAACAAGAACAGGTTTCAGCATTAATGATTGAAGCTCGAAATCTCTGTCAGCTCACTGGAAAAGAGAAATCTGATTTAATGAGATTCTCATTTTTGTCTCTTCTACAGTTACAGTTACAGCAATATCACAGATTTTGTTCAGATTTGCCCAAATCAGAGTTTGACAAATGCATTTTTATTTGTATATTTTTTTTCTTTTTCTGCTTTATTTAATTTTTTTTTAATACAAAATAGCTCAAAACTTATTACATAACAATAAAAACAGAATTCATCATAAATATTTTAATAAGAATACTTAACATTATTTTGGACATGACAGTCATGCTCAGTTTTTTTTTTTTTTTTGCAATATGAATCATCAAAGGATAAAAGGCTAAGATTCAAATACTTTGCTCATTTAAAATGTTTCTCATTTATGAGCAAGCGTGAATGGCTATAATTATTGGTAAATCTGTCTGCAATACAAAAGTTAACAATTCTTTGTTTGTCGGCAAAAGAATACAAAAATGTAATATGTGAGACAAACTTTCACCATTTTGAAATGATGATGAAATTACATCATCATTTTCTCACCTTCATGTTATTCTAAACCCATATTTCTAATAAAATAATTGGGTACCGAAGCATATGGCAAATCATAAACCGTATAGCAAAATCTATAAAAGTAGAATGAAAGAATGTCAGATGGGGTTTGAACAACATGATGGTGAGAAAAGGAAACAATAAATTAAATTTTTAGGGTGAACAGTTACTCTGAGCTATAAAAAAGAAGGATTCCAATTTTCTTTGGGAAACCATTGCAGCATTCATCCACAGTTCTTATCTTGAACTATTTTTCCTCAGTTATGAATATAATTACCTACATGTGGAGAATTGAACTTGTTTAATTCCGTTATTTTTAGCTGTGTGATAAATACAGGCTTTGGGACCCTAGGTAATACTCCGAGGCTCAGCTTAACACAAGAGGTTTTCACCTTAAATACCCAAATCGATCCAAACAAAATACACAAAGGGATTGTACTCTAGAGCATCTTCTCTCATTAACCCTGTAACACCCTAACGCAAATAACTACTAATGGACCACTGAACACACACACAGCACCACACGCAGGTTGACACAGTCACTGGGCATGTTTGGGAGGGGCTGGTATCTCCCAGAGCAGTTTTTTCCTGTTGTTTGTAATTAAGGTGATCCTACGCTCCCTGTCGTGGCTTTATTTTTAACTTGCCGTTATCTTTTGTCGGTGGCATGAATAATTGCCGCAGCTGATGGGGAGCCAACTGGGAATTGATCCGGGAACCCAATCTGTTTCCATTATTCTGCTCTACTTCTGCCAGTAGCCTCCCGCCACGGCATACCATTACCGGTGCTGAGCCTCCATCTCTCAGCCCTGGGAGGCCAGTGAAATATTTACAGGAATACCTCTAGCAACCCCTTTACATCTCTTTGCTGACAGTTTGCGGCACAGCTAGCAGCCTCAACCTCCACTGCATAACTAGGCCTGGGATGTGACAGTAGTAAATGGTTGGATTTTTTAAGGTGATCCCTTTAAACGATTTGAAAGGGAACCTACTGTACTGCAGGCACTGCACAAACATATTTTTGTTTAATAATTATGGTAAGAGAGGCATTTTGTTTGCCATTAAAATTCCTTTCCCCATTTCACAGAAATCACATGCTTTGAATACATGGCCTATTGAATCACCAAGAGTCGGATACAACTGAAATTGTTAATGAATTAATGATTACTATTTTTACTTGGGGTTGTGTTTTTTTTTTGTCTCATTTGTCTCGCACCTTTCATGCTACAGACCTCAGATCATACGTGTTGTTGAGTAGGGGTTTTATTTTATTTTTTTAAAGTGATTTTCACATGGCATTGAAAAAGTACCACATACTAACTGTTACGGGCTGAACAAGACAAGAGACGTGCGGATCCATTCGCAGGGCTTTATTCCAAAACATGGTCATAAACAGGCAAGGTCAATAAACAGTAGACAGGAATGGCAGAGGCATGACACAGAATGATCCTAGGGCAAGCGTGGGTCGACGATCAGCAAACAACATCCAACAGGGGCAAGGCAAAGAGAGATAATCCAGGTAACCAGCAAAATCCAAACAAGGTGCAACCAGAGTCCAAAGGGATAGGCTAAGGGTAAATCCAGGAAACACAGGCTAGAATCAGAACACAGGAAAACAGGCAAGGCAATGAACACTGGATGGGCTTTGTAGAGTAGCTAACACTAGAGGAGCGCTAAATGCAATACAATACTCGGCAGAAGGGAGAGAAAGTCCAAGGCTTATAAAGTGTGTGAGATAGTGTGTGATAGTTCTCAGGTGTGAGCGTGATTAGTGGAATCAGCTGTGCGAGTAGTCAATGCAATGAATGATGGGTATTGTAGTGAAGTGCAAAAGTCCATGCTGTGATTTGGTGACCTCTGGTGGTGATTGACCGGAAGGCCACAGACTGGATTCGTGACAGAGCCCCCCCACAAGGAGCGGCTTCCAGACGCTCCAATACAATCCAGGAGGGCGGTGGAGCGGAGGCGGACCCGGGGGTGGGCTGGAGGGCCAGGCCCATGGGGCGGAAAAGGGCCTGGAGACTGCGACAGGACGGTAGGTAGTTCAGGAGGCCCCTCGGGCGGCCACGGCGGTGAAGACCCCTCGGGCGGCCACGGCGGGTACCTACTGCCCCCCCCCAAAATTTTCTTGAGGGTAGCTACTGGGTCATAGGCTGAA
This sequence comes from Chrosomus eos, assembly GCA_036326025.1. Classification (NCBI taxonomy): domain Eukaryota; kingdom Metazoa; phylum Chordata; class Actinopteri; order Cypriniformes; family Leuciscidae; genus Chrosomus; species Chrosomus eos. The sequence continues at coordinate 34,571,163 of CM070834.1, read as the reverse complement.
GTACGCACAGGAACAGCAGGCTCGGCAGACGGGATGTGGCTGACGTGAAGCTCTGGCTGGACGTGGCTGACGTGAAGCTCTGGCTGGACGTGAAGCTCTGGCTGGACGTGGCTGACGTGAAGCTCTGGTTGGACGTGGCTGACGTGAAGCTCTGGCTGGACGTGGCTGACGTGAAGCTCTGGCTGGACGTGGCTGACGTGAAGCTCTGGCTGGACGTGGCTGACGTGAAGCTCTGGCTGGACGTGGCTGACGTGAAGCTCTGGCTGGACGTGGCTGACGTGAAGCTCTGGTTGGACGGCAGTCTCCGGCTGGACGGCGGTCTCCGGCTGGACGGCGGTCTCCGGCTGGACGTCCTCTGGCTCTGACACCTCTGAAGGTTCTGCAGCAGACGCCGCCACCTCTGGAGGTTCTACAGTGGTAGCATCAAGAATCAGGTAAAGATCATTAACAGGACAGGTACAGTTCTCCTCTACGGTTCCCTTGACCGTGACATGACAGGCTGAGAGGACATTGCTGGGCGCTACCACCATACAAGGGGCGAAAGCGAGCACCGCTGCTTCGGGAGGTTCTGCAGCGTGTGCCACCACCTCTGGAGAAACTGCAGCGGGTGCCATCGCCTGGGGCAGTTCTGAGGTGGTATATGCAGCCCAAATGCAACATAGAGCGATCCCCATCATGGGAAGCGTTTCTGACAGGGTAATTAGTGCAGGAACAGAAGGATGAAAGCGAATAGGTTTGGTTAAACCAGCAGCACGTGCAGACCCCAGCGGTGCATCCCTCACACTGGAAAACAGACTAGGAAATCGAAGGACTGACCTTGAATCTCTGGGTTTGGCAGACAGGACGTGATAAGACTCTGGGTGGTCAGCGATGGCATAAGACTCTGGAAAATCCACTGAGATGTGAAGCGACTTGTGACGATCAGTTGAGACATGGCTTGACTCGTGGCGATCCACGGTGACTTGGCTTGACTCGTGATGATCTACAGTGACTTGGCTTGACTCGTGATGATCAACGGTGACTTGGCTTGACTCGTGACGATCAACGGTGACTTGGCTTGACTCGTGACGATCAACGGTGACTTGGCTTGACTCGTGATTGGTAGCTATGACGGAACGGGATGTTGTTGTGTCCGCCATCTTATGAGTGTGCTGTGGTATGGCCGACATTACATGAGTGAGTGCGGAGTTGCATTCCTCTGCGACACCCACAGTGAAAGCTGAACCAACAGACACCAAGGCATAATCCATAAACTGACTGAGAGATGAACGGGGACCCTCACAGACTAACTGTGATCGGAGCGGTTGATTAATGCCCTCACAGAAGAAATCAATGAGCACGCAATCCGGCAGATCAGAGGAATAGGCGAGATCCAAATACTCTTGTATATACTCCTCGAGCGATCGCGAACCCTGCTTGAGTCTTAATAACATTCGTGCTGTGTCCATACCTGGCCAATCTCCACAGGAAAAGCCGCTGGATCCTTGTGTGGCCGAGTATTCTGTTACGGGCTGAACAAGACAAGAGACGTGCGGATCCATTCGCAGGGCTTTATTCCAAAACATGGTCATAAACAGGCAAGGTCAATAAACAGTAGACAGGAATGGCAGAGGCATGACACAGAATGATCCTAGGGCAAGCGTGGGTCGACGATCAGCAAACAACATCCAACAGGGGCAAGGCAAAGAGAGATAATCCAGGTAACCAGCAAAATCCAAACAAGGTGCAACCAGAGTCCAAAGGGATAGGCTAAGGGTAAATCCAGGAAACACAGGCTAGAATCAGAACACAGGAAAACAGGCAAGGCAATGAACACTGGATGGGCTTTGTAGAGTAGCTAACACTAGAGGAGCGCTAAATGCAATACAATACTCGGCAGAAGGGAGAGAAAGTCCAAGGCTTATAAAGTGTGTGAGATAGTGTGTGATAGTTCTCAGGTGTGAGCGTGATTAGTGGAATCAGCTGTGCGAGTAGTCAATGCAATGAATGATGGGTATTGTAGTGAAGTGCAAAAGTCCATGCTGTGATTTGGTGACCTCTGGTGGTGATTGACCGGAAGGCCACAGACTGGATTCGTGACACTAACACTGAAGGAGAGAACCCAGCCTTATCTAAATAGGCATCTATAGGGAGAAACGTCTCAATTACGTATGTAACCTTGAACCGTTTGGGTCCCATTGAAGTCCATTATATGGAGAAAAATCCTGGAATGTTTTCATCAAAAACCTTAATTTCTTTTCGACTGAAGAAAGAAAGACATGGACATCTTGGATGACATGGGGGTGAGTAAATTATCAGCAAAAGTTTTTTTAAAAGTGAACTAATCCTTTAATGCAGTCGATGTGTCGATTGATTGGGATCCCAATTAAAACGCCACTAGTGCTGCCACCTTCCAATGCCCAGACAAAAGCCTTCTGATCCCTCTGCATAATTTGAGGTGGAGAAGGGACAGGGCTTAGGCCAGGGGGGTCACTGCTGTTCCACAAGACCACTTGGAAAGCGTTCTCTTTCGTTGGAAATATGGAATACGGTGCGGAAGCCACATCCTGCCCGAATGGAGGAAACGTGGAGAATATACATATGGACTGGGCGGATGACCGGGCAGTACAACATATGTGACCCGTTACAGAAACCAGGGACACAAGTCGGCAGCACAACTTGCGAGCAAAATGAGAAACAAGCGTTTTTTTCCAAAATTTGTGATTTCCACTTTTTTGCAGAATCTGTTAGTTGAAATCACGAAGAAGCCTCTCCATGTTTGAGATAGCAGTATTGGTATATTTAAAAGCTTACATTTTGAGGTTGAAATCGGCTTGTTTTCGTAGATTCTAGCACGCAGTAGGGGCGTGGCGTGTTATTGTCTGTGTGTATTTCCATACTGAATGTGGCGCTTTTGTCCCCGCCCTCCAAGTGAACCGCATGGCTACTTATTATGCTGTGCTCTGGTCGGCTCTATCTGATATCAAAATTCAATGAAGATGGACGCCGCAAAGATTGTCGCAGACGAGCTGAACCGTGGCAGTTACACTGAAAATGTTTTCGCCGCACTTTGTGGGCTCGGGAAACTGAACCGGAGGTATCGGGCGCGGCGCGCAGCGCGCCCTCGGTGCTTGAATACGGCGACTCGGCTCGCTGACAACGGTGGCTGGCTGTTTCATATGTGACATCCCGATTGCTTTGAATGGAGAACGTTTTGTGAACAGGGAACAGACTTAATGGACTGGCAACAATCTCCATAGAACATGAACTGGCACAGAGAATCGAAATGGAGGATGCAGTTAAGACCTTTGCTGTGATAAAGGCCTGCCGTGCGCGTTTCTGAAACGTAAGTTAAGCTTCATTTGCTCTTTAGTCTTTTTTTAAGATGCTGAACCTGCTGATGATATAATGTGCTTGCGGATATTTCATTTGTGTGTGTATACGCACATAAGAAAGTGATGTAAAGAGATTTGCAACAGTAATTTGAGGAGGTGAAATGTGATTATTTGGAAAATTCCTGTCATGACTGCTTAAAGAAAAATGCCAGCAGGCATTTGCCTCCTGCATAAACTTTAATATTGTTGACATTTTGGGCTCACGCGTGTTGCGCACTATTTGCGTTGTATGTAGGCCTATGGCTTATTGGTCTTTGTGTGTTGTTATTGGTTTTACGTTAAATGTATATGGCATATTGGTCTTTGTGTGTTGTTGCTGGTATACGTTGCAAATAGAAGGGCAGCACAATTGTTTTTCGCCCAGAGCGGCAGAAGTGCATTCGCCGGTCCTGGGGTGAGTTTCCATAAACATTAAAGTTTGTCATTTTGTGTTCATTCTAAGAACACGTAGGCTACACGTTATCTCATGTTTAGTCTGTTTAGACCTTCCCAATACCTACCTATTGTTATTAGCTAGCTCAGGAATGAAAAAAAAGCTGTAAATCACAGGGGGGGAGCTTTACAGGGTTATGGCTTATCTAAATGAGATGTAAATGAGCCCTATTGTCACTCCCAGCAGCAGAGAGAGGTGAGAACTGCACATCTTTAGAGGCTGTTATCTTAACTTTTAGGTATTTTAAGTGCCTACCTTCAAATGGCCACAACTTCTCCAAATATTATCAGATTTCCACTTGTTACACATCGTTGGAAAGCTTGGAGACTACACTTTCAGAATCTACGAATAACTCAAAATGCCCCAGAACCGACTTGTGTCCCTAGTTTCCGTAACTGGTCACATATGGAATGTCACTGGGGTGGCTCCAGCCTATGACAGGGGGGAGACTCAACCGAACAGTGATGGCAGAGCCTGGGAAGACACGGGCTCGCCGCAGAGAGCCATACCGTGGAAGAATACACATATGGGATCGCTGTAGGGATCACAACATATGGACCCAGCCTAACACAGGTTCCACCAGTGCATATGAGTTATAGGCTTTGGACGTTCCACCACGTCCGTTGCCAAATGGTATGGAGGAACTCGACAGGGTTTGGCTAATAAGGAGAACTCACAGGAGCAAGAATTGCGCACGTATCCAGTCCATAGGAGGGGAATGGCGCAGTAAGCCGACACTTCAAACTGGGCTTACAGTGAAACTGGCTTCATGTGAAGGGAGCCCACGGGAAGCAGCGGTTCGACACATAGGCTAGTTCTCTAGCAAACGTGATAGGTGTCGCCCAGCCCCCAACTCTATTTAACATCTGTTCAGCGAGGCACTCCGTGTCAACGCCTAGGAGGGAGCAATACACTCACTTGGGAGGAGATCACCACCCAGGTGGGCATATGCACCTTGGAAAATCACCAAGGTGAAGGCAAACACATGTAGTGGGCCAACCACTGCTTGGAAAAAGCCTTCCCTTCTGCTGGTCTCTTGCATTCTTGAGCATGTACAACCATAGCCTGGTAATACCAGACTCTGCTATTTCACTTTGCTTCGTAGACAGAGTCTGGAATGGCATAATAGAGAAGTGTTTTCTCTCTCGCTAGGGGGCGCTTGTCTGAAGTTTAAAATCATTGGTTACCCGTAAGCCAATCAGATAAGTTTATTTATGACGTATGTTATGCGCCGACACAGCCGCATCGAACCACAGACATCATGCATCGAACTCAAATCTATGATCGAACTTCCACTGTAAACCTGCTGTAAACACTTGATGATGCGAGCGAAATAACGGAGTGAACATGGCTGTAAACGATTTTTTACAGATTATGCGAAGTTAATCTACGCATCCACGGTACAATCAGGGCCTCTAAACTGATATTTGACAGTAGAGAGAAACAAAAAAATGTTTGCAGCCAACTGTTAAAGTTAGGATTAGTTATGTTAAACACAACTCTTTGTTCATCTCGAGTCTGTCGGAAATGCTGCAACTTAATTGCAAGATTACAGCATGTCATGGCAATATTTAAGACCTGGAAAAGAAAGGAGACACTGACCTGTCAAAAAGCTTCCCAGTTTCTCGCTGACGATCGGTAATATTTGATAAATTAAACTTTTCCTAAAGGGAGTAGGGCCACAACATCACCTCCATTCAAAATGTTTAATACACACTCTACTTGTTCGGGCTTCAGTTTGCTATTCTCCACAACAGAGCGAATTACATCCGCGTCTCCATATCCGTGGTCGTTTTCAATTTCCCTGACCTAATCTTAAACTCTGTGCTTAGCGATTACGTCACGGCTCTCAGCCCGCCCTCTGTTCGTTGATTGGCCCGGCTGTTTTCAGGCCAGAGGAAAATGGATAAATAGGCCGCTATCTCAGACTGAGTACAGACGCGAAATGAAATTGAGAGGAAGTACGAAGTCCTAACGTAGTCAGGCTAGTATAACCGCAGATGGACAGAGAAAAGCCAGGGCTGGGTCTGCCTTCTCTGGGGCAGCGCTTGCATGTTCACCACCTGGTCCTGTAGGAGAGGTAGGAACCTTGGGCACATATCCAGGCACAATTCGTTGACAGAAAATGCGTGCAAGTCCCTACCCTCTAGACAGAGACCAAGCAAGCAGGAGAACTGTTTCTCTAAAAACAGGATTTTTAACTCACTGCCTGCAGGGCTCAAGGGAGGTATCTGCAGTGCAGTAGCACCAGCGATAAGAGATAAAAGGGTAAAGAGGGGCGCAAGGATCTTTATTTATTGTCATTTGTGCTGGATACTGATATTCTGAGCCAAAGTGTGTTTAAAAAATACCTAGGAAGTACCTGTATGACCAATATTGAGGAGACCCCCTGGTTGACCCTACGTGCAGCCAATGGTTTGAAGATCCCATATATTGGCTATGCACTGGTCGACTGCAGAGTAGGAAGCATCCATGTGCCTGCAAAGGGGGTAATAATTGTGAACGATGAATGTTTGGGGCCAGATGAGGGCATACTTGATATTAAAATGATTAATTCTGTCCAACCTGTTGTACAAGTGGTCAAAAGCATTTTCCAGCCATGATGAAGATTTTGGCTGTACTTGACTGGTGAAACACCAAATACCCACTGGCTCAGCACCTCCCCAGTGGCAAGAGGTACCATCCCATCCCCCCAAGTTTGTATGCAGAACTAAGATATTTATTACAGAATATGCTGACAAGTGGAGTGGTATGAGAGAGAGCAAGCCCTTGGGCAGCCCCAATAGTGATTGTGTAGAAAAAAGACGGAAACTGGGAATTCTGTGTAGATTACAGAAAACTGAATGCTCTCACCTGCAAATATGTCTATCCGCTGCCCCGTATTGAGGAGGCTTTGACTGGACTTAAATCTGCCAGTTGGTTTTCTACATTAGATCTTGTGAGTGGACACTGGCAAGTGGAAATGCACCAAATAGATAGAGAGAAGACCGTATTCACAACTCCGTATGGGTTGTATGAATTCAATAGGATGCCATTTGGATTAATGCCCCTGCTACATTCCAAAGACTAATGCAACATTGCCTAAGCAACTCAGTAAATTACTCATTATTGATATATTTGGATGATGTAGTGGTGTTTTCCCCTGATTTTAGTAGTCACCTGCGCCACCTTGAAGAGGTATTTCAGTGCCTTCAGTATGCAGCATGCCAGGCTGCCTGTCGATTGGGCAACTGGCCTGAAACCTGAAACCGAGCCCCATACCCTGTCGGGATGGGTGAGGAGGCATCAGGAAGCTTTGAACCATGACTATCAGACGGTAACCACCAGGCATACTCAACAACGACAGAACCGGGACCACGCCAGATAGAACAGAAGAGTCAAGCTGGCGTCCCTGCTCCCAGGAGAACGAGTGCTTGTCTGCAACTTCCGCCGGAGGGAAGTTGAACCTGAGGTGGGCACCAGAACCATGTGTGGTGGTCAAGCCGCTCCGGGAGAACCACCCAGTCTATGTACTTTGACTAGAGGGTAAGGAAGCACCCACCTGCACAGTACATAGGAATAACCTCTAACCATGCCCCCTGGATATGTTGCAGCACAGTCAGGAACCCGAGGAACCACGACCTCCAACATGCCGCCCGATGAAAAAATTTTTTTGGTACAAGGTTGCTCTAGTTAGTTCTGTTCTGGATTATTTCGATGTCTCTTCAATACCCCTAGAGACTAATAGGGACGTAATAAAGTCATATAGTGAGAAATACATTAACCCTCTGGGGACCAAGAACGCACCCGTGCGTTTTGCTCGTTTTTTTTTTTTCACATAGCAGAAAAATTAAAGTACTACCATCATTTCTGGTCATATAGAGTTAAGACATATGAGAAAATAAACTGTTAAATGTCTACTTTTTTATGTGCCCACATTCAATCTAAATAAAATATTGTGCTTTTGTAAAATAAAGAAAATAAAACAGCGTGTGCGTTCTGCATCCCCTTCTCCGTGAAGTTTTTTTCTGGAGCACATCTCTAAACATAAACAGAACTCAGCTAATATATTCACCCAGCCATAAGCAATATATCTTTTAAATCATTTGAGTTTGTACTTTTAATACTTGTTAATATGGAATTTATTTAGATTTACATTTTAACAAATATCGTTTTTATTTTCAAGGAATTTTGAAAATCAGAGTCAGAGTGAGAGGCTATACACTGTAAAAACGCCTCTGCAACGGTCTCCTCGGTTCCCTGAGGAGGAAACGAGCGTTGCATCGAGATTGACGGTATGGGAACGCTTTGCGTGATGACGTCTTGAAGCACATGTAAAATCAGTCTAATTGTGTGGCAGAATGCCAGAGACGGGTGACGTCACATACCAGGAAACTTTAAAGCCTACTCGAAAACAGAGAGCGCCAGCTTCTTACATGTAGTAAGAATGTAGTTCTTACTTCTTACTTCGCTGACAGGCATGATGGATATATGGCAAGGTGACGCAACGCTCGTGAACCAAGGTTACAGACATAACCGAGACGTTACCTTTCAAGGGAACTTGCGTTGCTTCAAGATTGACACTATCGGAACATCTATACCAACACCACCATAGCAACGAGTATCTGTCCAGTGTGAAGGACGAGAGCACCTGAGACCCTGGTGTAGAGTACAAGTCCAAAGAGTAAAACCTGATGAATGTGTGTGGTGAGGACAACCCTGCCTCATCTCAAACATCTTGGAGGGCAACTCCTGATATGAAGGCCTTAGAGGCCGCCATACTCCTAGTAGAGTGGGAACAAACAGCCATAGGGGAAGGCTGTCTCATAAGCAAGTGAGACCACCCACTTGCTCATTCTTTGCTTAGATGCAGGGGACCCTTTGTTAGGGGGCCCGAAACATACGAACAGCTGATCATATTTATGCCACAGGGCAGCTCTGTGGACATAAGCATCTAGCGCCCAAACTGGGCAAAGCAGATTATTCTTTTCCTGGTCTGAATTCTGGAAGGGAGTAGGACAAAAGGCCTGCAGCATAATCGATCTGGCCATGTTAGTGGGGACTTTTGGAACAGCCTGGTCTAGGATGAAGGAATGCTTTAACCATGCCAGCTGCAATTCAATTCAAGTGTCAATCTCGACGCAATGCGAGTTCCCTTAAAGGGATACACCACTTTTTTTGGAAATAGGCTCATTTTACAACTTTCATTTTACAATTTTCTGATATTTAGAATAATATCAGTAAGCAGACAGTTTCAGGTCTCATTGACTCCCATAGTATATTTTTTTCCTACTATGGTAGTCAATGAGACCAGAAACTGTCTGCTTACTGATATTCTTCTAAATATCAGAAAATCGGCTGAATGGATTCAAAAACGGTAAAACTCAACTGTTTAACTCTGGGGGAGTTGTAAAATGAGCCTATTATAAAAAAGTGGAGTATCCCTTTAAAAGGGAACTGGAAACCTGCAACTGTTATGTTAAAGAGATAATTTTATCTGATCTTACCCTTAAAGTTACCATTTTTTTCCAGTGTAGATTTGGGACAGAAGGTCCCCAATGGAATGTTGTTGCTGGTGTTTTTCTTTAATAATTATTATAATGAATGATTCATTTATTTTTAAATAAATGTATTACTAAATAATTTAAATAAAAACTTATTTAATAAATCATTATTACTCATATACCTATACAGTATGCTATAATTTAGCAGTAAATTGCTGTGCTTAAAGAGGGCTTCTTCCCTATCAGAGTTTGTGATAAAGTATCTTTTAATGATTGTTGTAAAAACTTAAACCTTCTAGCTGTTGTAGACTTATTTCTTCATACAAATGTTTGAACGTTAAAATTGCCTGCAAATTTAATTAGGTCAATGTTGGAGCACCACTGTTTATGCTAATTAACAAGGAAATAGTTCTGCAGGACACCTTTCAGGCACAAAACCAAAGATGTAACATCAGCCATTTTGTTTCCATAGAGACATAATCAATTCAGCTTTCGCTTTGGTAAATATTAGCAACCTTTTAGCATTAAATACAATGATTCATGATTCAGTTAATACACTGTGCAATAAATAAATAAAGCACCCAGAAAACTCATGCGGATCTATAAAAAGAGATGCAAAAGCATTTGGTCCAGCTTTCAACTTTCTATTGTTGCCTTTGTGTCCTCTTTATCACCCATCTGGCATTTTATAATGTTGATTAGTCCAATTAAAATGGGTTTCATGCATATTGGTCATGAATAAAATCAAATGGGTCAGGACTGCAATTCTGCCATGTTATATTATTGCATTTTCCCCAATCGCTTTGTTAGAACAGAGCAAATCGGATTGCGTTCTGCTTCCGTGCATAGCACAATGTTTAAAAAGTGAAAATGATTTAAAACAAAAGTGTCAGAGAACATCAGCGTCAAGCCCTCAAAGCAACTTGAAGTGAAGTGCATTTCTTTAGAAACCACAGGGGAGAACAGACAGAAATGTACAAATCAGTGGTTATAGGGCACTGACAGATGCTCTGTGCTTCCAGAAATGTTCTTAAGAGAATGATGACTGGTAAAGAAGGCAGCATGTGGTCTCATTTGTTAGAAGAAAATATTAGACGCTCTGACATGTTATATCAGTACTGCAAGTATAAATTACCAATAAAAAAAGAACCTATGCTTAATGGGCCTTTGGAAAGGAGATGAGTTAAAGATGAAGGATGACTGATGTCATGCTCCATTGAAAAATGGTGTCCATAATTTGCCCTGTTCCTTTACTCCTTCAAAAGGACAAATGACCCAGTCATATCTTGTGGCATAAAACTTGCCCCAGAGCTCCTTTCGCTTTCATTTGCCCTTACAACTTGCTGTTTAGAGGACCGTTGAGTGCACTTATTGTGCACATGGCATTGGTGGCCTTTAACCTGTTGGCCTCCTCATTTTTCACATTCTTTCTAAAGGCTTTTATAGTATCTTCTTCCAACCTTAAAATGTAGGTCGTCTGTTTCCTTGAGGCTAAGCCACGCTGGCCTATTTACAACCATGTGAAAGCTGTTGCGGTGCTCATTGGTTTCTCATTGGGCACCATCTAGGAACATCACGATTAGAGAGGAACACTCATTTTTCATGAACTGAAATGAAACGAAACATGGACATTATTTTCTAAATGATAGTACAAACACGCTCTGGATCTTTTCCCCAATCTCAGCACTTGTGAAATGCAACCTAAGCTGTATGCTGACCGAATTTGCCATCCAGAAACTCCTGAAGCGTATAAATAAGATCTTTGGCTCAGCTCAGTTATATATTTTTTTTCTTCTCATCTTCTCATATACTTTATAGGAATGGTTCACCCAAAAATAAAAACTCTGTCATCATTGACTCACCCTCATGTTGTTTGAAACTCATATGACTTTCTTCATTCTGTGGAGCACAAAAGAAGTTTAGCAGCCATTGCTCTCATATCTCATTCGCACTGCAGTATATTCAAATGTATCACATCACAACGGTTTAGGACAGGGTTCTCAAACTTATTGATGCCACGGACCCCTATATAAGATGATTCCCTTGTAATAGACTGTCATCTTGAAATATAAAGGCAGCTATATACTGTATGTTCATGCATAGACAGATTGAAAAATGAAAATATTATAAAGCAATGGTTGCCATGAAACTGCATTTCATTTTAAGGTTTTCATCTACTCTTTAGAAAGAAGAATAAAACAACCAGTAACAATGTCAAATTCAAAACTTTATTTATGCAATCTTGTTTGAGGAGCAGTGCTGAGTGCTGATTCATTGATTTATGATTCACTGATGTGCTGTTGCAAAAAAATAAATAAAAAATAAATAGAGTGTACTTGATAAAACTATATAAAGAACTAAATAAAAGTTCAGTTGAAAGCTTTGAAAATAACAACAAATAAATCTCTGCTGTTTTTTTTTTTCCAGACAGAAACAGTTTTATCGGTATATTTAACATTTGTAGATGGTCTACAGCAGGGGTGTCCGTTCCTTGTCCTGGAGGGCAACTGTCCTGAAAAGTTCAGTTCCGACCCCAATGAAACAAATCTGAACCAGCTAATCAAGGTCTTACTAGTCATACTAGAAACTTCCAGGCCAGTGTGTTAAGGCAAGTTGGAGCTAAACTCTGCAGGACAGTGGCCCTCCCGGACCAAGCACCTGGTCTACACCAATGATGTCTCCCTCATATACACACCTGATTCAACTCATAAGCTCATTAGTAGAGACTGCAAGACTTGTGCTGCGTCCCAAATCACATACTATCCATCCTAAACCGTATTCGAAATTAGAATTAGTGTCCCAAATCATAGTATGTTGAAATGATACCGGGATGGTCTACTTTTTGGTTAGAATCCAAAGTGCAGATCCATGCACACTCTATCGGCTAATTTTGCCCACAACCCATTGAGTGTTGGACGAGGATTCGATTAGAACTACAAACATGCTAAAACTACGTTAATAAAAAGTGTTAAAAAAACACGAACATGGAGGATGTGAGAACAACAGCTAAGTATAGAGGTTTAGATAAAGCTGTTTGAGTGATTAATATTCAGTATCTAACCTGACGAAAAAATATTTATTCGTCGTTATCCACATTGTATTTCATCTGCAACAGCATTGTGAACTTTTATAAAGATCTTTTGGTTAACTAATGCATCATTATGCAAACACATACTATGAGGAGAGTCTCTGCATGAAAGACCCACAACTGGCAGATCAACTACATTTCTCTCCAATACGGTAGGAAATTAAATTAAATTGAATGTGGAGGATATTAACTGTGACAAGATGATGAAGTGACAGAGCGGTCGGTTAAAGATGCAATTAATACGAAAATTGTATGTCCCAAAGCTTGCCTACTCTTCTGATACACACTGAAAAGTATGTAGGCTACTTTTTCTTCACAGAACAGTACATACTTTTAGGGCATAGTATAAGTAGCTATATTGGGATGCAGAATTGAATTAGATGTTTTGAGGAAGACATAAAATGTGCAATTGTGTTCCCAGGAGAAGCACTGGTCTACAGCAATCGTTGCATACTTAGTTAGTCTAATAATCTGATGCTTAGTTAAAGTAATGTGTTTGTTGCATTAATAAGATAGAATGAATGCTGGTTACTTTAAGGTTTTGGAAAGGGAAGTGACGTGAATGCTGTTTTTCACACAGTTCGGTGATGTGAAAAGAGGTGACGAGAACAATAAAGAAGTGAAGTAAGCTCAAGTTCGAGTCGTTCGATCCAAAGCACAGCGTGTGTTTCACACACTTGGAGACGCAGATGATTACGCTGCTGCGATGACACTGTTAGATAGACACTTTGAAAAAACAGAGTTTCCTGCTGAAACAGCTTCTGTTCTGACAGCGCAGACAGTGCGCAGGTGAGTCGATGTCGCCCATTTAAGAAGGCTGGCAAAACCGTGCTGTTTTGGTACTTCAGACGAAATGATACAAGATCAGATATTTGAGAAAACAAACAATACACTCGTCTGGTAGCGGCTGCTAATGGAAGATGATCTCACTTTAGAGAAAGCTGTAATTCTGGCCTCTCAAATCGATTCTGCTTCCCAGTGCGCTGCTAAATTAAACCTGGCACATGAATCAAGTGTAAGGAGTGGGGACAGGTTACAAGAATGCACACAAGTTCATGGGGCAGAGGCAGATATATCTTCGAGTGCAGATATACAATATGCATACCCTCAAGTCCAGCGCAGATGTGGAAATTGTAGCTCCACTTGACACTCATCACGTGCCCATGACTGTCTGGCACAGGGGCAAACATATCGACACTGTCAAAAGCTGAAACACATTTTTCGGTCTGCTCCAGCGAAACCCGCGTGCTAATGCTACAACCCCTGCTATTATCCACTTTATCATCACTAGTTCAGCAGGGATTTTCTACATACACTTTTACTATAGCCGACTCTACTTAAGATAGAATGAATGCTGGTCACTTTAAGGGTTGGGAATGGGAAGTGATGTGAATGCTTGAATGTTTTTCACAGTTTGGTGATGTGAAACAAGGTGACAAGAACAATAAAGAAGTGAAGTAAGCTCACGTACGAGTCATATTTACAGATATATCAGCAACAGTTTTGTCATGGGGGACATAAGCCTTTAGCCTCAGACAATCATGATTTATTTATTGATTGATAAAATGATTAATTTAAAACCATTGATTGATTCAGGATTAAAACTGACAATCCTGAAATAAAATTGGCTATCTTTATAGTTGAGCCATTGAATCATTTACTGAACTGATTATTTCAGAAATGAAACAAATAAAGGGGTCTAATTATCCAAATCTATAATCTGATATCTAAATATCAAATGAGTTGAATGACTTCTCTAAGCTTATGTGATTTTACTTTGTTATAGAAGTTACCAGTGTGATAATTTAAAATGTCCTTTCATGTATTCTCTAATGTCTGTTTTTGATATCTGAATGCAGAAACAGTGCTTGCTTATTTAGCCCGGCTTCCAGAAATTAAATATGGAATCGTTTTGTGTTTGAGGAATGTCTTCAATGTGTCAATACATACATCTGTTTTTCTAGGGTACCCTGATGACTATAAGTATTGGAACCACTAGTTTGAGTGACCATTTTGTAGTTAAAGTTTTTAATGCCTTATATTAAAGTGTCCTCTCCTCGGGAGAGGAGACTTTTTTGAAAATCTTTTTTGAAGATTTTTGAGAAGACTTTCCTGTTTATATCCTGGCCAAATCCAACCTTGAAAAAGCTTTGTGTTGGTGTGTCTGTTAGTCTTCTTGGTTACAGGTTAAGGAACAACTTCATTATTGGAGATTGACTGAGTTGTTGTTCTGGACAGGCTGGCGCCCAGCAACTCAAATCTGCGAGCTGGAAGGTCACGACGCGTCTAACTTCAGGGTCCGAGTGTCAGCTGCATAATCCATGGAGATTATGCTTCAGTCTATCTGTATATGTTTGGAAAATTAGTATGTTTATCTATTTTTTAACCATTGAGAATCATTCAATGACGTAGCTCAAACCTTGGTGAAGGGTATATTTGCTGTGATCTTTGTAACTGTAAGTGGGGAGACCTATACAAACTCCTTTTGAGTCTTGAAGCTGACTTCTGCCTAATGAAACTGCAAACTATCTTCAGTAAAAACTTTCTGTAATTTATTACAATTCTGACTCCAGGTCTTCATTCCTCATATCTGGTTCTGGGTCTTTGACTGTAAATACCCTTACACAAGCTACTGTCATTAAATCATTTACTTGATTTGCAGCCATAACACATTCTTACTTGTATGATATCGCTTTAATATTGTATTTATTTATTATTATTATTATTTTTTTTTACATTAGTCCCCTATGGCCTAGTTTTAAATAACCTGCTTTAGTATATATGCCAATGGTGGTTCGTGTTTCATGGAAAAAACGACGTGATGGTGAATAAATGTGTCAGGAGCCAATCAGATCCCTCACATGTCACCACGCAAAGATCACTGTCCCCAGATTACTGATCACCTGCACCTGTCTCCACTCAGCACTCACTTCCCAGCCAGCACAAAAGCACCCGATTCACTCCCAGTCATTGTCAAGCCTCAACAGGAACGACCCTTACCAGTCACAACTTGTCTCACTCTGAGCCATCCTTCAGCAACGAATGTAAAGTATACTCACCTGAAAGAAACTAACCTCGTTGTCCTTGTTTCGATGTTCCCAGGATCCGCTCCATGACTCATGTTCTCCGCTTCCTGGAATCCACCACGAGTCCCGTTTCCCACTGGATGCGCTGCAAGAGAAAGTGAAAGTATCACTGAACTGGTGAGCTCATTGTCAAGTGCACTTCAAAGGACCCACTCACCTGGAATCCTTCTTGAATCACATCTATCCACGAACGACCTGAAAAGAGAGAAAACTCAAGTTATTGATCTGTGTTATCCGTCACGTTATTCCTTAAGAAGAGAATTCACTCACCTGGATGCATTCCTGCCACACATATCCTCTTCAAGATCACTGTTGAACTCCTGAAACCCTGCAAACTTACCTTTGAGTTACATAAAGATACATTTATGTGTATCACTTACCTCTGTCTCCAGCCTGAATCCTGACAAAATGATGACAGTGTTTTAATTTTGGGATAAATTATTCCTTTTAAACACCATTTACACACACAGTCATTCAAACTAGCAAACAATTTCATAACTCTGGAAAATTTGTTTGTAATAGCGTTTTTGTCACAGGAGGCTTTGTAAATGTTGCTTTTTCACAGTTGACTGGATTGGGAATATTCTCTGTCTCTGTGGACGAATAACCAATTCCTTAAAGCACAGTCACCACCGCAGGCCTTGAAAAAGCCTATCAAGCTTGCCATGAAGACAGAACGTGATATAAGAAAGATATAAGCATTCAGGTCGGAGGGGATGACGTCCCCATGTGTGAGTGAATAATAAAAAAAAACTTGTGCATGGCTTACCATAATCATGCCTCTAATTGATGAAGGGGCTTTGTGTGGCACACATGTTGTTGTGACAGGTAAAAACAGCCTTCTAGAAAAGTCTTGCCAAGTAAGTGCTCAAGCCTGCAGGGATGAGTAGGAGGCCTCCATTTACATGAAGTAATCTCAGTGAGCTTATTCATGGCTTTCATTCATCCGAAGCTTTTCCTAGCGGCTTGTGTTGTAGAGAAATGCGGAAGGGTTATCGTCATTGTTTAGCTGTCATTTCTCAAATACACCATGTTATGCATTAAAAATAAAATGCACTCTCAGATGCGGCCGGTGCCATAATGAGTTTGAAAGGGAAGCGATGAGCTATAAATAGACTATTTGTAAAATATGGGCAAGGCTGGCATTCGCCATATTGCTATACATATCGGAGATCACCAAAATTAATATTAAAGAGGTGTTTGAACTCGCAAGTACGATGTCAGGCACTGTAATCTGCTCTGGCCCCCTTCCTGTTCGAAGGAGTGATGAGATAGTTAGTAGATTGTGTTCACTCAATGGCTGGTTGTCTAATTGGTGTCCGCAACATAATATAGAATTCATAGACAATTGGAAAAGTTTTTGGGGCAAGCCTGACCTGTTGAAAAGAGATGGTATTCATCCCACCTGGGATGGTGCTGCTCTTCTCTCTAGTAATTTGGCTCATAGTCTTAGAGATAAAACATGACCATCTGGGGCTCAGGTCAGGAAGCAGACAAACTGGCTAAACCGACCGTCTGCTAGCGGCCTCACGTCACCAAGGTCAGATAAATCTCATCACATAGAGACTCTTTCACCTAGATATCATCATATAGAGACTGTGTCTGTTCCCCGAATTTGGAAATCCAAAAAACTGCCAAACCTTTCTAAGGTTAAAAATCTAATTGATGTTCAACAAATAAAAAACAGATATAATACAGATGAGCAAACGATAAAGCTTGGGTTGCTGAATATTCGATCCCTTAATTCAAAATCGCTCATAGTTAATGATAAGATTAAAGACTATAACCTAGATGTGCTGTGTTTGACAGAAACCTGGCTAAAACCAAACGATTACATTACTTTAAATGAGTCCACTCCGCAAGATTATTGTTATAAACATGAGCCTCGTCCGAAAGGCAAAGGGGGAGGTGTTGCTGTAATTTATAGTAATAATCTGAAAACCACTAAGAAATCTAGTTTTAAATATACTTCTTTTGAAGTGTTGGTGCTTAATGTAAAAATTTATAGTGTAAACAATAAATCACGTTTGAGAATTCTGCTGGCTACTGTATACAGGCCACCAGGGCACCATAAAGATTTTCTCAAAGAATTTGCTGACTTTCTATCAGAATTAGTATTGGCTGCAGATAAAGTCCTAATTGTTGGTGATTTTAATGTACATGTAGATAATGAAAAAGATGCATTGGGATTGGCATTTAAAGACATTATAAACTCAATTGGAGTGAGACAACACGTGTCAGGACCTACTCATTGTCGTAATCATACTCTTGATCTAATATTATCACATGGAATAGATGTTGATGGCGTTGAAATTCTGCAGCAGAGCGACGACATCTCCGATCACTATCTAGTCTCGTGTAAATTACATTTAGCCAAGGCTGCAAAGCCGACTCCGTGTTATAAATATGTTAGACCTATCACTTCTGCCACTAAAGATTGCTTTATCAATAATCTTCCAAATCAGTTTCATAATCTCAGCATCCCAGATAGCTTAGAAGAACTTGATATTGCAACAGAAACTTTTAACTCTCTCTTTTCCAGCACTTTAGACACAGTTGCTCCGCTGCGCTTAAAGAAGATCAAAGAAAATAGTCCAACGCCGTGGTACAATGAGCACACCCGGGCCCTTAAGAAAGCAGCCAGAAAAATGGAGCGAAACTGGAAGAAAACAAAACTAGAGGTATTTCGGATTTCATGGAAGGAGAGCTCGATTGCTTACAGAGAGGCCTTAAAAGATGCTAGAACTAATTATTTTTCAACCCTATTAGAAGAAAATAAACATAATCCTAGGTATTTATTTGAACAAGTGACTAAACTAACGAAAAAGAAAGCTTCAAGCCCAGAAGTTTATAAGAAACACAGCAGTAATGACTTTATGAACTTCTTCACTTATAAGATTGATAATATCAGAGACAAAATTATAACTATGCAACCGTCTACTACAGTATCGCATCAGGGAGTATATTGTAGTCTCTGTGAGGAACATTTTGATTCATTTGTTGCTATAGGAGAGGAAGAATTTTGCAAAATTGTTAATTCATCTAAATCGACAACTTGTATGCTAGACCCTATACCGACTAAGCTACTGAAAGAGATGCTTCCAGAGGTCATAGATCCTCTTCTAGATATCATTAATTCATCTTTGCCATTAGGATACGTACCAAAAACCTTTAAGTTGGCTATGATTAAACCGCTTGTTAAAAAACCGCAGCTTGATCCTACAGAATTAGTCAATTACAGGCCGATCTCGAATCTGCCTTTTCTGTCAAAGATACTAGAAAAAGCAGTATCCTCACAACTGTGTTCCTTTTTAGAAAGAAATAATATCTGCGAGGATTTTCAGTCCGGATTTAGACCGTACCATAGTACTGAGACTGCTCTCATTAAAGTCACAAATGATTTGCTCCTATCATCCGATCGTGGTTGTATCTCTCTATTAGTGTTACTTGATCTTAGTGCTGCATTTGATACTATCGACCACAACATTTTTTTAAATAGACTAGAAAACTATGTTGGCATTAGCGGAATTGCACTAGCATGGTTTAAATCATACTTATCTGACCGATATCAGTTTGTAGCAGTAAATGAAGAGATGTCTTATCGATCACAAGTTCAGTATGGCGTACCACAAGGCTCAGTACTAGGACCGCTGCTCTTCACTCTGTACATGCTACCATTAGGAGATATAATTAGGAAATATGGAATTAGCTTTCACTGTTATGCTGATGATACTCAGCTGTATATTTCTTCAAAACCTAACGAAACTTACCAATTCACAAAATTAACGGAATGCATAGCTGATATAAAAAATTGGATGACCAGTAATTTCCTATTACTAAATTCTGAAAAAACAGAGATTCTAATCATTGGACAAAAAACTTCCTCACCTAATAACCTAGAATACTGTCTAACACTTGATGGCTGCTCTGTTAAGTCTTCGACGTTAGTTAGGAACCTGGGTGTGCTCTTTGATACCAATCTTTCATTTGAAAGTCACGTGTCTAGTATCTGTAAAACCGCATTTTTCCATCTTAAAAATATATCTAAATTACGTCATATGCTCTCACTGACAAATGCGGAACAATTGGAGTGACCTCATGACCTTCATGACCTCAAGGCTAGATTATTGTAATGCTCTACTGGGAGGTTGCCCTGCACGCTTATTAAACGAACTACAGCTAGTTCAAAATGCAGCCGCTAGAGTTCTTACCAGAACCAGGAAGTATGACCACATTAGCCCGGTTCTGTCAACACTGCATTGGCTGCCTATTAAACATCATATAAATTTTAAAATATTGCTGATTACTTACAAAGCACTAAATGGTTTAGCTCCCCAGTACTTGAGCGAGCTCTTAACGCATTATAGTCCTTCACGTCTATTGCGATCTCAAAATTCTGGCCAGTTGATAATACCTAGAATATCAAAATCGACTGCTGGCGGTAGATCCTTTTCCTATTTAGCACCAAAACTTTGGAACAATCTTCCTAACATGGTCCGGGAAGCAGATACAGTCTGTCAGTTTAAATCTAGACTAAAAACACATCTCTTTTGCTTAGCATACTGTACACATAACACATTATAGATTTCTATAATTCAATGTTAGGCTGCATAGATTAGATCAGCCGGAACCGGGAACACTTCCCATAATTCCTGATGTACTTTGTACATCATAAGAAGGATGGCGTCTACGCTAATATTAGTCTCTCTGTTTATCCCGAGGTTTACCGCAGACCGCCGGATCCAGGGCATATCCAGATCTGATGAAGGACCGTCACATGGACACAACGACACGCATTATCAGGGCTGTGAAGGCCCATGGACACCTCACCACACTCATCTCCTCACCGGCCGGCTGACCCAACCCAACCAGATGAACTGGATAATATCGTGAAAGTTCTGATCCCATCTGACTCCTGACATTATGCTGCCTAACTCATAATCATACACTGTTCATTCGTTGGCCAAAGGAGGACTGGCCCCCCGACTGAGCCTGGGTTCTCCAAGGTTTTTTTCTCCATTCTGTCACCTGATGGAGTTTTGGTTCCTTGCCACTGTTGCCTTCGCCTTTTGGCTTGCTTAGTTGGGGACATTTAATTTTCAATTGAACAATACTATTACAACATTGTTTTCCTGTTATCTCTGTAAAGCTGCTTTGAAACAATTTGTATTGTAAAAAGCGCTATATAAATAAAGGTGACTACTTCTTTTATTTTTTTGTATTATAATGTAAGTGTTTTGCTTGTTGCGGCTGCACTGTTCTTGTTGTGATTTGTGTCTAAACTCATCCCTGACCCCTGCAGTGACCTGCTTAATGAATCAAGATTGCCGCTCTCCAAGGAATGACAGATTGATATTTGTGCTGTCTGGGAAATGTCTGGTGCAAGTCTGACAGAGAAACATGAAGTCGACCCATCGTTCAGAGACACTGTCATTCTAGTGAGATACCTTTATTTTGTTGGACAAAATAATATGAAATTCACTGTACAATGAGCAGAGACTGATTTGACAGCTAAAGCCTTCTGGTTCCTGGCTGGAGCAATACATAGAATTAAATCAACAAGTGTATCTGTTATAGTTTTTTTTGTGAGTCCGTTATTATTTATTTTTTTATCATCTACTTTTAGCTATCCAGGGCAAATATACTGTACTACAACAGGCACATACGTTGAAATGAAAAAAATAATTATGAAGATAACCCCCCCCCCCCATCATCATAATTTCTTGCCATTTTATAGATTAAAGTGTCAGCCAGAGGTTGAAAAGTTTTGTTTCAAGTGTCCTTCTCTTTACTTCAGGGCATTTAAAAATTACACAGACATCATTAGCTTTGCATACCTTGCTTATCTCGTGAACCACAAAACAACTTTTCAATTTTCACACTCATTGAGTATCATAATAGACTATCATAATAAATCTTCTGTTAACAAGTGATGAGCTGGCCCTTCAAGCTTAATGCGTTTCTTTGAGCACTGTGTCGAATTTGATTTAACATTCTGATGATGTGTTGCATGAGCACCCTCATTTATGCTGCTAACAAACAGCCAACGCGTACATCCCTGACACAGTCCAAGGCCAGAGATGAAGCAAGAGAACACCACCACCAAATAAATTAATAAAACAAGTTAATAGTGTGTTGTAGAAAGCAGCGGTGTCAGTGAAGTTGACCTTTGAGAATAAACTGCCTTGACAGTCCTACACACAAAGACAATTTATTTGAGTTTTGAAACGGGAAGAAAATTGTATACTCCTTTTAAAGGAAATATTAGATGCATGCACACTTTATGTAAATATAAGACCTCATACAGTCCTTTACACAAAACAGAAATAAAAAGGTCTTTCTGATAAAAAATAATCTGTATTTTTCAGTCACAGTTTTTGGCATTCTTGTATTAAAAGTTTCTAAGTAGACACTGAAATTATGTCTAATGTGTCTTACAAATTGCAATATGCATATTATTGAGCCAGTCAAGCCACTTTTACTTGAGCTCAAGTCGTCACCTTTATTTATAGTGCTTTTTTTAATATAAATTGTTTTAAAG
The DNA here is from genome assembly GCA_036326025.1 of Chrosomus eos. Taxonomy (NCBI): domain Eukaryota; kingdom Metazoa; phylum Chordata; class Actinopteri; order Cypriniformes; family Leuciscidae; genus Chrosomus; species Chrosomus eos. The sequence continues at coordinate 34,549,158 of CM070834.1, read as the reverse complement.
CAGCTTAACATTAACAAACAGGAAATCAATTATGTAAGCTTCATCAACAAATTCTGCTGTACAGCAGCTCTTGAAAAAACAATATAGTCGCTGTTTAGCTGTGGTAAGTGCAGTGTTGACCCAGTTCTGTTCAATAACTGTAAAGTTCATCAATTATGAAATTCAATTCAGCTAAGCAGCTTTACAGAAAACAATAGTGTTTTTTGTTATTCAGCTCAAGATAGTTAAATTTTGATTCAGTTCAAAAAACAAATTTGTAAATTATGAAACAATGTCAATTCAGGTAAAGCAGCTTTTCAGAAGACAGTACTGTCATCAATCCAGCTCAATTCAGTTTTAGTTCTCATTCAATAGTGTCAGTGCAGTCAAATCAATAAATGCAGTATTACTGAATATTAAGTGTTTTTTTAAGTCAAGTCAAGTCAAATATATTTATATAGCGCTTTTCACAATACAGATTCTATCAAAGCTGCTTCACAGTATCAATCAAAACAACTTAATGTTTGTTTATTACTTGGAAAAAAAGACTTCCAAGTTTGGTAGAGCTGATCAATGGTATGATTGGTTAATTAATTTGAATATCCCCAACTGAGCAAGCCAAAGGCAACAGTGGCAAGGAACCGAAAAACTCCATCAAGTGACCTAATGGTGTCCTAAAACTCCATCAGACGACCCAATGGAGAAAAAAAAACCTTGGGAAAACCCAGGCTCAGTTGGAGGCCAGTTCTCCTCTGGCGTTTATGAACTAGAGGCCGAATTTACAGTAACTGTAAGATAAAAAATTTATATGAATGCCTGGCTAAATAAAAATATGTATTAATGTATTAAAAACTCTATTAATTCTGAAACATCTTCATAAATACCCAAATGCATTGCTTGAAGCGTACAGAATAAAATGATTCAAGAATAATGGCCGTGCGAGTATTCCACTACTGAAGGTTAGAGTTGGAAACATCTTGAAAAGAAAATTGTCTTATAATGTCCAAACAACTATGTCCATAAATGTCTTAAGTATTCTTTTTTAAAGTAGGCCAATACATTTTATCATACATATTTCAAAGTTAACCCTCTGTGGGGACCAAGAATGCACCGGTGCGTTTTGCTAGTTTTTTTTCCAAATAGCAGAAATATAGACTTAAAGTAGTACCATCATTTCTGGTCATATAGAGTTAAGAAATATTAGAAAATAAACTGTTAAATGTCTACTTTTTTATGTGCCCACATACAATCAAAATAAAATATTGTGCTTTTGTAAAATAAAGAAAATAAACAGGGTGTGCGTTCTGCCTCCCCTTCTCCGTGAAGATTTTTTCTGGAGTCTCTAAACTTAAACAAAACTCAGCGAATACTATTCACCCAGCCATAAGCAATATATCTTTTAAATCATTTGAGTTTGTACTTTTAAATGATCCAATTTAAAACTAAAATAAATATTCTCCGTTCATGTCATCTATTTAAAAAGAGAGACTTGTCAGCCGTTCTAATTATCTTTCTCTCAGCTCATGTGACATGCCCACGGAGAGCACGCGCTATTCAAAGCAAATCTGTGAAGCAACACATTGAGACGCGTTAACGCCCATATAGGCTAAACTCTGTAAACACACTATGTTTTTTAGTCAGATTAAGATTCATCTTGCGCGGCTATGAGGAATAATCCTGGGACATTTACCTCAGAACAAGTGCTGGTTTATTTTTACTTTGAGGAGGAGCAACAGATTCAGCTGAGAAGTGTTTTATTCTTGTGCTTTGTTCTAATCGCGATATAGAATAACGTTAGTGTCTGTAAACGGAAAAATAGCATACTGTTTAAATGTGAATCATGTTTCTGTGTGTGTGTGTGTGTGTGTGTGTGTGTGTGTGTGTGTGTGTGTGTGTGTGTGTGTGTGTGTGTGTGTGTGTGTGTGTGTGTGTGTGTGTGTGTGTGTGTGTGTGTGTGTGTGAGGAAATGAATGAATGAATGAACGCACATGCACTGTTACAGACGAAATAAAAGACAACACTTTGTTAAGTTTTTACTCTAAAATAGACATCAAATAAGATTTTGTTAGGAGTTTCTGCTCATATGTTAAATATATAGTATGTTTTGTCAATAAACTAATCAACTAAGATGTTATAGTGTTTGTTCCAATGCAAGCTATATCAAAATAATGAATCCTCAACTTTGAAATATGTATGATCAAACTAAGACATTTATGGAAAAAGACAATTTTCTTTTCAAGATGTTTCCAACTCTTAACTTTGAACTATGTATGTGTGTGTGTGTGTGTGTGTGTGTGTGTGTGTGTTTGTGTGTGTGTGTGTGTGTGTGTGTGTGTGTGTGTGTGTGTGTGTGTGTGTGTGTGTGTGTGTGTGTGTGTCTTTTTGCAAGCTGTAGTAAACAACAGGCCCATCTGTGCCGTTAATTCATTCACACACATTCTTGCAATTATTCCTCACAGTCTTGCAATAGGACATAGTACATTAATCTCATTAAAATTGGTGTGTTTTATTGAGCTGGTGTGGGCGTTGGACACGTTTGCATGTGTTGCTTCAGATCATTTGCATTTGAATAGCGCGCACTCTCCGTGGGCGTGTCACATTAGCAGAATAATGAGCTGCGAGAACTATAATGAGAACGACTGACATCTCTCTCTTTTTATATAGATTACATAAAGAGAGAATATTACAGAGAATTAACAGAGAATATTACATAAACAGAGAATAGAGAGGCAGAACGCACACCCTGTTTATTTTCTTTATTTTACAAAAGTACAGTGTTTTATTTTACAAGTGGACACATAAAAAAGTAGACATTTAACAGTTTTTTTTTCATATTTCTTAAGTCTGTATGACCAGATAATGATGGAGTATTTTAAGTCTATTTTGCTGCTATGTGAAAAAAATCAAGCAAAACACACCGGCGCGTTTGCCGACCCCAGAGGGTTAAACTAACTCTCTGTCTCTGAGTCTGATATTCCCTGACAAAAGACCAGACCTACAACATCATGAACCCGAAAGCATATTCACCCGCTGACCTGCTCCTGTTCCTCTCACAAGATGGCCACACTCTAGAAAAAGAAAATATGGAGGAGTTCCTCAACCTTTCCCACCTGGTGTCCTGGAGCGACGACACTCTGAAAACCATCTTCTGGAGTGGTTTGAATGATCAGCTCTTTCAAAAGTTAATAGTGGGAACTACCACCTGTACCCTGGAACAAAATATAGAATATGTACTGTGGCGAAGTGGAAGTAGACGCCATCATCCCTCAGTGTCTGCCTCCCCAGCCCACTTCAGTCCTCCTGGTGCCGTCAGTCTTCATCTCAGAGACACTACCTGCATTGGAACTCCTCCCTAGTCCTAGTCCTGCTCTACACTCCTCACACAAGCCAAAGCCAATTAATGCCAGAAACCCCAAGCCCAGACAGTCCCTTAACTAACACACCATTGTCACAGAACCAGAGCCTACCGCAGACCCAGAACCTGAGCCAGAGCCCAACACAAGTCAAGAGCCAGCGCCTGCCAAAGACCAGCTGGGAATGGGAAAGGTCACCCCGGAGCCGGAGCCGGTCGTCGTGTCTGACCATTTGCTTCCCACAAGCATGATCAATACATTGGACTCTTTATTTACCTCCCATTCCTAAGCTCTCTCGTGCATCTTCACTGGTCCCGCCCGGCTCCATGTCTCCTTTCGATGTTGGTACACCCAGCTTCCCTCTACCTCTCCCTCTTCCCTCTACTGAAGTCAACTCCTCCTTCAGTGGTGCCGCACAATGGTTTGAATCCGCCTTGGGGCTCCTGGTCCCCAGCTCTGCCTTGGTATGACAATACACAAGCTCCACCTCTTGCCTCAGAGCCCTGGACTCCACCACAGCCCTTCCGACCCATTGAATGAGCCACCTTAGCTCCATGCTCCCTCTTCTCCACCATGGACCATCATCCCACTGGGATTCCAGGCCTCCGGCTAAGCCTTAGCTATCCATCCCTTCAGGCTCCACCTTCCCTCCGGGTGCACCGTTGACCTCAATCGCTTCAGCCCCACCGTTTTCCAGGTCCCCGCCTCAGTCGCATAAGCCGTTAGCTCTGACTTGGCCATCAGACCAGCTGTGTCCCCCGGGCTCTTTGTCTCCTCAGCTTTGTCTGTGTCTCCACCTCCCATGGCTCCATGTCTGTTGGTACTTACCTGCTTTACTTACCTGTAAAGTATCCTTGTGTATCTCCAGTTATCTCCTTGTAATACTTCAGCAATCCCCTGTAATTTAATTGTTCAAAACATTATACCAGTCGTCTGTTAACCTGGTAAAAAGGAAAGAGCAATTCATTATTATTCTGCTCATCATTACTCTGACTGCTTCATAACTCACCCGCTTAACTGTGCATATCATCTCTGTCAATAAATACCTGTTTGGGTTAAAATAACTCTGTCTCAGATTCTGGTATTCCCTGGCATGTATTTATTTTTGTATGTTGTTGAAATGGTGTATAAATATGCATATGATACATTTAGATAATTCTTGCCTTTTATGTAGGCTGAACTGCAAAACTGCTTCCCAGCCATTCACATTATCATTATTCATCCGGCAGATGCTTTAATTCAAAGCAATTTAGAAACTTGGCAAAGAGGGCCTTCAAAGAATACATTTATCAGTTGTTCTGGAAATTGAACCCATGACATTGGCATTGTGCCATGCAATTGTGCTATAGGACTTTAACTTACAATGCGGCTCCATCCAGACAACCTGCTTTGTCTGCACCACACGTGCCAATGTTTGGCATAGCCTAGACAACCTTTTCTGTTATGAAAATGTCACCCACATTGCTATTCAGTGTTTGAATTGTGACGTTGACCAGTCATATAGATGGGGGTCACCCAAATGTATCTCCTATGTCATTTAAAATTGTCATTACAATGAATCGACGCTGCGTCTTGGAGTTGATGCAATGTGGAGAACACATCAGTGTAACCGGTGTCTGAAGCATATGCAAATGCACACCAATAATCAGTGGTCAATGACAGTCCAGGATGTCAGAAGCGAAGCTTCCCTTTGGACGGGTGTTTCTATAGGTCTCTCCAGTTGATCAGTGATCTAACTGACAAGTAGTTATTGTAGCATTCTATATTTTGGCCATTAACTATAGTTAGTGCTGGAGAAATGCCTTTATTCAAGTCAGGAACATAAGCTGCTCTGCCTTAATTACACAAAGGGTGTTTAAGTAGAATGGGAGCTCCCCTGTGGTGTGGAAACACTGAAGGACGCTCCCTTCGATAGGCTGCTCCTAGCATAGCATAGCTGAGGCTATGTTGGAAATTTTCCCTTAGAGCTGTGCTGTTAGGGCCATATAAAGCTGAGGCCTGGCCCACAAGGGAGGGAGGAAGGTGTAATAGTCAGGTCTTCCCTTGCTATGGAGCATAGGAATTTCCCCTAGTATCTGGGAATATTGACTTAGGGAGTAGCGCCATATCTGAGTAACAGCTGATACACCCTGGGGTTGACGTGCTTCTGACTCCAGCTGAGTATTCTGTAGAGTCAATTTATGCTAGTCCCACTATGTTTTTGCATATTCACAGCTTAGTGAGGCAGGCAATTCCCTCATTATGGCATAGAGGGTATTGGTTTCCCAGAGCGTCAACTCCATGACACAGCGTTGAAGTTCAACGTCTAGGTTGCATATGCAACCCGGTTCCCTGAGAAGGTGAATGACACACTGCATCTCATTGCCATGCCTCGGAATTGCCTGTGCCCTGTTCCTTTCTTTAATACAAGAGTTGATTAAGTGCATCACAGGCACTCTTTTATACACACCGGCGCTCTGGTTGTGACAATATGGACTGTTGTTGGGCAGTGATTATTGGCATGTGTTTACACATGCTTCAGACACCGGTCACGCTGATGGAGTTCCCACTATAGCATCAACTCCATGACTCAGCATAGCATTCCCTTTCTCAGGGAACTGGGTTGCATAGCCAACATGGACATTTTTTTTTTTTGTACTTCAATTTTGACCCAGCTATTTTTGTCTTTCAGTGAATAAAATGAATGATTACATAAAATAAACAATAAGACTAGCCTAAAGTAAATATTTAATATATAAGTAATAATACAGAATACATATACAATATAGGCCCCCAAATGCTTTGGTGCAATTTGAACGCTGTTGCTTGTCCCTAATGCAATAATTTGGTGTGAATGGCAGTCACATCACTTCCTTTATGCGATGATCCCTGTGTGATCTTGGCTTTTTAAATCTATTACACTTTTGCAGCAGCCTCTATTTTACCCTTCAGAAAATGTGCTCATCCAATCAACGAGGGCACACTCAAAGGGTTATGGGAGCCTGTGTGTTTGCCAACGCACAGCTTTCATCTCATCGGGAACAGCAATAACATTTGAAATCTGTCCAATCTCATAGCCCAAGCACATTTAGTGCAGGGACACTTTAAAATATTGCACTTATATATTTATAAATATTTATGATAAAATAAAAAAAATAAATGATAAAATAAATATATAAATATTTAAAATCTCTACACTTTTAAATATTGCTGGGGTTTTACACAATTGAAAAGTGAAATTGTTGTTGTTGATGATAATTATTATAACAATTACTAAAAAAAAAGTGATACATAGACAGTCAAAAGAACTAAAAAAAGACAACAGTAAATATGGACAAACAATAAAAACTGAATTGACAGTTACGGTTAGCTAACCTTAATTATAACCTGCAGTATTTCTTATACAGGTTATCATTCATTTTGTACATTTTGTCAATTTTTTATAGAAGTGTACTGCATGTGACTAATTCATATCATTAATTTACAGAGATTAAGGTTTTTTTGCCAATGGATAAAATGAAAATACTGCATTTTTGATACATTTTTCCTTGTTGACGAACCATTAAATTATGGAAAGCTTAATCATATCATCAAGAAAGAGTGCTGCCTGAGAGAATAGCGTGTGCACATCACTCTTGCTTAATGCACTCTGAGTCATGGGGAGAAAAACATAATTAATCCAGTGATGTCTCAAATGTGTTTTGACTAGTGGAAATGCACTGGTCACAGAGGTTTGAATCAAGATCTGATGAAAAAATATAAATAGACTAAGCATTTTAACTCTGTAATCTCAGTGGCAATGTCTAATTAAAGGGCTGTGGTCTGAATAATAGAGATCATCTTCGAAATTTTACATTCAGGTTTACTCATTATGTTAATTAAAGGAGCATCGGTCTTCTCCTGATCAGGTCAAAAGCCAGTTAATGCTTTATTAAACTATGTTATGCAGATATCTGGAATTATCTGGTCTTTGATTCAGTACCGGAGAGTTATTAATTAGCAGGTACTTGGCAAGAGCCCCTGTGAGAACACCCTGGCCCCATGTACACCCAATCCTGTGAGACTGAAACATGTATTGCTGAAAGCTAAGAGGACTCTGTTAGTTCATTATTTTTTATATAGATTTATACTGTCTCTGGCTAAGTAGACCGTGTAGTCTCTAATTGGTCATGAGTCACTTTGGGGAACAGTAATTATCATAATCGTGGAAGATGGGAGTTTTAAAGATTTGCAAAAATGGCACCAAAAGGAATATCATAAATGACCTATTTAAAGCTAATACTTTGAACTTTTCAAATCAACATGTTAGAAACATTTAAATAATCCTAACTTAAACTTGGTGTTAAAGGTAAATTCTGGTCACAAGCCTTAAAAAAAAGTATACTTCAAGTTAATTTTATTAAGTATACTTCAGAAAGTCCAAGTATATTTTAAGTATACTTTATGTAGTATACTAATATCAATATCATTTTAATGCTACTCGGGACTGAATTGGCACACTTTTTAGTCTATAAAAGTATAATTTTAGGTATACTTTAAGTGTAGTAGTAAACGTTAAGTACAAAACCAGTTTACAACAATTTTTTTTCATTCGTACTGCTTTTGCTTGTACTGTTTTGTTAGTTTGTGCTAGTGTACTACTAAAATACTTGTAGCACATTTCTTTTGTTTGAAGTATACTCTCAGTACACTACTAGTTTAGTTGGCTACATATGAGTTCTCTTTAAGTGAACTTAACATCATACTTCACGGTGTGTGGTGCAGGAAGAAGACGAGGAATAATAAATAATATAATATAAACAGGTACAGACAGGCAGAAGGTTCACACACACACACACACACACACACACACACACACACACACACACACACCACACACACACACACACACACACACCACCCACACACACACACACACACACACACACACACACACACACACACACACACACACACACACACACACACACACACACGTCTGGTTCGCTATCTTTGTGGGGACTCTCCATAGGCGTAATGGTTTTTATACTGTACAAACTATATATTCTATCCCCCTACACTGCCCCTATCCCTAAACCTACCCATCACAGGAGACATTCTGCATTTTTACATTTTAAAAAAACATTGTTTTTTATGTTTTTTTAAGCTATTTGAAATATGAGGACGCATGCAATGTCCTCATATATCACGTGTAAGTTGTAATACCAGTGTAATATGCATGTCATTATACATATTTGTGTCCTCATATATCACAAAAACAAGAGCACACACACACACACACACACACACACACACACACACACACACACACACACACACACACACACACACAACACACACACACACACACACACACACACACACACACACACACACACACACACACACTTAGTAGGACAGAGATCGGAAAATAAACAAGGCAACACATAAATGAAGGTCCACCCCTGTACCTAACCGTCAGTGTGGAGTAATGCTGCCTTCACATGCTATAAAAACTGACTTCCCACTTCTGAAGTCATAATTATGAGTTTGCATAATTAAGAGCTTTGTTATTTGAAATCTTATTAAAACCAAAATGTATTGAAGACATTTAAACAATATCCAATGGATATTACCAATTTACAACCATTCAAACATTATCCACGCTATTGTACACATTTACCAAAAAATAATTCTCACCGCCATGTTTAAATTTTATGGCTCTTCCAACTTGGTAAAAATAAAGGTATACAAATGATCTCTAAATTTCCCAGACGGTTCATATCAAACTTTTAACTAGCCACCAGTTTGCCAAAACGTAAAATAGTTACAATTTTGCCAACAGTGTATTGGGATACAAAAAAAAACAAACATTTGTGTCTTACCTGCAAGGGTTTGACTTTTACTTTTAACTTCAAATAAATGTGAAAAAAAATTATTTTATTCAAAGTTAAACAGTCTTCTTTGGAACGTGGAATGGACTGTGAGTGGTCCTTAAGCATGCAAAATAAAGAATGCACTAAAAGTAAGCCATATCAATTTCATGAATGTTTTAAACTATCAGATTATATAAATGTGTTGCTGATAATACAAATATATTTATGTTAACAACGGGCAAGCCAAGATAACAAAGCACAGAATGCACACACATGTTGGAACATTTTTGTCATGGTTCAACAGTCCATTGATCGACCTACACAGCCTAGCATGATTAAGAGCTCATGACGAGAAAAATAGAGGATCACCTTGCAGTTGTGACCCAGTTGTGGCACACTATCTTCTCTCTGGGGTCTGATTGGGTGAGGATTCATTAGCCTCTTTCGTGATAAATGGAGTGGACTTCTCCTCTAGCACCGCGACAGAAATTGCCTCTTGAGTTTCAAAGGGACTGGAGATCATATATACTGTAAGGGGCTATGTTAAGAACTGACAACCTATCCAACAGTTGTAGCGAATCAAACTGTGGTTCAAGAATCAATGTAGTCTGGGAGGCTCATGTTTAGAGGCTTTACTTGTGATTAAACATCCAGTGTGGGGAGTAGCTAAATATAAGTATCTACGCTGTATGGTTTACCAACCAACACGAGGGAGTCAGGAATACACTCAAATAGTCTTTAACTGTGAACAGAAATACTCAGGAGAATAAACATGTTAAAGGACAACTCCGGCGCAAAATGAACCTTTGGTCTAATTACACATTGGTACATAGTCAACCGTTCTCTGAGATTTGTTTTCATGATTATCGAATGTAAAGAGTTTTATCTCTAAAAACTGTTTAGATTATAACGCTAGTATATGGGGCATAGAGTAATGAAAATAAAAATCGCTAGTTAATACCACTAACAAGGCTCAAAATAGCCCAACACTAACACGGTAGCATAATCAGGGTCCCTACATGCAAACCGAAGCATTGAGAACGTTGTAAGTGTACAGACCGTCTAATAAAGAAGATATTTTTGAAAGACAGTCCACTTCGCAAAAACAGGCAGGAGCCATCTTTGGAAAACAGTCTCAAGCATTCGAACCACGAACGCCGAGCCAAGTTCTGGCTAGTTCACATCTCAGCAGCGCACTTGGCTCGGCGTTCATTTTGCGCCGGAGTTGTCCTTTAACTACACTGAAGCAAAGACGATAACCAGCAGATAACTGAACAAAAAATGGAGTATAGATACACAGGTTTAACAAGGGAACTAAATAGGAAACAGGTGAACATAATCATTGGCTCATACTAACAATAAGGATAACACAACACTGAAAGGATAAACAAGAAACCAAAACACATTGGTTTCAAAACACAAAAAGGAGCACCTAAGTGCCTTGAAACGTGCATCTTTTTTCAATATGTTGACATAATTTCCACTGAAACATATTGAGAAACCCCTCCCCTTTTTAAAATAGCCAATAGCGTTTCATTTATATCACAGCTCGGCCACAGCCATTGAGCAATAGTCTAATAGATTCCTCTTTCAGATTTAATGGGAAACTGTTACTAAAGCAAAACTGATCGTAATCATGCTGAGGATGTGCAGTTTGAAAAGTGTGTAATTTATGTTGCTGCATGGCACCGGCGTTATCTCTTCTACTCGTCAGTGCTGTTTCTCCTAATCTTCCCAATATCGCTTTAAAATACAGCATTCTGTGCAGAATTCAAATGGGTCCGATATGTTTTGTGGTCTATGATCGGTTATCGTGTCTCTGGACCGAAGCAGACTGTGTGCAGGGGTTCAGGTGACACTAGAGTTTGGTTTATGCTGCATTCAGAGAACAATTACTCTGAGTGTGTCTCCTGACGTTTAAAACAAATAGTACAACAGCGAGCACATCAACTATAAATGCCTCGTCTGTTTGGAGAAGTGCGTGCTCAGGCAGCGGAGGCTTGTGATACGAAATAAAACGAGGCTTAACGTCAAACCAGACTTCATTCGCTCCAATGGAAAGCATATCTGAATCGTTCCTTATCCCCTATATAGTGCACTATATGTCATTCATCATATAGAAAACACTAATTATTTGAACAATTGACCTATTTCAGCCATACCTTCAGCGTCTATTTATAATGTAGGGGGCGGGATGCTTTAGATTCTAGAGAGCAATTGATTGGACAGGAAATCTGATGAGAACCTGAAGTGCAGAGAGAGTCACTCAAAATCAATGATCCAAATTGGCGGAAGTGAGAGACAATAATTCAAGTTTTGAACGATAATATCTTCTAAATGTAAATTCTGTCATTGTTTTAGAGCTCAATAGCTTACTTAAGGCTAACATATTCATATAAAGGACAAAAACCTTACATTTTAAAAATGTAAGGTAACAGCTACTGTTCGGACGCTCTTGCTTACTGCTCCGCGCTTTGCTCTATCGCTTTTATTTTTTTATTGCTCTATCGTGTTTATATTTTCATATTTTATTTCCTTTTATCACCTAATTTTAACTTCAGCAAATCAGCACAGTGCTCAAACGCTTGATTACTAGAAAAAAGCGGAATACTTTTCTCCGACCAGCCTCCCACTGAAAGCTTACATTCCGGGGAAGAGAAAACACAACTGCCTACATTCATAAGGATAAGAGAAAATGCCTCTTCTGGAATCTACTTGCTGCACTAACTGCCAGAGACTTTTACAAAGGATTGCAGTTCTTGAAACAAAGTTACTTGTGGGACCACCAAACCAGACGGAACACACAACAGAGCTTCATCATGGACGCCCTCAGCATACAGCCGGTGAGTCCCATGAATCTAGTGCTCCAATACAGGCCATACTGAGTGTAGAGAAACAAGCCGATCGACTTACAAATCGATGGCACAAACAGGGAGCGAGACCCAAAGGCACTCGAGACATCAGATTGTCACGAGCATCACACATTGCCGCAGTAGCATCCTCTACCCCAGATACGGCTCTGACAAGGATTGCAAACACTGGTCTCCTACCACCGCCTATACATCTTGAGAACAGATTTGCAGTATTAATGAATGAGGAATCCCTGAATGTGATGAATGTGATCGAACACAGACTGAATCAGCCAGTAGCTAACACTGCTAACAGGCGCTCAAGGTCGAGCAGACAGCGGCACTCAGCTCAGAGCGCAGCCGAGCCCAGGACTCTGATAGTGGGTGACTCTATAATCAGAAACATTATTAGCAGGGACACAACTACATGCTGCCTTCCACAAGCAACAACTTCTGATGTAAACAGGGAACTTCAGAACATTCTGATGAAACATAAGACTGCAAATCGACTCATTGTTCATGTGGGGAAGAATGATATTCATAAAGGGCAGTCAGAACTCCTTAAGAAGGATTTCAATGAACTTTTTGAAACACTTAAAAGACTGAAAGTTCAGACATTCATCAGTGGACCACTCCCAGCAAGAGGAACAAACAGGTTTTCACGGTTGCTTGGGCTTAACACATGGCTGCAAAAAACCTGCAATATAAAAGGATTGAACTTCATTGACAACTTCAATCTTTTCTGGAATCAGAGGCAACTGTTTCAACAGGATGGGCTTCACCCAAACAAACTTGGTTCAAGAGTGCTAAAGGACAATATCTTCTTTTCAATCCATCATCCTTCTGCAGTATGTGCCAATCCACTCAACCTGAATGGCACACACACACCTGGACACAGTATTAATGACCACAGGACTTCACTTCAGCACCTGAATGGACATGCCGCTGACACATCACACAAGGACAATGATAACACCACTCAGCCACAACAACCTCTGCTGACGGACACAATCTCAGCTGAGCCCTGCCCACAGAGCTCACCACAGACAGACTGTGACATACTAGAACTGCTAGAAGATTCAGCACCCAAGGACGACTTTCTGGAAAACAGCCAGGAAATCCAGGACAGCATATTACAGCCTCCGATTACACCAGAGCAACAGCAAACACCAGACACGCTATCTCTCTCTCCAGCATCTCCACTTCTGTGCTTCTCAGAGAAAATGGAACAACTGGTGTATGCTGGAACCAAACTATCCCACTCTTTTGCAAGCCCCCAGATGTCATCCAAAAAACGGCAGGCCCCACAACCACCAAAGCCTGCGGGCCCAGCTCGCCCTCCCCCTCCTCCTGTGAGAGCTCTTCGGCCTCTGCCACAGCGCCAGGGCCAACACCCTCCTCCAGCAGCTCGCGGTGAACCAAAAACAGCTGATACCAGCTCTCAGTGATATGTGTCGGGTCCCCGCTATGATAACAGTAACTTTCTTAAATGTTTACAAAACAAGCGGGAACCCAGTGTGCCTGAATCTTTCTCTATTGCTGTTCAATTACATGATAGAAAATCTAAGGCCTTCAAAAGCCGTACAGCAAACCCATCTAATCTGGTGCCTATTACACGCCAAACTAAGATCGCTGTGGGGACAAAAAGTAAGACTGTTAAGTTAGCACTTTTAAACATCCGCTCACTTAAAAATAAATCACTTCTAGTCAACGACTTAATAACCACATACAACCTGGACTTTATGCTTCTAAATGAAACTTGGCTAGAAGACAGCTGCAGTGCAACAGTCCTCAATGAAACATCCCCTCCTAACTTTACTTTTATGAGTGTTTGCAGAGCGGGTAAGAGAGGCGGGGGCTTAGCTGCTCTTTCTAAAGATGTCTATCGATGTAAGCAAATATCACTTGGGAATTACCCTTCTTTTGAATATCTGGGTATTGTGTTAAAAGGTGCTCCACGTATTTTACTTATCATTGTTTACAGGCCTCCAAAATACTCTCCAGCCTTTGCTGAGGACTTTACAGAACTGTTATCAACAATTTCCTCTGAGTTTGACTGTTTTGCCATTGCTGGAGATTTTAACATTCACATAGATAATGCAGAAAACAATATGGCAAAAGAAATCAAAACTGTTTTAAAAACTTTTGATCTGACACAGCATGTAAATGGACCCACACATAATCGGGGACACACTCTAGATCTACTTATCAGTAAGGGTCTAAACATCTCATCGATTGTTATTAAGGATGTAGCACTGTCTGATCATTTCTGTATTTTCTTTGATATTTTGATCTCTCCTGCCATTGAAGCTAGATCTGTGTCTGTCAAGAAGAGATGCTTAAATGAGAACACTAGTGTGCTATTTATGAAGGCTATATCTTTAAAACCAAGCATATCTGCTGACTCTGTTGATTTTCTCCTTGAATCTTTTAACTCAAAAATTAAAAGTGTAATTGATCATATTGCTCATGTGAAAGTCAGGAAGAATAGTGGTAGACAAAAAGCACCTTGGAGAAACTCAACAGCAGTGCAAAACATGAAAAGACAATGCAGAAGAGCAGAGCGCATGTGGCGGAAGACAAAACTTGTAGTCCATTATAACATCTACAAAGACAGCATCCATGCTTTTAATATGGAACTAGGCAAAGCTAGACAGACTTTCTTCTCGAATATTATAAACAGCAACTTAAACAACACACGCACTCTTTTTGCTACTGTAGAGAGACTGACAAACCCCCCAAGCCAGATTCCCAGTGAAATGCTCTCAGACAGCAAGTGCAGTGAGTTTGCTTCTTTCTTCTCTGAGAAAATCAATAATATCAGAAAGGTGATCAGCACATCCTTGAGTTGCGCTGGGGTCAAACAGATCCGACCACTACCTGAGAAAATAGTTACTATGTCTGTTTTCGAAGAAATTGATGGCAAAATTTTGGAAGAAACCGTACAGCACCTTAAAACATCAACCTGCGCCCTTGACACACTTCCCACATCTTTTTTCAAAAGTGTGTTAAACTGTTTAGAAGCAGATCTTATAGAAGTGGTAAATGCCTCACTTCTCTCTGGGAGTTTTCCAAACTCCCTGAAAACTGCAGTTGTCAAGCCCCTCCTGAAAAAGAGCAATCTAGATAAGACCATATTAAGCAATTATAGACCGATCTCAAATCTTCCTTTCATAGGCAAGATCATTGAAAAAGTTGTCTTCAATCAGCTGAACAAATTCTTAAGCTTGAATGGTTACTTTGACAATTTTCAATCTGGTTTCCGATCGCATCACAGCACAGAGACAGCTCTCATAAAGATAATAAACGATATTCGCTTAAATACTGATACAGGCAAATTATCAGTGCTGGTACTACTCGACCTCAGTGCTGCATTTGACACTGTCGATCACAACATACTTATTGACAGGCTGGAAAACTGGGTGGGGCTTTCTGGGATAGTCCTAAAATGGTTCAGGTCTTACTTAGAAGGGAGAGGTTATTATGTGAGTATAGGAGACCATAAGTCTGAGTGGACATCGATGTCATGCGGGGTCCCCCAGGGCTCAATTCTTGCGCCACTCCTATTCAACCTGTATATGCTCCCAATGAGCCAAATAATGAGAAAGAACCAAATCTCTTACCACAGCTATGCAGACGACACACAGCTCTACTTAGCCCTATCGCCTAACGATTACAGCCCCATTGACTCCCTGTGCCAATGCATTGATGAAGTAAATGGTTGGATGTGCCAAAACTTTCTTCAGTTAAACAAAGACAAAACTGAAGTCATTGCGTTTGGAAACAAAGATGAAGTTCTCAAGGTGAATGCATACCTTCACTCTAGAGGTCTAACAACTAAAAATCAAGTCAGGAATCTTGGTGTGTCTCTAGAGTCAGACCTTAGTTTCAGTAGTCATGTCAAAGCAATAACTAAATCAGCATACTATCATTTGAAAAATATTGCAAGAATTAGATGCTTTGTTTCCAGTCAAGACTTAGAGAAACTTGTGCATGCTTTCATCACCAGCAGGGTGGATTATTGTAATGGACTCCTCACTGGCCTTCCTAAAAAGACCATAAGACAGTTGCAGCTCATACAGAACGCTGCTGCGAGGATCCTGAGCAGAACCAGAAAATATGAACATATCACACCAGTCCTCAGGTCTTTACACTGGCTCCCAGTTACATTTAGGATTGATTTTAAAGTATTATTACTGGTATATAAATCATTCAATGGGCTTGGACCTCAATATATTGCAGATATGCTCACTGAATATAAACCCAACAGATCACTCAGATCATTAGGATCACATCAGTTAGAAATACCAAGGGTTCACTCTAAGCAAGGAGAGTCCGCTTTTAGCTACTATGCCAGCCGCAGCTGGAACCAGCTTCCAGAAGAGATCAGATGTGCTCCTACAGTAGACACATTCAAATCCAGACTCAAAACACATCTGTTTAGCTATGCATTTACTGAATGAGCACTGTGCCAATATTCGTCCGACTGTTTTTACTGTACTTTATTTTATTTTTTATTCTAAACTGTTTTAATTATTCTTATTTGTTTTATTTTATTTGCTCCTATGTAAAGCACTTTGAATTACCATTGTGTATGAAATGTGCTATATAAATAAACTTGCCTTGCCTTGCCTTGCCTTTAACTACACTTTGTTCAGGAGAATGACAGTATTTTAGTTTTTTAGCTGTATTAGCTACAACACTGAGGAAATAATCAAACTGTCTTCTCTCTGTCTCTCTTTGTAGCATTGGAAATTCTGCTTCTTTCTATAGTCATTCAGTTCATATCAAATAGCTCTTTTTGTGAAGCTGGAAATGCCTAAATGGTCCTCTTTCTCTCTTTTATATATAGAGTTCTGTCAGGACCACTATCGTCAAATATGATTGACAATTAGCATACAGTTTGGATTGGCGGTATGGTTCCAGATTTATGGATTTTTTAATGAATTTATACATTTATTTATAAAAATCATACTTCCCCATGAAATTTCTGCAATATTTTATCTCTGTAGCTTATAGCTTAAGCTAATTAGCTAACTGATTTTCAAAACAGTAGATTGACTGCAGTTTAACTAATTTCAATTATGATTAGCTTGAAGCTTGGAAAGCAATGCAGTTTAAAAGTAGCTTCACCAACATTGTAAACATCCAGTTTTTCTTTCATTGAATACATTTTCAAATCATGGTAAGAATCAGCTTTATTTTTAATTTATTTGGCTTAAAACTGCAATATAGCCAAATAATGCTTGTTATGGTGTCAGTCATACCTATAGAACAGAATCTCAGTTCATAAAAAAATTGTGAAGAGTCGTGGTTTCTTTGGTGGTCTGTGGCTGAGATTTTAGGTTTACTATAACAGTCTGACAGGATTGTGGGCTGAGCATTATTCAACTCCAATTCAATATGTCAGAATTTATTTGTTTCATTATTTATTTCAGTCAAATTAGGTTAAGAAGTACCCTTCTAATCAGTTTTGACTGGTTTATTATAGATCAGATTGCATTTAATTTATACCTTCAATTCTGCGAGGCTCTGTAGAACTGAGTCAGACTGAATTGTCAGAAAGAATCATGGGTAAGCTCTCCCTTTAGGGGAACCCTCACCATCCGAACGTGTGTGATGCAATCATCTGACGGCCTTCAACCTCCCATCATCTTCTTTATTGCAGACATTACTTTTCGCTCTGTTGGTCCTATCAGCAGCCCACTTCTGTCATAAGAGCTCATTGACCGCCATCTGACAGCAGACAGGGATAAGACTGTGTAGTACCATTTGTAGAACCATCTGACATGATAAAAGATGGTTCGCAGATTCTCGCGTTTAAAATGATGTCATTACAGGATTTGAGGCCAGCTTTGTTCTTTTGTGTAGCAACCTTTTGTAAGCTATTATAGTTCCTTTATTTGAACACTCGGTAATGTTGGTATTGTAACGATTAACCTAAAATGTTTCATCAAAAGTTCAAATACAATATATATATATATATATATATATATATATATATATATATATATAATATATATATATATATATATATATATATATATATATATATATATATATATATATATATATATATATATATATATATATATATATATAATATATATATATATATATAATGAAATAAATGGTGCAGCCTAGTAACTAAAGTATGAATATAGAGTATTGTAAAGGAATAAGAAAATGGAGCATTTGGCATTTGTTTGATTTCTTGATTCGCCAAGAAAAAAAGCCAAGAATATAAAAGATTAAGATTTATTTCCTAGGATAAAAATGTCAATGAAGTTATATATAGAAATGAAACTGTAAAAGTACAGTATTGCTGCACATTTGAAAATGAATGATGCAGAAAAAGGTTATATTATTGGCTGTTTTAATAATGTAATCCATTCACACACAAGGTTCTGTGACAAATGCAATGAATTGCTTTATTGGAGACATTATTGATTGTTTCAGAGTGTCTTACATCTACTTGAAAGCAACCATGCATAACCTATTAAAAATGATTTGTACCGGTAATTGATCAGAGTTTGGAAATCGTGAGTCTATCAGGGTTACTGAAGGCCCAGATATATTTCCATCTCCCTGTAATAAGCCTGTGAAATATCCGTCGGCTGATCCAGGATCAGTGCCGCACTTTTGCCTATAATGGGAAAGATAATTACATGCAGGCTGGAGTCACTGATGCCAGACATACTGGTGTATCTCCCAGACAGGATTCCCAGTGAGTGTGAGATGAAAAGGGAGCATGATTACCCAGTCGGATTTACAAATGGTCCAGCGGGGTTCCTGGACACGGCATGAATACCAGCTCATTAGATCCAGATTTCCCACTGACAGATGCTTCATATTCTGATAAGATAATACAAAGACTTAGCCTGACTTCGTCATACTCATATTCTAGTCAGAATGTGAGACTGATACTGCTCCATAGGGCTTTGATTATGAGGCGTGTCTTAACCGAACCTGTAAAAAAAAAAAAAACTCTGCACTGAATTGGATAGACCTACAACCAATCAGAGCAACGCAGTAAGCGACTTATGTTGAGCGATGCATAGTTGTCAACACAGAACTTAACAGAACGACCGACCAAAATGAATCCAGCAGCAGAGATTATGCGTCTCCGTCAAGGAGACCGGTCCCTAGGGGAGTATATTTTGGACTTTATTAAACTGGCACATGTCTCATCTATTGATGAGGTGTGCTTGATGGTATTTTTCCGAGGAGGGCTATCCGAGCCACTCTACTCCTTTATGCCACTCCATCACCCTAGCTGTAGTCTGAAGGAATATATCATCCAGGCTCTTTTGCTGACCGATTCTCTGTCCACCGATACTGATCTGCCAGAGCTTATTCCTGCCAAGCCCGCGCTCCACGTCCAGCCAGAGCTTCACGTCAGCCACGTCCAGCAAGAGCTTGACGTCAGCCACGTCCAGCAAGAGCTCCACGTCAGCCACGTCCAGCCAGAGCTCCACGTCAGCCACGTCCAGCCAGAGCTCCACGTCAGCCACGTCCAGCCAGAGCTTCACGTCAGCCACGTCCAGCCAGAGCTTCACGTCAGCCACGTCCAGCCAGAGCTTCACGTCAGCTACGTCCAGCCAGAGCTTCATGACAGCCACGTCCAGCCAGAGCTTCACGTAAGCCACGTCCAGCCAGAGCTTCACATCAACCACGCACAGCCAGAGACTGTCCACGTCACGTCCGCACAGCCAGAGACTGTCCACGTCACGTCCGCAAAGCCAGAGACGCTTCGTCGCTTCTGCCCGGCCAGAGACTGAGCTTCACGTCGCTTCTGCCCGGCCAGAGACTGAGCTTCACGTCACTTCTGCCCGGCCAGAGACTGAGCTTCACGTCGCTTCTGCCCGGCAAGAGACTGAGCTTCATGTCGCTTCTGCACGGCCAGAGACTGAGCTTCACGTCGCTTCTGCCCGGCCAGAGACTGAGCTTCACGTCGCTTCTGCCCGGCCAGAGACTGAGCTTCACGTCGCTTCTGCCCGGCCAGAGACTGAGCTTCACGTCGCTTCTGCCTGGCCAGAGACTGAGCTTCACGTCACGGCTGTTCCTGAGCCGCCTGCACCGCCGTGGCCGCCCGAGGGGTCTTCACCGCCGTGGCCGCCCGAGGGGTCTTCACCGCCGTGGCCGCCGAGGTCTCACGCCGTGGCCGCCCGAGGGGTCTTCACCGCCCTGGCCGCCCGAGGGGTCTTCACCGCCGTGGCCGCCCGAGGGGTCTTCACCGCCCTGGCCGCCCGAGGGGTCTTCACCGCCCTGGCCGCCCGAGGGGTCTTCACCGCCGTGGCCGCCCGAGGGGTCTTCACCGCCGCGACCGCCCGAGGGGTCTTCACCGCCTGGTCCACCCTGGCTCCCTGAACTGCTTTGCCCCTGCGCAGACCTGGCCCTCCTTCCCTCCCCCAAGACCGCCTCCACTTCACCACCCTCCTGAACTCTTTTTTTTTTTGTTTTATGGGCGTCGGGAGCCGCCCATAGGGAGAGGGCTATGTCACGGTGTGGGTTCAAATCTTGTTCCTGTATGTCTTGTGTTCCCCTCATTATTGTGCATTTGGTTTAGTCCTGTCTAGTTTTCCCGCTCCTCGTTTGTGTTCATGTTTTCCACCTGTGTTTCTGATTAGCCACGCCCCCTTGTTATCTTGTTTGCCTGTCTATTTATACCTCTGTGTTTCAGTTGTGGTTTGTCGGTCGTTGTTTGTTGTCCTCCTCGGTCCTGTTCTGAGTTCCTGTTTCCCCTGGAGTATCTGTTTATTTGTTTGTTTATTAAATTTTATGCTTGCACTTGGATTCTCTCCGCTTCATTCCTGCGTCACCGTAACAGAGAAAACATGAACACAAACGAGGAGCGGGAAAACTAGACAGGACTAAACCAAATGCACAATAATGGGGGGAACACAAGTCAAGTCAAGTCAAGTCACCTTTATTTATATAGCGCTTTTTACAATACAAATTGTTTCAAAGCAGCTTTACAGAGATAACAGGAAAACAATGTTGTAATAGTATTGTTCAATTGAAAATTAAATGTCCCCAACTAAGCAAGCCAAAAGGCGAAGGCAACAGTGGCAAGGAACCAAAACTCCATCAGGTGACAGAATGGAGAAAAAAACCTTGGGAGAACCCAGGCTCAGTCGGGGGGCCAGTCCTCCTTTGGCCAACGAATGAACAGTGTATGATTATGAGTTAGGCAGCATAATGCCAGGAGTCAGATGGGATCAGAACTTTCACGATATTATCCAGTTCATCTGGTTGGGTTGGGTCATCCGGCCGGTGAGGAGATAAGTGACAAGACATACAGGAACAAGACTTGAACCCACACCGTGACAACCTTATCTCCGGTTGTTGCTCCCTGACGCCGGTTTCACACTGCACGCGTTAGCAGCGCGTTAGCAGCGCAGGAACAGTGCATACGGTGAGCGGAAGCAGGACACTGCTTTCATACTGGCAGCGTTTGACGCGCGCGGCGTGTTTACAGACAAGTACTCTATAATGGGTAAGTTGGCATTGCTTTATTTCGTTTTCAAATACAGTTAAGAGAAAAGACTTGTCAAGAAGCTTATTTTATTAATTAATAGGCTATATTATATAACTTTTGGTTCATCTTTGTTTTTGTTGACTTTGTTTTCTTTTTAAATTGATGAAGGTCATTTGATTTACTGTTTAAAACACAATAGATATCGTCAATGCGCTTTTGGGTAAAACTGCTGTGTATTTTGGCCATGATCAATGCATTGTCACTTTAATTCAGCGTAAGCCGCGCGTCAAAAATAGACAAGACGCCGAAACGATCGCGGCACTGCTGCTCCTGCTCTGCTCCTGCTACGCGCTGACGCGCCGCCTCTGCGTGCGGTGTGAATGCTCTAACCTGTTAACATGGGCGGCGAAAAAAAATACGCGCTGCTTACGCCCTGCTAACGCGTGCAGTGTAAAACCGGCGTGAGAAGTTATCCTACTCCTGCGTTACCACCTACGACAGTTCCACTCGCCAGTCAGCCGCTTAAGTGTGTGCCTCCCTGTCATCTCTCCATCTACTTCTGTAAAACGTTTAATGTATTATCCATCCATCTGCACTCTGCTCCAGGATATACAAACACTGGAATAGAAGGTACAGTAAGTTTAAATCCAACACTTTATTTGGTCACACGCGGGGAAACTCGAGCAGGTGCAGGGATATTCCCTGCACCTGTTCGAGTTTCCCCGCGTGTGACCAAATAAAGTGTTGGATTTAAACTTACTGTACCTTCTATTCCAGTGTTTGTATATCCTGACAACAATAAACAGACTGAAGTGACAGAACCCTGACAAATATGTGAACAACAATGTTTTTTAAACATACAAGCATAAAAACCTATTCTAGTAGACCCCAAAAACAAAATCAAGTCTTTTAAAAAGGGCATAATAAAGAAGGGCACCTTTAATATCAGTTTGCTCTTGAGTATTTATTTCTGTTGTGGTCACTTTTTTTCTTTTTCTCTTTTCTTTTTGAATAGGAAGAACCGTTGGATGTGATGTTATGTTGCATATCCATCAACAAATTTAAACCTACGACCTTGGCATTGTAAGTACCATTTTTAAGCAGTCGGTTTACAGAAACAAAACGGCTTTTGCCTTAGCATGGGTCTACTTAACATGTGCATATACTTAAAGCTGCTGTAGGTAAAAATATTTTTTACATATTTGTTAAAATTGTCATTATGTCCTGACAGTAGAATATGAGACAGATAATCTGTGTAAAAATCAAGCTCCTCTGGCTCCTCCCAGTGGTCCTATTGCCATCTGTAGAAATACAACGCTCCCGTCAGAAACAACCAATCAGAGCCAGGAGGAATGTCTTAGCAGTGTCAATCACGCTCGTGTACGCGCTGATCACACCCCTCTCTTGCACAGCGCGAGCGCGTACCATCGTTCAAACTCAAGAGTGCCGGCGAGCTGCAGCTGTGCTTATGACAGGAGAAACAACCTAATCTGCCAATTCTCGAGTGACACCTGCTCATAAAACAAAGAGGTAAAAGGAAAAAGACCGATGACGATAAACAAGTGAAGAAAGAATTAGACAGAGCCCATTGACTCGGTTTCAAAACTCTAGCCACATAACATGTAGATAAAATGTCACGCACTCTCTCTGCTAAGCAACAATTGAAACCTGCTAATTCACTGGCTTGTCATGTTGCTGAAATAATGTACTAGCACACCTTATCTAGCATTATATATCGCTAGAATAATTACTTACATACTGTAACATTAGTTACCGTTATATTAAAAATATCTTACTAGCTATTTATAACGTATAGAGTGAAGTATAAAGAGTGCAACGTTATAAAGTTATATGTATTGTAAATACATAATGATTTAGGACCAAGTTTGTAGTCAAAGTATGGGCAGGCCATAGTCAATGTAAAGCATTGTTGATGTTTAGTCCCTATTAGTGAATGTGCCATATAACTTTCAATCCGCCGTCATCGGTGTGTTTACTAGCCTGCGCGTTCACGACAGGCTCCGATGACGAGCTGTGGAGGGAGGGCTGTAGCGCAGCAGAGAGCAAGGGGGTGGGACCTGTAAGTTGTGCTTGTTCAAATTTTCAGGCTAAGTCAACATTTTCTCAAAACTCCCTACTGCAGCTTTAGGCCATGTCCACACTAATACGTTTTCGTTTGAAAACGTATATTTTTTTCTCCGTTTTGGCCTTCCGTCCACACTGAAACGGCGTTTTAAGTCAACGAAAACGTAGCTTTTGGAAAACGCTCTCCAAAGTGGATAAATTTGAAAACTCCGTTTTCGCGTTGTAGTGTGGACTGTGAAGCCGGAGGTATTTGAAAACGATGACGTAAGTTTAGTCATGTGATCCATGTTGTACCAATAGATGTTTACCTGATGTTTACCGGTATTGTGCCTGTTATGTGCTATTGTTACAGAGCGGGCTCCCGCACCGCCTCCTCTTCACCACCAGAGGGAGCCATCACCGGAATACTAGTTTACTCTGGAACTCTAATCCCCATAATGCTTCATACCTGGGACTGATTGCACACACACCTGCACCTCATTCAGACTCTCTATATAAGCCACACTCAAACAGAAGTTCAGTGCGAAGTATTGCATTGCCCTGGCCTGTAATCACTGAGCGTTTTTTCCCTATCTTGCTGATCTGTTTGCTGACCTTGGATTGTTATCTCACTATTGCCTGTTTGCTGCCTGTCTTGACTTGGATTGCCCTGGATTACTGTTTCTTGCTGCCTGCCCTGATCTTCTGCCTGGTACCTGACTACTCTCTCTGCTTGTCCTCTGTATCTCCTGTTTTGCTGTTATCTGACCCCTGCCTGTTTGACGTTTCTTCAATAAAGCTGCAAATGGATCCTACTCAATCTCCAGATTCATTACAGCTATTCACTTTCACACTGTTGCTAAAATATGTTACTTTGCACACTCTTCATATCACAGTACTGCACAGATGACAGAAAATGTACACACATTTGCTGTCCTGCGGCAATACAGGAGAGCAGTCGCGTTTTAGACCAAACATATGGTGACTGAGTGCGACCTGGACGCATCAGTGAATGGTGAGATATTTTGCTAAATAAAATTATCATGTTAGAAGAATTGCGCGATACCTTTCTTTATTTTTCCATCTGTCAGTGAGCTTTTGTGAGGTTTCACGCATGCGCAGTAAGGTGAATTTATAAGTTTCTCATCCACACTGAAACGTCTGAAAACGCCTGAAAACGCTAGTGTGGACGCAGAGCGTTTTTAAACGAAAACTCCGTTTTCAAATGTATCCGGATTAATGTGGACGTAGCCTTAATATGTGCATATAATATTGATCTATCACAAAGCCAATCCACTACTTATACTCAATCATGTTGCCACAAATATATCTTATGAAGTTCTAAATATTAAGCTATTGTCCTGAATGACTTAAATTTCAATCTGTCCCTCAAACAAAACTACCCTATGATTTCAGAAGACTTGGAAAATTGTAAATACGAGTGGTATGGAGCACTTGTTTGGGGCTTTTTGCAGCCCTTGGTTACTATGTAGTCAATTTATGGAAATTTTTTATGTGATCATACTGCTAAACTTCGTGTTCCATTTGAAAAATTAAATTCACACTGGTTTTTTGAATGATGAGGGTAAAAAAATCCCTTCCTTTATACTGTAAACAACAAGCTCTTGAAATGTAGTTATACTTTGATCATCAGTCTGAATGGCTACAACTGGGTCAGTTATTTTTTCTTCTTTTGTGTTTTCTTTTAAAAGAGAAAAGAAAAATTGACAAATCTCCATGTCATCTTCTGAGAGCAAGTCTACAAAACGAATCGAAATGCCATTTGCCTGTGAGCCTTTGGGAAATAATTAGTTTTATCTTTTGAATAAAACAGTCCTTGAGCAGATCAATAATTGATTAAATTATGTCTAATGCTGATTGAACAATAATGTATATTTTAGGTCGTTCGTGATACAGTAACTACTGCTTAGAAAGAGGAATAGGAGGTATTTTCAGAGAGAACACTGATTTGGGTTTAATTGGATTGGTATTGATGGCACTCTTACATTCCTGGAAACTGGCTCCACCTGAAAACGGTCAGGTACTGTACATATAATTGATCAAAAGTTTACAGAACTACTCCAATCTGGGACGTTTTATGTCAAATGTATACATGTAAAGCACTTTGTTTAGAATTGCAAGTGAATGTTATTACATAATGCAGTATATTCTCTCCAAGTGCAAGCTCCTACAATAAAACTTTTCCTCTGCTGTAGAACTCCCTCATTGTACCAGTCCGGTAGATTTTGTACTTGCCTATTGCTTGCTCATTTTGTGTGTGCAGAATCCATCATGTGGTCAGTGAACAGGCTCTATAGGCGGTCCAAGGGTGTGCCAGTGGACACTAGCCATGAGCGATCACCGTTGTGCCCTTGAGCAAGGCACTTAACCCCAGGTTTATCCCTCTAATAAGCTGCTAACAGTAGAATCATCTGCTAAATGACTGATTACAAATTCTGAAGTTAACATTTTTTGTAAAAAATGTTGACCTTCATGGAATACCGTGAGGAGCAGATGTCAGCGCACTGATTGTTTAAATTATAACTCTGCAGGGATGCTGAAACTCAGAACACTTGCTAGTCATCAGGAGACTGATGGAAGCTGGCTGCAGGAAAATAGCATCTGCTTATAAAGATTGTTAAGGTTGTAAGTAAAGGTCATTAGTTTTTAATTATATTTTACTGCGATTTCAAATTTAGCTTCAGTTTAGTTTTTGTGGCATTTATTTTATGCCGAAAGCAAAGCAGCAATGGAGTAAGAACTTTTCAAATTAAAATGTTCACCAAAAGGACCAAATAAATGCACACTCTGAAATGAAGGAATAATCTGTGTTGATTTTTCACGTGTATTATGTGTAAGTGTTTTTATTTGGACTTGCGTGATGTTGGGCACATATTCCAGTATGTTTCTCTCTTTCTTGTTTTTGCTCTCAAGGTGTAATTGCTCACAGGTGGATTTACTAATGAGAGATGACTTGTGCTGCGTCCCAATATCTCCTACTTATACTACACCCTGAAAGTAGGCTATGTACATTTTTAGTAAGGACATGCACATACTTTTTGAGTATGTATCAGAAGACTGGGCAAGCTTTGGGACATAAGCTATTACTTATTCGTAATTGCATCTTTAACGGATCGCTCTGTCGCTTAGTTACATGCATCCTGTCACCATTTACCCTGCCTTGTCAATCATCATGTCACAGTTACAATCCTCACATTCAATTTAAATTCATTTCCTACCATATCAGAGAAATGTAATAGCTCGATCTGCCAGTCATTGGTCTTTCATGCAGAGACTCTCCTCATGTGTTTGTGCTGTCACAAACCCTTATGCTGTTACTTTTTCTGTTCTGGAACTTTTTCCATAAAACAACATTCCATTTATGGTCAAGCTCCTTCAAGAACCAAAAACACTATATCAGCACAAACGCACTCCATACAACTTAGGATGAGCTAAATCTGCACATGCAACCGGCAGGCATTTACACCTCCATGTATTTACTTAAAACTGCAATTACTACAAATGGTTGTTCTGTTATTTCCATATGTGATATAGTAATAATTTGATATGAATGTTGAGTCTAAATCACGGTCTATTGTTGTGGATGTTTTTCTAGGTTTATTTTGAGCTAGCTCCTCAAGGATTTGCTACATTCTATTCCAATAAGATTTGATTTAGCTGTGCCTCTATCTCCCAGCATGCAGACACGTGGAGAAACAAGCACACCCATGAATCACCAGGCACGCGTCACAATCGCCCATGTTCTTATGAACTGCGTCTGCACTCATACATCATCCTCAGTGTGTCTGCGTCCCTGGATTTATAGACTAGGAGTCTGCACTCTGTTATTGTGACTGGAGGAGCACATTTTGATGACCTTCCAGCAAGGGGTTGAAAATAGAAAGGTGATATGCAGTAAGGCTGGGTGCGATGTCTCTCTTCCATGGAGGTGACACATAGGAGAGGCGGGAAAGACATCGGTAAGACTGACTGTGAGCATGTACCCGTAGATGTTGGGAAAATCATGGTGCGCTGAGAGGACAAAGAAACACGAAATTAATTTCACACATTGAAAGGGAATTCTGACTTGGGGACGGTCACAGCAAAATTGTAGACATTAACAGACACACTCGAGTGAGACAATAATTGATACACCATTTTGAGTCTCGGGGCCTGTGAAGGAAGAGACAGCAACAGATACAAACATGTTCTGAGTATCCAGTCTGTGAGAAAAGAAACATTAACACACACTATTCATGTTCCAGATGCATTGGCTCCCTATTAAACATCATATACATTTCAAAATATTGCTGATTACTTACAAAGCACTAAATGGTTTAGCTCCCCAGTACTTGAGCGAGCTCTTAACGCATTATAGTCCTTCACGTCTATTGTGATGTCAAAATTCTGGCTAGTTGATAATACCTAGAATATCAAAATCGACCGCTGGCGGTAGATCCTTTTCCTATTTAGCACCAAAACTCTGGAACAGTCTTCCTAACATTGTCCGGGAAGCAGACAAACTCTGTCAGTTTAAATCTAGACTAAAACACATCTCTTTGACCTAGAATACACATAACACATTATAGACTTCTATAATTAAATGTTAGGCTGCATAGATTAGGTCAGCCGAAACCGGGAACACTTCCCATAAATCCTGATGTACTTGTTACATCAAGAAGGATGGCATCAACGCTAATATTAGTCTCTTTGATTATCCCGAGGTTTACCGCAGTCTGCCGGATCCAGGCCGTATCTGGATCTGATGAAGGACCTGCGCCTGGACACGACGACAACGCAGTCCTGAAGTGTCACTAGTCTCTCCCCTGTGAAGGGCTCCTTCCCTTTACCTCTGTACAGATAAAACGTTGTCGGGATATTTCTGGTTCACGTGTCTACGCGAAAGCCATACATTATTCTGTATTATCAATGTTTCAAGGCTTGTAACCTGGAACCTATTTCATGGTTTGCGTTCTCGAGCCACCAGGCACTGTTTTGTGCAAATAAGCGGCCGGATCGCATTAAGGGTTTTCTGTGTTTAAAAAAAAAACTTAAACTTTTTATTATTTTAAATGACCGATCGTTTCGCTAGATACGACCCTTATTCATCGTCTGGTATCGTTTAAAGCCCTTTGAAGCTGCACTGAAACTGTCATTTGGACCTTGAACCGTTTGGGTCCCATTGAAGTCCATTATATGGAGAAAAATCCTGGAATGTTTTCATCAAAAACATTGATTTCTTTTCGACTGAAGAAAGAAAGACATGGACATCTTGGATGACATGGGGGTGAGTAAATATCAGCAAACGTTTTTTTTTTAAAGTGAACTAATCCTTTAAGAACCACATGTGAGAACCACTGCTGCTCTGTTTATATTCATGGGAAAACATGCTGTATCCTTTAAAAATATTGTCCAGCCACCCACAGGTGGATGGACATTTCATTTTTGTTTTATTTGGTTTAAAAATGAAAACCATATGCTCAGCCAATGTCATTTCTCATACACTATGAGTTTCAGTTGGTTAAAACAGCAGCAGTGATGCTCTATATGAGTTGTCATGTATTGTAATATGTGCAATGGATAGAGCGGCTGTTCCATAATGTGACATCGTCACTGGCTGCTGTGGTCACATTCATACCGAGACCTCCCCAAAGTGATGAGCACATCGGACTTCATGCGTGTGGGGATTGCTGTGAAATATCCTGCAGCCAAGAGCTGGCAAGATAGTGTCACTTTCCATTACTCCCAACCACAGGCGTCCAACGGGCTGTTGCACAAGTCGCCACTGGGCTTCACTTTCGATAATGCAGTGTTTTAATCCTTCATTCATTCAAGAAGAGTTTAAAAGATTGGGAGCGAGGGTTGCCATCTGTAAAATGAATAGCATTATGTTGTTAAAATGCTTACTCTCATTTGTCAACGGAAGTAGGTAGTCATAGAATTTATTTTTGTACACAGTGCTCATGGCAGGACTTTTAATTACTCTATGTCTGAGCCCTTAAAAGCCCCACATGGCCGACTGTTAGCAAGAGACGGGGAGGTGGGGAGGCCATATCGCATTTACTATGCCTGCAAGTGATGGAAAGTGCATTTGAGCGAACTGCCAGAGAGTTAGTGTATGTGTGTTGGTAAAAGAGTCAGTTAGGGTATCCGGCTCCGTCCCTTTGCTTGTTGCTAACGGGAATCAATGGCTTGCTGGTTATTTGTAGGACCATAGCCTGTGTAGCGATCTTTCCATTTAGGACTTTTTTCAAGGTCACATCAGCCAGTATGTTGGGTAAGATCATGGAGGATGATGTCAGAAAGTACATTTGATGTGGCCTCAAGAAGTCTGTGTTGGAAAATGCCTCCTAAAGTCACTCAACTGTTGCTGTTTCTGAAACTCTGAATAGTGATTACGTGCAATAATGATAGCATGCTAACCCATAGTGGCAGTGTGAGCATTGGAAAGAGGGCATTGATTACTTGCACCCAAATAAAGTTTGAATCAAGTGCCGCTAGTAAATTTACACAGTCCAAATACAAGCAAAACATAGAGGTTACTTGATTTTGCATTCTGCACTGCTTTTCTGTGTAAATGTGCTCGATGGGCGACTTTAACCATTATATTCGAATCTCACATATTTTGCAGCTTTTTGCATGTCAAATTAAAAGAAGTTCAACTTCTACAAAACACACCTTGTGTTTTTTCCGTTCCAGTGCCTTAAGTTAAAAAAAAAAAAACATGTTCAGTGTGAATGTCACCTAAAACATTTTTTATATGAGAGAGTAAAAAAGGGGTATAAACAATTGCTAAAAAATATTTAATACAATTATTTACACGATTAATTAAGCCTGACATTTAAAATAATAGTCAGAAAAATTAATATTGAACCTGTAGACAAATTATATATATATATATATATATATATATATATATATATATATATATATATATATATATATATATATATATAGTTTTTTATGGCTTCCATACTTACAGTATATGATGTGTTAAAATATATATAAAAAATAATCATTTTTCAGAGGCCCAATGAAAAAATATGCAATCCGGTGTAGTTGCTGATACTTTTATGGCCAACAATAAGATAACAATCTCATAAAATGCATATAAATATCAGCGTTCACTCTACATCTCTATATGTATGTCTTACATTGATGATTGATAGATGTACAAATACAGTACAATACAATTATGACATAGAGATGTACAAATGTTCATAAAAAAAGGCTGATGTCTCATAATTGTCTACATATATTTTAACATGATTTTTTAAAAAAAACCTTAGTAAACCTTAGCTTCAGTCCAGTTACGTTCATCTTGAAATATTACTAACAATATTCTTACCGTTATGTTTTAATAATCAGTATTTCACAGCAAAAAGACATGAACCACAAAAAGAGGACTTTAAGAATTATAATAAAAGGCCTTTTAATTGTTAAAAAAAATATATAAATTATCAATCAGATGACAGAATGTATGTAGCAAATTGTGCACAACAGTTTTTTTGTGTATCAAATATGAAACAGTTGTGTAGGGTTTATCACAATTAACCACATATTCTGAGAAATACACAGAGTGAAGATAATTCAAATACATTTTATTTTAGTGCCATTCGAAAATATTTATTAGCTCTCCCATACAATTACTCTGGTTTCAATGTGTTAGAGAGTTTCTAACATTATCCATCTGGTTTTGATGGCATGTTGATAGGATTGTTGGAAGTGCCCAATTATTTTCCAGCACATATTGTCCATATAATGAAGCCAATGAACTGCCTGAAGGACGGCTAGACCTGCACTGAGTTGTCAGTCATTACACTTACAGTCTGTGTTTCATGTGAGTGCTTCTGTAAGACTCTGTAACCAGCATTGATATTGAGAAATAGTCTTGTTTTATAAAACGAAATAATCTGAAGTAAGGGAAAATAAGTGAATTTATTGTCAAACTTATGTAATAGATTGCTCTTACAATAATTAATCACAGTACTAAAATACTGGCACAATAAAGATGATAATAGCAAAGTCGATGACTAAAAATGATTTAAACCGCCAGTTACACGAATATTTTTAGCAACAGCAGAAAAATAAACATTAAAACAGCTCTCAAACAATCTTGTGAAAGTAAAAATAAGACATTACCACCCACACAGGTTGACCTAAATATAGCACATGCGCTGTAACTTTATTTTAATACTTCAGAGATTTGTGTAGAGGGCTATTTATCATACATGCAAGGAAATAAGCTACATAAAAAAGGCACTGTAATTTACTTCACACAATGACCATAATTTGTGACACACACATAAATCATTAATAATTCCTAACTGTATTAATTTCCCATACATTTTTTTACCACGTTTATTTGAGATCATTTTAAACATAAATATTAGATTTAAAATTGATTGTAGCACATTGGAAATGTATTATTGTTGTTGTTTTTTTCACCATGGTACAGAAAAAATGTGTTGAATTTTGAAAGTAAATGTATTTAAAGGGGTCATATAATGGTACATGCACTTTTACAAGCTGATTGTACTGAAATGTGTGTTGGCAGTGCCTGTACACAACCATCATATAATGATAAAAATCCATCCAGTGGTTTTGTTTTAATCTCCTTATATGTTTTCCCCTGCCTCAAATCGAGCCGTTCGATCCTGTGACGTCACAAGATCGCACGCCCCTCCCACGATGTTGATTGACAGCAGCGTTTCAACACAGACCCGCCCTCGCTCGTGAGTGAGCTGTCAATCATAGTTCGTCATTGTTGATACACTGGAGCAGAATGGCGCCTAAGCGATGGTGTTCTGTTCTTGGGTGTAATAACGAACACAGCAGTCATTTAAAAGTTCCCAAATCCGAACCGCTGAAGACGCAGTGGCTGAGTTTTATTTATGAAGGGAACATTCCCGACGAGCAACGTGAATGCGCTCATGTTTGCGCAAATCATTTCTCACCAGACTGCTTTTTAAACGTGGGTCAGTATAAATCAGGTTTTGCTAAGAAGCTGCTACTGAAAAAGGAATCGGTACCAACTATTCGTGTTCCTGCTGGACCTCCAGAAGAAGTGAGTGTAACGTTTTATTTATTAGCTAACCTTATGAATCTTTGCAAATCCCTTGCACGCTTCACGAATGTGGCTAATGTTTACACTCAGGGTGCATTATTACGGCATGTCTTCTATGTAACGTTACGACGTTCTCAATATAATTCATAATCCCACGTTTATAATGAAAAACGCGTTGGTGTTGTGTTATTAAAAACTGTGTAAGTTACGCAGTGTTACAGTTAACGTAACAGGAATATTAACAGGAATATCAATGCAGTTACAAAACTATAGATGTACTTAAAAGTTTTCTTATAACATAAAACATTTTCGTACTGCACTAAACATAAACATACAGCAAATTCTTAGTTATCCTTCAACTACTGCTAGAATCATTACTGACATGACCTCATGTCAGTTTCAGTCACGAGTTGTACCTAACACTGAGATAACGCCACGCATCACTGACAAGCCTACATTTACAAAAAAAAGAAAAGTTTTTCAACATAAATCTGTCAACGAACTAACCTATAACTTACATTAGTAACGTTAAACACATAGCGTTTGTATATCACAACTCTAACCGTTACCCTGCCAGTACATACAAAAATAGATCAAAGTGACATTGTTAACCAACCATTCAGAAACGTCCTGTTCGAGCCTTATTGTCGAACTTCTTCGGGGCGTCATCTTGTTTCGGGTCCGACTCCGGTTCAAACTGATACGGTTGCACAGATGTGTCCTCAGAGAGAATCCCGCTGCCATAATAAACCCACCCTCAACTGTTGTCAAGTCAACACTCCACGTGCGTTGTGTTACAGCGCCCACAGAACAGAGGGGCGGAGTCAGCGAAGCTCATTATCATTTAAAGGCATATGCACTTAAACGGAGTGCTGAACACAGAGATGTTTTTGAGCAGGTAAAATGAGTGTTTTCTTAAAAAACTATTGAGAATTTTTAATAAAAGTATATTACAAACTTTTCATTTAGACCCTAAAGATTCATATTAACTTGTACAAAAATGGCATTATATGACCCCTTTAATGCAATACAATATATTTTACATACTGTCACATGATAATCAGGAAACATAAACGAGGACTCAATTGCAGGAAAACAAGGTAAGATTTTAATTAACCAGCTAAACAAAGTACAAACAAAACTCCCGCGTGGGAAAACCCCGAACAAATACTAACAAGGCAAAAACACTAGGAACAAGAAACAGGAACTTAGGGGGCTTCACACTGAAAAGGGGCACGGTTCGCATGAAAAATCGCTAATGTGAACGCTGTCATGGGACCCGGGTGCGCACTGGGGTACCGAACCTGAGACTACCTGAAAGAGGTGGTCTGAGTTCGGTTGCTCCCGAACCATGCCGCGGTTCGCGTGAATGTGAAAGCAACACTTGTTCAGGAAGTAAAGTAACCTGCGCATGCATTTTAGCTTATTGGGATGTATTTAGTTAAATAAAACGCTTGTAAGGGATGATAGTGTTGATGATTTTCCTTGGATACGAGCGAGAGTGAGCCTGCAGTGTATTCGTGCATTGCGAGTGGAATCAGGGCAACAAAGTTGGAAATCCACTGTCTCCTAAAAAGAGTCCGTTTGGAAGCAGCAGAAGTCCACCTTATGTGACACACGCACAGTAAACCTGTAGTGTTCACTCAACTGCGCATAATAGCAGCGAATTATAAAAAAAAAAAAAAATTATATATATATATATATATATATATATATATATATATATATATATATATATATATTATATATATATAGACCCGCGTTCTGTTTTCTATCATGCGCCGTGCACGTTTGCGATGACGTCATATGCACGCAAACGCACCAGGGTTCGATAGAATCAAGTTGTGTGTAGTGAATGATGTGACATTTGAATCGAGGCATCGGAGCTTGTGTCGAGAAAAAATGGGCGTGCCAGATGAAGCAGCGATTCGAGGCTTGTGTTGTTAACGTGAAAATCACGTGACTGATGACAAACGAGGCCTCGGTTTGTGTGAATACGTCATCGGTTCGGTCTGAGTGTCGCTTCTGGATAAAGGGGTTCGAAACTCGCGCCACCTTGTGGGTGTTGTCAGGAGTAGTAGAAGCAGTTTTAGTGTCAGAGAGTTAGAGAACTCTCATTGTCGTTATTGAGTCATATGTTAGGTCATGAGTCATATTATTACATTTCGTTTCGTTTCGTTTTTATTCCGGTCAACTTCAACAGAAAAAGGAAAAAAAAGAAAAGAGAAACAATTTACAAACAAACATGAAAACAAAAATTGAATTACAATATAAACATAATAATAAAATAAAAACAACAACAACAAAAAAAAAAAAAAAAAAACAAAGTTGCTTGACCGAAAAGGTGTCGGCTGAAGCTTAAGCTTATTGCACCGATCCTTTTACAATATCTTTATTTGACACACAACACCAAAGTTGTCTTGCATAAATAATAACTAAAAGAAAAATAAACTAAATTCATTCAGCTTTGTATAATGTAATCTTTTTTTTTTTAAATAATCTCTTAAAGCTACCTATGAATTTACATGTTTTTAGTTCATCATCGAGACTATTCCACAGTTTAACCCCCTGAACAGACAGACATCTCTGTTTGACATTGGTTCTAGTCTGTGGTTTACTGAACATGAGTGTTCCTCTGAGCTCGTAAGGAGTAGATTTCATCTGAAACAGGTTCTGGACACAGTCTGGAAATTTATTATTTATTATATTAAACATTATTTTGGCTATTTTAAATTCCACTAAGTCATTAAATTTTAGTAGGTTGGAGTTTATAAATAGCTTGTTTGTTGGGTGATAATAATCTGTTTTATTTATAATTCGTATTGCACGTTTTTGCAAAATAAAAATTGGTTTAATTATTGTTTTGTATGTATTTCCCCAGATCTCTACGCAATAAGTCATGTATGGCACTATTAGAGACTGGTACAGTATTTTTAAGCCCTTTGAATTGAGAATATGTTTTGTTTTAGACAGGATAGCCAGAGTTTTTGACATTTTTGACTTTATATAGGTTATATGGGATTTCCAACTGAGTTTGTGATCAATAATGACACCTAAGAATTTAATTTCACTTACTATTTCTAATTCAATCATTTCAATTCTAATCTGGACATTTGTATGTATTTTTTTATTACCAAATAAAATAATTTTAGTTTTATTTATATTTAATGACAATTTATTAACATCGAACCATTTTTTTAATGTTTTCATTTCTGCTTCCACTGTGTCCAGAAGCTGTCCCAAATTTTGATTGGAACAAATAAGGGTTGTATCATCTGCAAATAAGACACAACTTAATTGCATAGACACCTTACAAATGTCATTGATATACAACAAAAATAGCTTTGGTCCAAGGACTGATCCCTGTGGAACCCCACAAGTGACCCTCTGTAGCTGTGACCTGTCATTGGTGAATTGCACAAACTGAAATCTATTCCTAAGATAGTCACTAATCCATCTTTGAGCAATTCCCCTGATACCATATCTTTCTAGTTTTTTTAACAATATGTTGTGGTCAATAGTGTCAAATGCTTTCTTCAAGTCTATAAAAATTCCAACCGAATAATTTTTATTTTCTATTTCAGAGGTAATTTTTTCAACCAGCTCTATTACAGCCATTTCTGTGGATCGATTTGCTTGGAAGCCATATTGATGATCATTTAATAGTTTGTGTTTTTTAATAAAACTATCTAGTCTTATTTCAAATAGTTTTTCTAGTATTTTTGAAAATTGTGGAAGGAGGGAGATTGGTCTGTAGTTTGAGAGTGAATGGCTGTCACCATTTTTATAGATAGGGATGACTTTAGCTATTTTCATATTGTCTGGAAAAACACCTGTTTGAAGAGATAAGTTGAAAATATAAGTTAGTGGTTTTACAACAAATATCATAACATCCTTAACTAGTGCCATGTCTATATCATTAAAATCTGTAGATTTTTTATTTTTTAATTTATTTATTGTATTTATTAGTTCATTTTCTTCTACTGGCTTTAGAAATATTGAGTTTGTATTTGATTCAATTAGGTCAACATCCACACCAACTTTTAAATCGGGTTGCACAATATTGTTTGCTAGATTGGCTCCTACATTTACAAAATAATTATTAAATTCGTTAGCAATATCGATTGGCTTAGTTAAAGTTTTCAATTCATTTGTAAAGTACTTTGGATATTCACTTTTCTTAGTGTTTCCTTTGACTGCACTATTTAATACCTTCCAAGTCTCTTTAGTGTTGCTTCTGTGTTGCTCCAATAGATTAGTATAATAGTCCTTATTAGTTTTCCTTAATATGTTTACTAGCTTGTTTTTATATAGTTTATATTTAAGATTGGATTCCTTTGTTCTCTTTTCTAAAAAATGTTTATATAGGAGATTTTTCTTGTTACAGGCATTTTGTAGTCCTTTGGTGATCCAGGGTTTGGCTTCATACTTAGACTGCTTTTGCATGCACACAGGACAATGTTTGTTGAACAGGTGAATAAAAATAGACAAGAATTTATCATAAGATTCATTTGGATCGTTAGTTAAGTAAACTTCATTCCAAGTTTGTATATTTAATTCTTGTTTAAAGGCTTTTATGGATGTTGTTGTTTTGAGTCGTTTTAGACTATATACTTCTTGTTTCTTTGTATCTTTATTCTGGAAGAAGTGTTGCAGTGTAGTAAAAACAGGGAGATGATCACTTATATCGTTTATAAGGAGGCCACTTTCTATTCTGCCGTCAACTGCATTTGTAAAGATATTGTCAATTAATGTAGAACTATTAGCTGTGATTCTTGATGGTTTTGTGATAGTGGGAAAAAGACCTAAACTAAACATAGTATCTATAAAGTCTCTGTGTTTTTGTAATTTATGCACATTCAATAGGTCAATGTTAAAGTCTCCACAAACAAAAGTCACCTTTGTCATGTCAAACATTTCCACAATTCTGCTATTAAATGTATCAATACATGATCCTGGTGCCCTATATATACAACTTACCAGGATCTTTTGTGATTTTTTAACCATTATTTCCACAGTAACACATTCCATAATATTATCTATTTTGGTTGTCATATTGTTAACTAGTTTACAGTTAAAACCACTACACACATATAAGGCTACACCACCTCCTTTTTTGTTAGTTCTGTTCACATTGAATAAGTCGTACCCATCGAGTTTAGTGTCATATTCTCTATTCTCATTTAGCCAAGTCTCTGATATGGCAATAATATGAAAGTTAGGAAATTCTCTTAAGTAGTCCTTAATTTCTTCAAAGTTTGTATACAGGCTTCGACTGTTGAAGTGTATTATTGATAAAGCGTTACTCAGTCTTACACTGGATATAAATTGTTCGTTCGTATAATACTCACAGTGGCAATTGTTTGTATAGAAGTGGTTCTCTGGATCTATTTCGTTCTCCATATCGTATTTTTTGTGATTAGTAAACTCAAAGCATTTCATGTTCATGCTGCGTATGTCGTTCATCGCAGCGCTGTTGGCTGATTCAAAGTGGTCGTGTCCCGCGTCTGCTCTTTTCTCTGAAGTAAGAGTGAAGTTTTTTAACAGTTCAGTCATGTTAAGTAATCTTTATTGACACGTTAATCCAATGATTACCAAACAGTTTCATGTGTTGCACCGTTTTGAATTTTAATTCAGGTATGGATCCAATTCCTGAAGTTCTTTTATCCATATGACTTTTGCGGATTCAGGGGGACCAATTTGGCGAATCATAACTTTACAGTTTCTTGTCCAGGTTGCATGAATTTTGTTTTGTCGTCGGAGAATACGCGCTTGTCGAGCTATTTCGGCATTCTTTTTAGTCAGATGTTCATTTATGTACACTCCGGTTCCAGACAGTTTTTTAGCTTCCTTGAGCAATTCCACTTTACTTTTGCGATTAATGAAGCGAACTATGATACTCGCCTTACCATTTTCCCTTTTAGGAAAAGTATGACAAGCAGCAATGTCATTGCTTTTAATCGGCATGTTGAACTTGTTGAAAAACTGTGTTATTTGTTGTTCAAGTGTTTGTAGTTCATGAGCCGGTGCGTCCTCACCTTTGTCGATGCTCGTCGCCGCTCTGGCATACGTTTGATGTCGTGTCTCCAGTCCAGTTATTATTAAATCCTCCATGCGGGTGTATTGCTCCAAGTCATCAATTTTCCTTTCCAGGTTCACGATCCTTTTGTCCTTTTCTTTAATTATTGTTTTGAGGAGTTTCACTTCGTCCATTAGCTCCATAAGTTTTGTTTGTTGTTTTGAGACTTTGCTCAACTCCTCCGACATAAAGCTCAATGATTTCTTAATTTCCTCCATTTCTTCAGCTTTCATTTTAGGCGGCATTTTCTTTTCCTTTAGTTTGTATAACTTTAGTTAGTTTATTTGGAAATCTTTTCGGGTTGAATTCAAACAGTTTAGACAGCGTTTCACTGACATGCTGCGTGCGTGCGTCACATCCTGACTGCCTCCACCAGAGAACTAGTCCTCTGACTAACATTAGATCAGGTTAGAATAGTTATTAATAATAATTAATAATTGTTATTATTAATTATAGTAGCTATATTATAGTCTTGTTATATTAATTAGATAAGATTATTTGGATTGCTTTGGATTTTTGGTTGCTTAGATTTTTGGATCTGGACTGCTTTTTAATTTGGATTGCCCTTTTGGATTTGTTTGCTTTTTATGACATCTTCCTTTTTCCTGGTAATGGAGCCAGCAAGAAAGAGGAGATCCTCCCCCGTCTGGGCTCAACAGAAGCATCAGTATCTTCATTTATACCCACTGGCACTGACATTTTATGTTCCCCTACATCCTCTGTTTCTTGTGAAAGGATATTTTTCCAAGGCTGGAGAGGTTTTGTCCAAGAAGAGGAATTGTCTAAACCCCAACACACTTCAAAAAATTAATTTTCTCAATAAAAATCTATTGCAATCCTCCCTTCATCCACCCCAAACTGCAGTGTTTACTGCAGTTTACTTTATTACACTCCCTCGAGTACCTCAAGCACTGCACTCAACACAGTCACTTTTGTTGTTCATACTGTCCCTATCCAATTTTCTTTTTTAATTAATTAACTGTGTTTGACATTTGTCTCTGTACAAGTAAATGCAGACAGAGAAAGATACACGTTTTATTTCATACACAGGCAATGGACAAATGTCTGCACAGATCTCTTTATTATTGCAAATGAAAGGTTACAGAGACATTAACAGTGAGAAGAAGATAAATAAATAAAACAGAGCGGGAAGGGGGCGGGTCATTGGTTCAGAATGAATTAATTTGGCTGCTATTTCTTTGCACAGTAGCTAGGTGTCACTAGTGAGCAATGCTGAATGAAGCTTCGAGTAATGAACCTTTGGTTGAAGCAATGGGCTGCGAGGTCTCAGTGGTTCAGGAAGCCTCATCTTGCCATCACTAGTTGTGTGTGAAACCAGACCAACGCTGCGGGGGGTGTCGGGAACAAACGCGCTCGGGCTCGGACCGCAGCAAACGAGCCCAGTGTAAAAGCCCCCTTAGACAAACGAACCAGCACCGGACTGAAAACACAAAGGAGGCTATAAAGGAAACACACACAGGAGGGTAACGAGACAACAGGTGAGGAATGTTAATTACTAAACAGAAAAAGAGAAGGAGGAGCTAACAATTAGACAAAACACATGGCACAGAAATAATCAGGAGCCATATGCTCACATGAAACTGGACTAACATAAACACGAGACAGACAGGAAATGGCACCACACAGAACTAGTAACAAAAAGCAGAAGTGACAGAACCATGACATTACTCCCCCAACTCAGGGACATCAAACAAAACCAAAAACACACAAGAAAACACACAGACCAGACAACCACATCACAAACACTAAAACAGGTAGGGAACCCAAACCAGTCCATGATCGAATAGCGGTAAAAAGTCTAAGCAGGCCAGGGAGGGATGGGAGGGTTAAACCAGGTAGTGCAGGCCTACAGGGCGAAGCAGGCTGTGTAGGCGGCCAGGGTGGAACAGGTCGTGCAGGCAGCCAGGGCAGAGCAGATTGCACAGACGACCCGGGCGAAGCAGGCTGTGCAGACGACCAAGGCGGAGCAGGTCGTGCAGATGACCAGGGCGGAACAAGCTGTTCGGGCGACCCTGGTGAAGAAACCCTCTCGGACCGCCCAAGAACAGTCTCTGGATCGGCAGACATAGCATGAACAGTCTCTCTATCAGCAGATATGACAGGAACAGTCTCTAGATCGTCAGCCGTGACCTGAACAGTCTCTGTATCAGCAGACCTGACATGAACAGTCTCTGGATCATCAGATGTGACGGGAACAGTCTCTGGATCCTCAGACTTGACCTGAACGATCTCTGGATCAACAGACGTGACGGGAACATTCTCTGCATCATCAGACGTGACCTGAACTATCTTCTTCCTCCGCTTTTGTGAGTGGGTAGTCTCTACCAGCTGCTCTACAACCACTGAGGTTTTAGCAGGGAGAGTAAAGCCCTCTGGAACCCTCGAAGTAGGATCATCCAGGACCACCAGGGTTGGTACCAGCCGAAGTCGAAACCTCCAGGACCACTGGGGTTTTCTTCCTCCTGCGA
Source organism: Chrosomus eos (assembly GCA_036326025.1). Lineage (NCBI taxonomy): Eukaryota > Metazoa > Chordata > Actinopteri > Cypriniformes > Leuciscidae > Chrosomus > Chrosomus eos. Next base: position 34,507,963 of record CM070834.1, on the reverse strand, counting down.
TGATCAGTACGAGACGGTGCAGGCAACCCCGCCTCTGGGAATACAATGGCTGGCCACTCTGGAAGTTTCCTCTCGGGATCCAGAGCATTGATGAAACCCCAGAGGTCGAACTCCTTCAGTATCCCCATCTCCACTGCACTGAGTGGTTTGTCAAGTGCAAAATGAAACAGATCTTTGAGGGCCATCTTACCCAGGCTCAGTCCCTCTGCCGCTGAGCTGAATCCTAGGGAAAAGTCTCGGATATTTATAACCCTCCTGATGGAGAGAAACCAACGCATTGAATTTCATAACCCTTTCATATTGAGGGCAGGTAATCGAAGGGTCTGGTGACTGGTATGACGTTTTCCGCTGAGTCCTCATTCTAGGCTGGTTCGTTCTGTCACGTGATAATCAGGAAAAATAAACGAGGACTCAATTGCAGGAAAACAAGGTAAGATTTTAATTAACCAGCTAAACAAAGTACAATCAAAACTCCCCCGTGGGGGAAAAACTAGAACAAATACTAACAAGGCAAAAACACTAGGAACAGGAACTTAGACAAACGAACCAGCACCGGACTGAAAACACAAAGGAGGCTATAAAGGAAACACACACAGGAGGGTAACGAGACAACAGGTGAGGAATGTTAATTACTAAACAGATAATGAGAAGGGAGAAGCTAACAATTAGACAAAGCACATGGCACAGGAATAATCAGGAGCTATATGCTCACATGAAACTGGACTAACATAAACACGAGACAGACAGGAAATGGCACCTTAAATATTAAGGACATGTAAGATGGTACTGGCAGTCCCTCCAGAAAAACGCGATTATGCGATTGCATGATTTAATGCATACTCAGTCATATTTATGCATTTTTTCAAATACGCCGCACTTTCGCCGCATAAATTGCAGCTTTCTGCACAATATATGTGGGCTTGCATGATTTCATAATCCCTGCATTTTCATTGCAAAAAAGTCACATATATCTTAAGCCTGGTTCACACGGGATGATTTTAAAATTGTCGCCCGATTTTCCAAACCTGAGAGACCCCACACACGGCGATAAAAAATCACTGGTCTTACAGTTTTGGTCGTACAGTGTGTGGTGCGCAGCCACACGGCAAAATCAACACATCACACACGAACCGATTTGACTCCCGAGCATTCCCAGGTCATACGGAAAATCTCGTGAAATCCCTCGAGATCAAACGTGACTTCAGAGTAAACTATTATGGCGGACAAAGAGGATGCAGTGGCGATAGTTTAAACTATTAGAGAAAACATCCACCGGACTCTTTGGTGCGCCATGCCGCCGCTGTTTTGATTTTGTTTGTTTGTCTTCCTCTGCGCCTCGTCACCTCACTTTCTGATTGGCTACACGCCACAGTCCACAGGCTGCGTGCTCGTTCGTCCTCGGGGACACCACACACGAGGAGAAATCGGGCCAAAACAATCCAACATGTTGGATATCCCCGATTTTGAGATCGGAGCGGTCCAGACGTCCTTCCGAGCAGACGAGTCGTACTCTAGTTTATCTTTCCCAACACACGTACTCTAGCTTATCTTTCCCAACACATATGAACTGTGATCATGCACAACGAAAAAACATGCAAGAATTAAATCCCCCTCCCAGTAAGTTTTACTGCTCCTGTTAAAGTAATAACGTTAACGCTACATCGCGATGCTGAGCTACAGTGAAATGATAGAAAAGACAGATGCATTATCTGTGTTAGTCAATTCGCGCGAATGAGGCGAATTTATGGAAAGTCAAAGTATTCATAAACGCATTGTCAGGCGTCTGATTACACATGTGCAATCAGACGCCTGACAATGCGTTTATGAATACTTTGTGCACTGACCCGCCAAAAGAGTGTGTTTCGACAGCCAAACCATAATGATTGCGAAACAATAACGATAAACAAAAAGCCAACCCAAAACGCGCTTTTTTTTCACGGAAAACACGCGTCAGAAACGCGCGTTTTTTGCATTAAAGCGCGCGTCTTCGGCGCCTGATCCGCTATTTAAAACGCACGTTATCGACGTGCGCTATGGGGTCACCGAAAACGCACGTTTTTCAGCACCTCGGACAGTCCCTTAATTCCCTTCATTGAGACGCATCTCGCAAATTTTCCAGTTGTAATTTCGGTAACACTTTACAATAAGGTTTCATACATTATTTAACTACATTAGTTCACATGAACTAACAATGAACTGCACTTCTACAGCATTTTAGGTTGATGTCTCAATAAATGAGCTTTAGGAATATTTTTTTTTTTGTGCGCAGTACCAAATTTTTCCAGTATGACATCCAGACTCCAATATTGTACATGTTTTTAGTGATCTGAACCTTATATTTCCATACTATTCCAAATATTTATGAAGTACACATCCTATTCAGAAATAGTTCGGGCAGTGATGTTAATATTTGATTTCAATTAATCTCTAAAACACATATAAAAATGTACAGAAAGATTAAGGTCTCTCTTGCGTGCACTGACACACTCGGTCTCTCTCGCGCAGTTCGCTTCGCATGGAAGTTTGATTTATGGACAACAATAATCAGTACAAACGTCTTGTTTTGAACAATTGTTTAATAAATATAAATAATTCGAGCACATAAACTTTAATATGGAGGATTAAATAAGATTGAATTTATGTAGTAAGATTTCATTATTAATCACTGTTTTGTTTTTTGTCAAAGATGTTAAAATCTTTAACAAAATGTTTGACATTATTTGACAAGCATACACACATACATGCACACAAAATACACCAATGCACAGAAACACAAACCTATAGCCTACAGTTTTGTATTGAGTTTTAATTGCATTTTTAATTAAATATTCGTTAAACTTTCTATTTAATGAAATACATTTTTTGTGTTGTTGCTAGGCACGGTGCCAGGATTCCAGGTCTGGATGGGCCAGACCAATTGTGGTTGGGCCTTAAATTAAAAAACGTTATCCAATCACGGTTTAACCTAATAAAAATTACTGACTAATATATCTGTATGTAGGCTATACATAATATAGATTTTAATAGCTTGAAGCTCTTTAAATATTGTGTTGCATTGTTAAAAAGTTTAGGTGCATATGGAGTCAGGAAGGACCCACCCGCGATCGCTCTGACCAAAAGAAGAGCGCTTTTGGAATCTCCATTACGCATCATACCTGCAGGGCTGTGTTTCCCGATAAAAGAAAAAGCGGTGTTCTTTATAAAAGAAGCACTTCAGAAATAGTTGAACTTGCATTTATTTGAACTCATGGGAGGATAGGCAGAGGCGCTGGCGCCCTCATAGCAACGGCGCTGGTCGCGCTAGCTGCGAGAGTCGCACTATAGCGGGTGGCAGAGACGAAGATGTGCTATAGGTGATGTGGATCTCAGCTCTCCTTCATCTCCTGGTTGCAGCGATGACTCAGAGACTGTACGTGTGCGTTTAAAGTACCTAAACAACGACTGTTGCAACATTGTCCTTTACTGGAAATTATTTTCACACTTTCACAAGCTAATGATAAGCGCTGAAGCTGCGATATTTCTGGAGAGACATGGAGTGGGTAAAACATTAATTTGACCACTTGAGTTTTGTTTTGTAGAAAGCTTTTTAAAGATTTTTTTTAATCTCACAATTCTGACTTATATCTCAGCATTACGTGATATAAAGTCACAACTGTATGTTATTAAGTCAAAATTGCGTGATATAAATTGCATGTTTATATCTCGCAATTCTGACTTTATAATACGCAATTGAGAGATATAAAGGCAGAATTGCATGATATAAAGTCGCAATTGTGTGTTACAAAGTCGGAATTGAATTGTGAGATATAAACTATTGGGTAAAAAAAAGAAGAAAAAAAGAAGCAATTGCGACTTTATTTCATGCAATTCTGACTTTATAACACGCAATCGCGGCTTTATTTCACGCAATTTTGAGAAATAAAGTCAGAATTGTGAGATGTTAACTCGCAATTGTGAGATAAAAAGTCGCAATTATCTTTTAAAATAT